>OW121740.1:168875121-169192760 GCA_933228675.1 Stomorhina lunata | reverse complement strand
CTCTATCTCTGCTAGTTTCCAAGATAATTAAGGTTTATGTTTTCATATAAAAATTTCAAAAAATTGGGTTTTAGTACGAATTTTGAAAATTTTTTTAGTGATCACAGATTATTGCCCAAATTGCTCTATCTCTGCTAGTTTCCAAGATATTAAGGTTTTATATTTTCATATAAAAATTTTCAAAAAATTGGGTTTAGTACGAATTTTGAAAATTTTTTTAGTGATCACAGATTATTGCCCCAAATTGCTCTATCTCTGCTAGTTTCCAAGATAATTAAGGTTTTATGTTTTCATATAAAAATTTCCAAAAAATTGGGTTTTAGTACGAATTTTGAAAATTTTTTAGTGATCACAGATTATTGCCAAATTGCTCTATCTCTGCTAGTTTCCAAGATAATTAAGGTTTTATGTTTTCATATAAAAATTTCAAAAAATTGAGTTTTAGTACGAATTTTGAAAATTTTTTTAGTGATCACAGATTATTGCCCAAAATGCTCTATCTCTGCTAGTTTCCAAGATAATTAAGGTTTTATATTTTCATATAAAAATTTTCAAAAATTGAGGTTTAGTACGAATTTTGAAAATTTTTTAGTGATCACAGATTATTGCCCAATTGCTCTATCTCTGCTAGTTTCCAAGATAATTAAGGTTTTATGTTTTCATATAAAAATTTTCAAAAAATTGGTTTTAGTACGAATTTTGAAAATTTTTTTAGTGATCACAGATTATTGCCCAAATTGCTCTATCTCTGCTAGTTTCCAAGATAATTAAGGTTTTATATTTTCATATAAAAATTTTCAAAAATTGAGTTTTAGTACGAATTTGAAAATTTTTTTAGTGATCACAGATTATTGCCCAAAATGCTCTATCTCTGCTAGTTTCCAAGATAATTAAGGTTTTTATTTTCATATAAAATTTTCAAAAAATTGAGGTTTAGTACGAATTTTGAAAATTTTTTTAGTGATCACAGATTATTGCCCAAATTGCTCTATCTCTGCTAGTTTCCAAGATAATTAAGGTTTTATGTTTTCATATAAAAATTTTCAAAAAATTGAGTTTTAGTACGAATTTTGAAAATTTTTTTAGTGATCACAGATTATTGCCCAAATTGCTCTATCTCTGCTAGTTTCCAAGATAATTAAGGTTTTATATTTTCATATAAAAATTTTCAAAAAATTGAGTTTTAGTACGAATTTTGAAAATTTTTTTAGTGATCACAGATTATTGCCCAAATTGCTCTATCTCTGCTAGTTTCCAAGATAATTAAGGTTTTATGTTTCATATAAAAATTTTCAAAAAATTGAGTTTTAGTACGAATTTTGAAAATTTTTTTAGTGATCACAGATTATTGCCCAAATTGCTCTATCTCTGCTAGTTTCCAAGATAATTAAGGTTTTATATTTTCATATAAAAATTTTCAAAAAATTGAGGTTTAGTACGAATTTTGAAAATTTTTTTAGTGATCACAGATTATTGCCCAAATTGCTCTATCTCTGCTAGTTTCCAAGATAATTAAGGTTTTATGTTTTCATATAAAAATTTCAAAAAATTGAGTTTTAGTACGAATTTGAAAATTTTTTTAGTGATCACAGATTATTGCCCAAATGCTCTATCTCTGCTAGTTTCCAAGATAATTAAGGTTTTATGTTTTCATATAAAAATTTTCAAAAAATTGAGTTTTAGTACGAATTTTGAAAATTTTTTTAGTGATCACAGATTATTGCCCAAAATGCTCTATCTCTGCTAGTTTCCAAGATAATTAAGGTTTTATATTTTCATATAAAAATTTTCAAAAAATTGAGGTTTAGTACGAATTTTGAAAATTTTTTTAGTGATCACAGATTATTGCCCAAATTGCTCTATCTCTGCTAGTTTCCAAGATAATTAAGGTTTTATGTTTTCATATAAAATTTTCAAAAAATTGAGTTTTAGTACGAATTTTGAAAATTTTTTTAGTGATCACAGATTATTGCCCAAAATGCTCTATCTCTGCTAGTTTCCAAGATAATTAAGGTTTTATATTTTCATATAAAAATTTTCAAAAAATTGAGGTTTAGTACGAATTTTGAAAATTTTTTTAGTGATCACAGATTATTGCCCAAATTGCTCTATCTCTGCTAGTTTCCAAGATAATTAAGGTTTTATGTTTTCATATAAAAATTTTCAAAAAATTGAGTTTTAGTACGAATTTTGAAAATTTTTTTAGTGATCACAGATTATTGCCCAAAATGCTCTATCTCTGCTAGTTTCCAAGATAATTAAGGTTTTATATTTTCATATAAAAATTTTCAAAAAATTGAGGTTTAGTACGAATTTTGAAAATTTTTTTAGTGATCACAGATTATTGCCCAAATTGCTCTATCTCTGCTAGTTTCCAAGATAATTAAGGTTTTATATTTTCATATAAAAATTTTCAAAAAATTGAGTTTTAGTACGAATTTTGAAAATTTTTTTAGTGATCACAGATTATTGCCCAAATTGCTCTATCTCTGCTAGTTTCCAAGATAATTAAGGTTTTATAGTTTCATATAAAAATTTTCAAAAAATTGAGTTTTAGTACGAATTTTGAAAATTTTTTAGTGATCACAGATTATTGCCCAAATTGCTCTATCTCTGCTAGTTTCCAAGATAATTAAGGTTTTATATTTTCATATAAAAATTTTCAAAAAATTGAGGTTTAGTACGAATTTTGAAAATTTTTTTAGTGATCACAGATTATTGCCCAAATTGCTCTATCTCTGCTAGTTTCCAAGATAATTAAGGTTTTATGTTTTCATATAAAATTTTCAAAAAATTGAGTTTTAGTACGAATTTTGAAAATTTTTTTAGTGATCACAGATTATTGCCCAAATTGCTCTATCTCTGCTAGTTTCCAAGATAATTAAGGTTTTATGTTTTCATATAAAAATTTTCAAAAAATTGAGTTTAGTACGAATTTTGAAAATTTTTTTAGTGATCACAGATTATTGCCCAAATTGCTCTATCTCTGCTAGTTTCCAAGATAATTAAGGTTTTATGTTTTCATATAAAAATTTCAAAAAATTGAGTTTTAGTACGAATTTTGAAAATTTTTTTAGTGATCACAGATTATTGCCCAAATGCTCTATCTCTGCTAGTTTCCAAGATAATTAAGGTTTTATATTTTCATATAAAAATTTTCAAAAAATTGAGTTAGTACGAATTTTGAAAATTTTTTTAGTGATCACAGATTATTGCCCAAAATGCTCTATCTCTGCTAGTTTCCAAGATAATTAAGGTTTTATATTTTCATATAAAAATTTTCAAAAAATTGAGGTTTAGTACGAATTTTGAAAATTTTTTTAGTGATCACAGATTATTGCCCAAATTGCTCTATCTCTGCTAGTTTCCAAGATAATTAAGGTTTTATGTTTTCATATAAAAATTTTCAAAAAATTGAGTTTTAGTACGAATTTTGAAAATTTTTTAGTGATCACAGATTATTGCCCAAAATGCTCTATCTCTGCTAGTTTCCAAGATAATTAAGGTTTTATATTTTCATATAAAAATTTTCAAAAAATTGAGGTTTAGTACGAATTTTGAAAATTTTTTTAGTGATCACAGATTATTGCCCAAATTGCTCTATCTCTGCTAGTTTCCAAGATAATTAAGGTTTTATGTTTTCATATAAAAATTTTCAAAAAATTGAGTTTTAGTACGAATTTTGAAAATTTTTTAGTGATCACAGATTATTGCCCAAAATGCTCTATCTCTGCTAGTTTCCAAGATAATTAAGGTTTTATATTTTCATATAAAAATTTTCAAAAAATTGAGGTTTAGTACGAATTTTGAAAATTTTTTAGTGATCACAGATTATTGCCCAAATTGCTCTATCTCTGCTAGTTTCCAAGATAATTAAGGTTTTATATTTTCATATAAAAATTTTCAAAAAATTGAGTTTTAGTACGAATTTTGAAAATTTTTTTAGTGATCACAGATTATTGCCCAAATTGCTCTATCTCTGCTAGTTTCCAAGATAATTAAGGTTTTATGTTTTCATATAAAAATTTCAAAAAATTGAGTTTTAGTACGAATTTTGAAAATTTTTTTAGTGATCACAGATTATTGCCCAAATGCTCTATCTCTGCTAGTTTCCAAGATAATTAAGGTTTTATATTTTCATATAAAAATTTTCAAAAAATTGAGTTTTAGTACGAATTTGAAAATTTTTTTAGTGATCACAGATTATTGCCCAAATTGCTCTATCTCTGCTAGTTTCCAAGATAATTAAGGTTTTATATTTTCATATAAAAATTTTCAAAAATTGAGTTTTAGTACGAATTTTGAAAATTTTTTTAGTGATCACAGATTATTGCCCAAATTGCTCTATCTCTGCTAGTTTCCAAGATAATTAAGGTTTTATGTTTTCATATAAAAATTTTCAAAAAATTGAGTTTTAGTACGAATTTTGAAAATTTTTTTAGTGATCACAGATTATTGCCCAAATTGCTCTATCTCTGCTAGTTTCCAAGATAATTAAGGTTTTATATTTTCATATAAAAATTTTCAAAAAATTGAGTTTTAGTACGAATTTTGAAAATTTTTTTAGTGATCACAGATTATTGCCCAAAATGCTCTATCTCTGCTAGTTTCCAAGATAATTAAGGTTTTATATTTTCATATAAAAATTTTCAAAAAATTGAGGTTTAGTACGAATTTTGAAAATTTTTTTAGTGATCACAGATTATTGCCCAAATTGCTCTATCTCTGCTAGTTTCCAAGATAATTAAGGTTTTATGTTTTCATATAAAAATTTTCAAAAAATTGAGTTTTAGTACGAATTTTGAAAATTTTTTTAGTGATCACAGATTATTGCCAAATTGCTCTATCTCTGCTAGTTTCCAAGATAATTAAGGTTTTATATTTTCATATAAAAATTTTCAAAAAATTGAGTTTTAGTACGAATTTTGAAAATTTTTTTAGTGATCACAGATTATTGCCCAAAATGCTCTATCTCTGCTAGTTTCCAAGATAATTAAGGTTTTATATTTTCATATAAAAATTTTCAAAAAATTGAGGTTTAGTACGAATTTTGAAAATTTTTTTAGTGATCACAGATTATTGCCCAAATTGCTCTATCTCTGCTAGTTTCCAAGATAATTAAGGTTTTATGTTTTCATATAAAAATTTTCAAAAAATTGAGTTTTAGTACGAATTTTGAAAATTTTTTTAGTGATCACAGATTATTGCCCAAAATGCTCTATCTCTGCTAGTTTCCAAGATAATTAAGGTTTTATATTTTCATATAAAAATTTTCAAAAATTGAGGTTTAGTACGAATTTTGAAAATTTTTTTAGTGATCACAGATTATTGCCCAAATTGCTCTATCTCTGCTAGTTCCAAGATAATTAGAGTTTTATGTTTTCATATAAAAATTTTCAAAAATTGAGTTTAGTACGAATTTTGAAAATTTTTTTAGTGATCACAGATTATTGCCCAAATTGCTCTATCTCTGCTAGTTTCCAAGATAATTAAGGTTTTATGTTTTCATATAAAAATTTTCAAAAATTGAGTTTTAGTACGAATTTTGAAAATTTTTTTAGTGATCACAGATTATTGCCCAAAATGCTCTATCTCTGCTAGTTTCCAAGATAATTAAGGTTTATATTTTCATATAAAAATTTTCAAAAAATTGAGGTTTAGTACGAATTTTGAAAATTTTTTTAGTGATCACAGATTATTGCCCAAATTGCTCTATCTCTGCTAGTTTCCAAGATAATTAAGGTTTTATGTTTTCATATAAAAATTTTCAAAAAATTGAGTTTTAGTACGAATTTTGAAAATTTTTTTAGTGATCACAGATTATTGCCCAAAATGCTCTATCTCTGCTAGTTTCCAAGATAATTAAGGTTTTATATTTTCATATAAAAATTTTCAAAAATTGAGGTTTAGTACGAATTTTGAAAATTTTTTTAGTGATCACAGATTATTGCCCAAATTGCTCTATCTCTGCTAGTTTCCAAGATAATTAAGGTTTTATGTTTTCATATAAAAATTTTCAAAAAATTGAGTTTTAGTACGAATTTTGAAAATTTTTTTAGTGATCACAGATTATTGCCCAAAATGCTCTATCTCTGCTAGTTTCCAAGATAATTAAGGTTTTATATTTTCATATAAAATTTTCAAAAAATTGAGGTTTAGTACGAATTTTGAAAATTTTTTTAGTGATCACAGATTATTGCCCAAATTGCTCTATCTCTGCTAGTTTCCAAGATAATTAAGTTTTATATTTTCATATAAAAATTTCAAAAAATTGAGTTTTAGTACGAATTTTGAAAATTTTTTTAGTGATCACAGATTATTGCCCAAATTGCTCTATCTCTGCTAGTTTCCAAGATAATTAAGGTTTTATAGTTTCATATAAAAATTTTCAAAAATTGAGTTTTAGTACGAATTTTGAAAATTTTTTTAGTGATCACAGATTATTGCCCAAATTGCTCTATCTCTGCTAGTTTCCAAGATAATTAAGGTTTTATATTTTCATATAAAAATTTTCAAAAAATTGAGGTTTAGTACGAATTTGAAATTTTTTTAGTGATCACAGATTATTGCCCAAATTGCTCTATCTCTGCTAGTTTCCAAGATAATTAAGGTTTTATGTTTTCATATAAAAATTTTCAAAAAATTGAGTTTAGTACGAATTTTGAAAATTTTTTTAGTGATCACAGATTATTGCCCAAATTGCTCTATCTCTGCTAGTTTCCAAGATAATTAAGGTTTTATGTTTTCATATAAAAATTTTCAAAAAATTGAGTTTTAGTACGAATTTTGAAAATTTTTTTAGTGATCACAGATTATTGCCCAAATTGCTCTATCTCTGCTAGTTTCCAAGATAATTAAGGTTTTATGTTTTCATATAAAAATTTTCAAAAAATTGAGTTTTAGTACGAATTTGAAAATTTTTTTAGTGATCACAGATTATTGCCCAAAATGCTCTATCTCTGCTAGTTTCCAAGATAATTAAGGTTTTATATTTTCATATAAAAATTTCAAAAAATTGAGGTTTAGTACGAATTTTGAAAATTTTTTTAGTGATCACAGATTATTGCCCAAATTGCTCTATCTCTGCTAGTTTCCAAGATAATTAGAGTTTTATGTTTTCATATAAAAATTTTCAAAAAATTGAGTTTTAGTACGAATTTTGAAAATTTTTTAGTGATCACAGATTATTGCCCAAATTGCTCTATCTCTGCTAGTTTCCAAGATAATTAAGGTTTTATGTTTTCATATAAAAATTTTCAAAAAATTGAGTTTTAGTACGAATTTTGAAAATTTTTTTAGTGATCACAGATTATTGCCCAAAATGCTCTATCTCTGCTAGTTTCCAAGATAATTAAGGTTTTATATTTTCATATAAAAATTTTCAAAAAATTGAGGTTTAGTACGAATTTTGAAAATTTTTTTAGTGATCACAGATTATTGCCCAATTGCTCTATCTCTGCTAGTTTCCAAGATAATTAAGTTTTATGTTTTCATATAAAAATTTTCAAAAAATTGAGTTTTAGTACGAATTTGAAATTTTTTTAGTGATCACAGATTATTGCCCAAAATGCTCTATCTCTGCTAGTTTCCAAGATAATTAAGGTTTTATATTTTCATATAAAAATTTCAAAAAATTGAGGTTTAGTACGAATTTTGAAAATTTTTTTAGTGATCACAGATTATTGCCCAAATTGCTCTATCTCTGCTAGTTTCCAAGATAATTAAGGTTTTATGTTTTCATATAAAAATTTTCAAAAAATTGAATTTTAGTACGAATTTTGAAAATTTTTTTAGTGATCACAGATTATTGCCCAAAATGCTCTATCTCTGCTAGTTTCCAAGATAATTAAGGTTTTATATTTTCATATAAAAATTTTCAAAAAATTGAGGTTTAGTACGAATTTTGAAAATTTTTTTAGTGATCACAGATTATTGCCCAAATTGCTCTATCTCTGCTAGTTTCCAAGATAATTAAGTTTATATTTTCATATAAAAATTTTCAAAAAATTGAGTTTTAGTACGAATTTTGAAAATTTTTTTAGTGATCACAGATTATTGCCCAAATTGCTCTATCTCTGCTAGTTTCCAAGATAATTAAGGTTTTATATTTTCATATAAAAATTTTCAAAAAATTGAGTTTTAGTACGAATTTTGAAAATTTTTTTAGTGATCACAGATTATTGCCCAAATTGCTCTATCTCTGCTAGTTTCCAAGATAATTAAGGTTTTATGTTTTCATATAAAAATTTTCAAAAAATTGAGTTTTAGTACGAATTTTGAAAATTTTTTTAGTGATCACAGATTATTGCCCAAATTGCTCTATCTCTGCTAGTTTCCAAGATAATTAAGGTTTTATATTTTCATATAAAAATTTCAAAAATAGTGATCACAGATTATTGCCCAAATTGCTCTATCTCTGCTAGTTTCCAAGATAATTAAGGTTTTATGTTTTCATATAAAAATTTTCAAAAATTGAGTTTTAGTACGAATTTTGAAAATTTTTTTAGTGATCACAGATTATTGCCCAAATTGCTCTATCTCTGCTAGTTTCCAAGATAATTAAGGTTTTATGTTTTCATATAAAAATTTTCAAAAAATTGAGTTTTAGTACGAATTTTGAAAATTTTTTTAGTGATCACAGATTATTGCCCAAATTGCTCTATCTCTGCTAGTTTCCAAGATAATTAAGGTTTTATATTTTCATATAAAAATTTTCAAAAAATTGAGTTTTAGTACGAATTTTGAAAATTTTTTTAGTGATCACAGATTATTGCCCAAATTGCTCTATCTCTGCTAGTTTCCAAGATAATTAAGGTTTTATATTTTCATATAAAAATTTTCAAAAAATTGAGTTTTAGTACGAATTTTGAAAATTTTTTTAGTGATCACAGATTATTGCCCAAATTGCTCTATCTCTGCTAGTTTCCAAGATAATTAAGGTTTTATATTTTCATATAAAAATTTTCAAAAAATTGAGTTTTAGTACGAATTTTGAAAATTCTTTTAGTGATCACAGATTATTGCCCAAATTGCTCTATCTCTGCTAGTTTCCAAGATAATTAAGGTTTTATATTTTCATATAAAAATTTTCAAAAAATTGAGTTTTAGTACGAATTTTAAAATTTTTTTAGTGATCACAGATTATTGCCCAAATTGCTCTATCTCTGCTAGTTTCCAAGATAATTAAGGTTTTATATTTTCATATAAAAATTTTCAAAAAATTGAGTTTTAGTACGAATTTTGAAAATTTTTTTAGTGATCACAGATTATTGCCCAAATTGCTCAATCTCTGCTAGTTTCCAAGATAATTAAGGTTTTATGTTTTCATATAAAAATTTTCAAAAAATTGAGTTTTAGTTCGAATTTTGAAAATTTTTTTAGTGATCACAGATTATTGCCCAAATTGCTCTATCTCTGCTAGTTTCCAAGATAATTAAGGTTTTATGTTTTCATATAAAAATTTTCAAAAAATTGAGTTTTAGTACGAATTTTGAAAATTTTTTTAGTGATCACAGATTATTGCCCAAAATGCTCTATCTCTGCTAGTTTCCAAGATAATTAAGGTTTTATATTTTCATATAAAAATTTTCAAAAATTGAGGTTTAGTACGAATTTGAAAATTTTTTTAGTGATCACAGATTATTGCCCAAATTGCTCTATCTCTGCTAGTTTCCAAGATAATTAAGGTTTTATGTTTTCATATAAAAATTTTCAAAAAATTGAGTTTTAGTACGAATTTTGAAAATTTTTTTAGTGATCACAGATTATTGCCCAAAATGCTCTATCTCTGCTAGTTTCCAAGATAATTAAGGTTTTATATTTTCATATAAAAATTTTCAAAAAATTGAGGTTTAGTACGAATTTTGAAAATTTTTTTAGTGATCACAGATTATTGCCCAAATTGCTCTATCTCTGCTAGTTTCCAAGATAATTAAGTTTTATATTTTCATATAAAAATTTTCAAAAAATTGAGTTTTAGTACGAATTTTGAAAATTTTTTTAGTGATCACAGATTATTGCCCAAATTGCTCTATCTCTGCTAGTTTCCAAGATAATTAAGGTTTTATATTTTCATATAAAAATTTTCAAAAATTGAGTTTTAGTACGAATTTTGAAAATTTTTTTAGTGATCACAGATTATTGCCCAAATTGCTCTATCTCTGCTAGTTTCCAAGATAATTAAGGTTTTATGTTTTCATATAAAAATTTTCAAAAAATTGAGTTTTAGTACGAATTTTGAAAATTTTTTTAGTGATCACAGATTATTGCCCAAATTGCTCTATCTCTGCTAGTTTCCAAGATAATTAAGGTTTTATGTTTTCATATAAAAATTTTCAAAAAATTGAGTTTTAGTACGAATTTTGAAAATTTTTTAGTGATCACAGATTATTGCCCAAATTGCTCTATCTCTGCTAGTTTCCAAGATAATTAAGTTTTATATTTTCATATAAAAATTTTCAAAAAATTGAGTTTTAGTACGAATTTTGAAAATTTTTTTAGTGATCACAGATTATTGCCCAAATTGCTCTATCTCTGCTAGTTTCCAAGATAATTAAGGTTTTATATTTTCATATAAAAATTTTCAAAAATTGAGTTTTAGTACGAATTTTGAAAATTTTTTTAGTGATCACAGATTATTGCCCAAATTGCTCTATCTCTGCTAGTTTCCAAGATAATTAAGGTTTTATGTTTTCATATAAAAATTTTCAAAAAATTGAGTTTTAGTACGAATTTTGAAAATTTTTTTAGTGATCACAGATTATTGCCCAAATTGCTCTATCTCTGCTAGTTTCCAAGATAATTAAGGTTTTATATTTTAATATAAAAATTTTCAAAAAATAGTGATCACAGATATTGCCCAAATTGCTCTATCTCTGCTAGTTTCCAAGATAATTAAGGTTTTATGTTTTCATATAAAAATTTTCAAAAAATTGAGTTTTAGTACGAATTTTGAAAATTTTTTTAGTGATCACAGATTATTGCCCAAATTGCTCTATCTCTGCTAGTTTCCAAGATAATTAAGGTTTTATATTTTCATATAAAAATTTTCAAAAAATTGAGTTTTAGTACGAATTTTGAAAATTTTTTTAGTGATCACAGATTATTGCCCAAATTGCTCAATCTCTGCTAGTTTCCAAGATAATTAAGGTTTTATATTTTCATATAAAAATTTTCAAAAAATTGAGTTTTAGTACGAATTTTGAAAATTTTTTTAGTGATCACAGATTATTGCCCAAATTGCTCTATCTCTGCTAGTTTCCAAGATAATTAAGGTTTTATATTTTCATATAAAAATTTTCAAAAAATTGAGTTTTAGTACGAATTTTGAAAATTTTTTTAGTGATCACAGATTATTGCCCAAATTGCTCTATCTCTGCTAGTTTCCAAGATAATTAAGGTTTTATATTTTCATATAAAAATTTTCAAAAAATTGAGTTTTAGTACGAATTTTAAAATTTTTTTAGTGATCACAGATTATTGCCCAAATTGCTCTATCTCTGCTAGTTTCCAAGATAATTAAGGTTTTATGTTTTCATATAAAAATTTTCAAAAAATTGAGTTTTAGTACGAATTTTGAAAATTTTTTTAGTGATCACAGATTATTGCCCAAATTGCTCAATCTCTGCTAGTTTCCAAGATAATTAAGGTTTTATGTTTCATATAAAAATTTTCAAAAAATTGAGTTTTAGTTCGAATTTTGAAAATTTTTTTAGTGATCACAGATTATTGCCCAAATTGCTCTATCTCTGCTAGTTTCCAAGATAATTAAGTTTTATATTTTCATATAAAAATTTTCAAAAAATTGAGTTTTAGTACTAATTTTGAAAATTTTTTTAGTGATCACAGATTATTGCCCAAATTGCTCTATCTCTGCTAGTTTCCAAGATAATTAAGGTTTTATATTTTCATATAAAAATTTTCAAAAAATTGAGTTTTAGTACGAATTTTGAAAATTTTTTAGTGATCACAGATTATTGCCCAAATTGCTCTATCTCTGCTAGTTTCCAAGATAATTAAGGTTTTATGTTTTCATATAAAATTTTCAAAAAAATTGAGTTTTAGTACGAATTTTGAAAATTTTTTTAGTGATCACAGATTATTGCCCAAATTGCTCTATCTCTGCTAGTTTCCAAGATAATTAAGGTTTTATGTTTTCATATAAAAATTTTCAAAAAATTGAGTTTTAGTACTAATTTTGAAAATTTTTTTAGTGATCACAGATTATTGCCCAAATTGCTCTATCTCTGCTAGTTTCCAAGATAATTAAGGTTTTATATTTTCATATAAAAATTTCAAAAAATTGAGTTTTAGTACGAATTTTGAAAATTTTTTTAGTGATCACAGATTATTGCCCAAATTGCTCTATCTCTGCTAGTTTCCAAGATAATTAAGGTTTTATATTTTCATATAAAAATTTTCAAAAAATTGAGTTTTAGTACGAATTTTGAAAATTTTTTTAGTGATCACAGATTATTGCCCAAATTGCTCTATCTCTGCTAGTTTCCAAGATAATTAAGGTTTTATATTTTCATATAAAAATTTTCAAAAAATTGAGTTTTAGTACGAATTTTGAAATTCTTTTAGTGATCACAGATTATTGCCCAAATTGCTCTATCTCTGCTAGTTTCCAAGATAATTAAGGTTTTATATTTTCATATAAAAATTTTCAAAAAATTGAGTTTTAGTACGAATTTTAAAATTTTTTTAGTGATCACAGATTATTGCCCAAATTGCTCTATCTCTGCTAGTTTCCAAGATAATTAAGGTTTTATATTTTCATATAAAAATTTTCAAAAAATTGAGTTTTAGTACGAATTTTGAAAATTTTTTTAGTGATCACAGATTATTGCCCAAATTGCTCTATCTCTGCTAGTTTCCAAGATAATTAAGGTTTTATATTTTCATATAAAAATTTTCAAAAATTGGGTTTTAGTACGAATTTTGAAAAATTTTTTAGTGATCACAGATTATTGCCCAAATTGCACTATCTCTGCTAGTTTCCAAGAAAATTAAGGTTTTATATTTTCATATAAAAATTTTCAAAAAATTGGTTTTAGTACGAATTTTGAAAATTTTTTAGTGATCACAGATTATTGCCCAAATTGCTCTATCTCTGCTAGTTTCCAAGATAATTAAGGTTTTATATTTTCATATAAAAATTTTCAAAAAATTGAGTTTTAGTACGAATTTTGAAAATTTTTTTAGTGATCACAGATTATTGCCCAAATTGCTCTATCTCTGCTAGTTTCCAAGATAATTAAGGTTTTATATTTTCATATAAAAATTTTCAAAAAATTGAGTTTTAGTACGAATTTTGAAAATTTTTTTAGTGATCACAGATTATTGCCCAAATTGCTCTATCTCTGCTAGTTTCCAAGATAATTAAGGTTTTATATTTTCATATAAAAATTTTCAAAAATTGAGTTTTAGTACGAATTTTGAAAATTTTTTTAGTGATCACAGATTATTGCCCAAATTGCTCTATCTCTGCTAGTTTCCAAGATAATTAAGGTTTTATGTTTTCATATAAAAATTTTCAAAAATTGAGTTTTAGTACGAATTTTGAAAATTTTTTAGTGATCACAGATTATTGCCCAAATTGCTCTATCTCTGCTAGTTTCCAAGATAATTAAGGTTTTATGTTTTCATATAAAAATTTTCAAAAAATTGAGTTTTAGTACGAATTTTGAAAATTTTTTAGTGATCACAGATTATTGCCCAAATTGCTCTATCTCTGCTAGTTTCCAAGATAATTAAGGTTTTATGTTTTCATATAAAAATTTTCAAAAAATTGAGTTTTAGTACGAATTTTGAAAATTTTTTTAGTGATCACAGATTATTGCCCAAATTGCTCTATCTCTGCTAGTTTCCAAGATAATTAAGTTTTATATTTTCATATAAAAATTTTCAAAAAATTTAGTTTTAGTACAATTTTGAAAATTTTTTTAGTGATCACAGACTATTGCCCAAATTGCTCTATCTCTGCTAGTTTCCAAGATAATTAAGGTTTTATGTTTTCATATAAAAATTTTCAAAAAATTGAGTTTTAGTACGAATTTTGAAAATTTTTTTAGTGATCACAGATTATTGCCCAAATTGCTCTATCTCTGCTAGTTTCCAAGATAATTAAGGTTTTATGTTTTCATATAAAAATTTTCAAAAATTGAGTTTTAGTACGAATTTTGAAAATTTTTTTAGTGATCACAGACTATTGCCCAAATTGCTCTATCTCTGCTAGTTTCCAAGATAATTAAGGTTTTATGTTTTCATATAAAAATTTTCAAAAATTGAGTTTAGTACGAATTTTGAAAATTTTTTTAGTGATCACAGATTATTGCCCAAATTGCTCTATCTCTGCTAGTTTCCAAGATAATTAAGGTTTTATATTTTCATATAAAAATTTTCAAAAATTGAGTTTTAGTACGAATTTTGAAAATTTTTTAGTGATCACAGATTATTGCCCAAATTGCTCTATCTCTGCTAGTTTCCAAGATAATTAAGGTTTTATATTTTCATATAAAAATTTTCAAAAAATTGAGTTTTAGTTAGTACGAATTTTGAAAATTTTTTTAGTGATCACAGATTATTGCCCAAATTGCTCTATCTCTGCTAGTTTCCAAGATAATTAAGGTTTTATATTTTCATATAAAAATTTTCAAAAAATTGAGTTTTAGTACGAATTTTGAAAATTTTTTTAGTGATCACAGATTATTGCCCAAATTGCTCTATCTCTGCTAGTTTCCAAGATAATTAAGGTTTCATGTTTTCATATAAAAATTTTCAAAAATTGAGTTTTAGTACGAATTTTGAAAATTTTTTAGTGATCACAGATTATTGCCCAAATTGCTCTATCTCTGCTAGTTTCCAAGATAATTAAGGTTTTATGTTTTCATATAAAAATTTTCAAAAAATTGAGTTTTAGTACGAATTTTGAAAATTTTTTTAGTGATCACAGATTATTGCCCAAATTGCTCTATCTCTGCTAGTTTCCAAGATAATTAAGGTTTTATGTTTTCATATAAAAATTTTCAAAAAATTGAGTTTTAGTACGAATTTTGAAAATTTTTTTAGTGATCACAGATTATTGCCCAAATTGCTCTATCTCTGCTAGTTTCCAAGATAATTAAGGTTTTATGTTTTCATATAAAAATTTTCAAAAAATTGAGTTTTAGTACGAATTTTGAAAATTTTTTAGTGATCACAGATTATTGCCCAAATTGCTCTATCTCTGCTAGTTTCCAAGATAATTAAGGTTTTATGTTTTCATATAAAAATTTTCAAAAAATTGAGTTTTAGTACGAATTTTGAAAATTTTTTTAGTGATCACAGATTATTGCCCAAATTGCTCTATCTCTGCTAGTTTCCAAGATAATTAAGTTTTATATTTTCATATAAAAATTTTCAAAAAATTTAGTTTTAGTACAAATTTTGAAAATTTTTTTAGTGATCACAGACTATTGCCCAAATTGCTCTATCTCTGCTAGTTTCCAAGATAATTAAGGTTTTATGTTTTCATATAAAAATTTTCAAAAAATTGAGTTTTAGTACGAATTTTGAAAATTTTTTTAGTGATCACAGATTATTGCCCAAATTGCTCTATCTCTGCTAGTTTCCAAGATAATTAAGGTTTTATGTTTTCATATAAAAATTTTCAAAAAATTGAGTTTTAGTACGAATTTTGAAAATTTTTTAGTGATCACAGATTATTGCCCAAATTGCTCTATCTCTGCTAGTTTCCAAGATAATTAAGGTTTTATGTTTTCATATAAAAATTTTCAAAAAATTGAGTTTTAGTACGAATTTTGAAAATTTTTTTAGTGATCACAGATTATTGCCCAAATTGCTCTATCTCTGCTAGTTTCCAAGATAATTAAGTTTTATATTTTCATATAAAAATTTTCAAAAAATTTAGTTTTAGTACAAATTTTGAAAATTTTTTTAGTGATCACAGACTATTGCCCAAATTGCTCTATCTCTGCTAGTTTCCAAGATAATTAAGGTTTTATGTTTTCATATAAAAATTTTCAAAAAATTGAGTTTTAGTACGAATTTTGAAAATTTTTTTAGTGATCACAGATTATTGCCCAAATTGCTCTATCTCTGCTAGTTTCCAAGATAATTAAGGTTTTATGTTTTCATATAAAAATTTTCAAAAAATTGAGTTTTAGTACGAATTTTGAAAATTTTTTAGTGATCACAGATTATTGCCCAAATTGCTCTATCTCTGCTAGTTTCCAAGATAATTAAGGTTTTATGTTTTCATATAAAAATTTTCAAAAAATTGAGTTTTAGTACGAATTTTGAAAATTTTTTTAGTGATCACAGATTATTGCCCAAATTGCTCTATCTCTGCTAGTTTCCAAGATAATTAAGGTTTTATGTTTTCATATAAAAATTTTCAAAAAATTGAGTTTTAGTACGAATTTTGAAAATTTTTTTAGTGATCACAGATTATTGCCCAAATTGCTCTATCTCTGCTAGTTTCCAAGATAATTAAGGTTTTATGTTTTCATATAAAAATTTTCAAAAAATTGAGTTTTAGTACGAATTTTGAAAATTTTTTAGTGATCACAGATTATTGCCCAAATTGCTCTATCTCTGCTAGTTTCCAAGATAATTAAGGTTTTATGTTTTCATATAAAAATTTTCAAAAAATTGAGTTTTAGTACGAATTTTGAAAATTTTTTAGTGATCACAGATTATTGCCCAAATTGCTCTATCTCTGCTAGTTTCCAAGATAATTAAGGTTTTATGTTTTCATATAAAAATTTTCAAAAAATTGAGTTTTAGTACGAATTTTGAAAATTTTTTTAGTGATCACAGATTATTGCCCAAATTGCTCTATCTCTGCTAGTTTCCAAGATAATTAAGTTTTATATTTTCATATAAAAATTTTCAAAAAATTTAGTTTTAGTACAAATTTTGAAAATTTTTTTAGTGATCACAGACTATTGCCCAAATTGCTCTATCTCTGCTAGTTTCCAAGATAATTAAGGTTTTATGTTTTCATATAAAAATTTTCAAAAAATTGAGTTTTAGTACGAATTTTGAAAATTTTTTTAGTGATCACAGATTATTGCCCAAATTGCTCTATCTCTGCTAGTTTCCAAGATAATTAAGGTTTTATGTTTTCATATAAAAATTTTCAAAAAATTGAGTTTTAGTACGAATTTTGAAAATTTTTTTAGTGATCACAGACTATTGCCCAAATTGCTCTATCTCTGCTAGTTTCCAAGATAATTAAGGTTTTATGTTTTCATATAAAAATTTTCAAAAAATTGAGTTTTAGTACGAATTTTGAAAATTTTTTTAGTGATCACAGATTATTGCCCAAATTGCTCTATCTCTGCTAGTTTCCAAGATAATTAAGGTTTTATGTTTTCATATAAAAATTTTCAAAAAATTGAGTTTTAGTACGAATTTTGAAAATTTTTTTAGTGATCACAGACTATTGCCCAAATTGCTCTATCTCTGCTAGTTTCCAAGATAATTAAGGTTTTATATTTTCATATAAAAATTTTCAAAAAATTGAGGTTTAGTACGAATTTTGAAAATTTTTTTAGTGATCACAGATTATTGCCCAAATTGCTCTATCTCTGCTAGTTTCCAAGAAAATTAAGGTTTTATGTTTTCATATAAAAATTTTCAAAAAATTGGGTTTTAGCACGAATTTTGAAAATTTTTTTAGTGATCACAGATTATTGCCCAAATTGCTCTATCTCTGCTAGTTTCCAAGATAATTAAGGTTTTATGTTTTCATATAAAAATTTTCAAAAAATTGAGTTTAAGTACGAATTTTGAAAATTTTTTTAGTGATCACAGATTATTGCCCAAATTGCTCTATCTCTGCTAGTTTCCAAGATAATTAAGGTTTTATGTTTTCATATAAAAATTTTCAAAAAATTGAGTTTTAGTACGAATTTTGAAAATTTTTTTAGTGATCACAGATTATTGCCCAAATTGCTCTATCTCTGCTAGTTTCCAAGATAATTAAGGTTTTATGTTTTCATATAAAAATTTTCAAAAAATTGAGTTTTAGTACGAATTTTGAAAATTTTTTTAGTGATCACAGATTATTGCCCAAATTGCTCTATCTCTGCTAGTTTCCAAGATAATTAAGGTTTTATGTTTTCATATACAAATTTTCAAAAAATTGGGTTTTAGCACGAATTTTGAAAATTTTTTTAGTGATCACAGATTATTGCCCAAATTGCTCTATCTCTGCTAGTTTCCAAGATAATTAAGGTTTTATGTTTTCATATAAAAATTTTCAAAAAATTGAGTTTTAGTACGAATTTTGAAAATTTTTTTAGTGTTCACAGATTATTGCCCAAATTGCTCTATCTCTGCTAGTTTCCAAGATAATTAAGGTTTTATATTTTCATATAAAAATTTTCAAAAAATTGGGTTTTAGTACGAATTTTGAAAATTTTTTTAGTGATCACAGATTATTGCCCAAATTGCTCTATCTCTGCTAGTTTCCAAGATAATTAAGGTTTTATGTTTTCATATAAAAATTTTCAAAAAATTGAGTTTTAGTACGAATTTTGAAAATTTTTTTAGTGTTCACAGATTATTGCCCAAATTGCTCTATCTCTGCTAGTTTCCAAGATAATTAAGGTTTTATATTTTCATATAAAAATTTTCAAAAAATTGGGTTTTAGTACGAATTTTGAAAATTTTTTTAGTGATCACAGATTATTGCCCAAATTGCTAAATAACGTTTTTCTAACTTTTTTATGACAACACAAAAGCCCGATTATAGTGGAAACTACATAAAATAAAGCAAATGAACTCAAAATCTGTAATCACCAAAAAATGTTGAAAATTCAAAAAAAAAGATTTTTTGAAATAGAGCAATTTTTAATTGATCACACGTTTTTGCCTTAATGGTTCAATCTAATCTAGTTTCCAAGATAATAAAGGTTTTATGTTTTCATATAAAAATTTTCAAAAAATTAAGTTTTCTTACGAATTTTGAATTTTTTTTTTTTAGTGATCACAGATTTTTGCTCAAATGGCTGTATCTGCTCTAGTTTTCAAGTTTTTATATTTTCATATAAAAATTTTCAAAAAATTAAGTTTTGGTAAGAATTTTGAAATTTTCAAAAAATTAAGTTTTAGTCCCAATTTTGACAATTTTTTTAGTGATCACAGATTTTTATCCAAATTGCTGTATCTGCTCTAGTTTCCAAGATAATTAAGGTTTTATATTTTCATATAGAAATTTTCAAAAAATTAAATTTTAGTACGAATTTTAAAGTTTTTTTTAGTGATCACAGATTTTTGCCTAAATGGTATCTACTCTAGTTTCCAAGATAATTAAGATTTTATATTTTTATATAAAAATTTTCAAAAAATTAAATTTTAGTACCAATTTTGAAATTTTTTTTTAGTGATCACAGTTTTTGGCCCAAGTCGATGTTTCTGCTCTAGTTTCCAAGATAATAAAAGTTTTACATTTTCATATAAAAATTTTCAAAAAATTAAGTTTTAGTGCGAGTTTTGGAATTTTTTTAGTGATTACAGATTTTTTCCCAAATGGCTTTATCTGCTCTAGTTTCCAAGATAATTAAGGTTTTATATTTTCATATAAAAATTAAAAAAAAAATTAAGTTTAAGTACCAATTTTGAAATTTTTTTTAATGATCACAGATTTTTGCCTAAATGGCTGTATCTGCTTTAGTTTCCAAGACAATTAAGGTTTTATATTTGCCTATAAAAATTAAAAAAAAAATTAAGTTTTAGTACGAATTTTGAAATTTTTTTAGTAATCACAGATTTATGCCCAAGTGTCTGCATCTGATGTAGTTTCCAAGATAATTAAAGGTTTATATTTTCATATAAAAATTTTCAAAAAATTAATTTTTAGTACCAACTTTGAAATTTTTTTTAGTGATCACAGATTTTTTCCCAAATGCCTGTATCTGCTCTAGTTTGCAAGATAATTAAGGTTTGATATTTTCATAAAAATATTGAAACTTAATTCAAAATTTTTCTACTAAAAAATTTTAGAAATTAAAAAAAATTAAAAATCTTGGAAACTACAAGAGCCATTAGAGTCAAAATCTGTGATCACTGAAAAAATTTTCAAAATTCGAAAAAAAAATTATTTTTTCTGAAAATTTTTGTATGGAAACATAAAACTTGATTTTTTGAAACGGCAATTGACTTTTTAAATTAGGTTGTTATTTTGTCATATTTATTTCAAGTTTATTTATTTAGAATCTGTCAATATTTTTTATCATCAAAATGTTTCTATCTCTGAATTGTCTTCTTTCTATAATTGATAAAGTTTTGGTATGGTTTTAATTCCTTTTTAATACAGTTTTTACAGGGACGCAACTTGTAAAAAACTCTTATACAAAATGAGTTAACTCAAGATATGTTTCAAAAAAAATATTTAACAAATTTCTGGGGAGTAAATATTATTTAATGTGTACAGAAGGAATTTTTTCAATTTTAAATATTTTACAATTCCAAAATGAAGCAAAATATACTTATCCTGTTCTGTTTAATAACACCCTTTACAAATATGAATGTCACTTCATATATGTATTATAAAATGTTTATTTAAATATTTTATCTTAAAGTATATAAATTCACACACCTCATTCTCATAACACAAATATGATACATTGACAGCTGCTGTCAACAATTTACAGCAGAAAAATTTATTACTTTACCAAACAACAACGAAACAAAATATATAAAAATATGTAAATATTATTGAAATTACTTAAAAATTCAAGAAAAGAAGAAAAAAACTTTCGAGACGACATACTATATACTTGCATCTGTTTACATCATATTTTACACCTTATTTGGGTTCAAGGATCACAGCCAATGATACGATTAAACAAATACAAACAAAAATATTTTGAAATAGCAAAAAAAAAACACGCGCAAAATATGAAAAATATCAAAAACTTTTACCCTGTCTTTATCTCATCCTTTGTAGCCTATTGACTTAGAAATTTACGAGACAAAAATGAAAGTACTTAATCGGCTTTAATATTTGTTAAAGAAAACATTTATTTCTTGTTTGCATATAATTTTGTTTGGATATTTTTGTGTAATCATCATCTAGATGCTAATCCTAGAGAACTTTTTATTTTGTTTAATTTTGTAAATTAAAAAAAAAATAAAAACCTAAGAGAATAATAAATTTGCCTGCTCTGGTCACTTAAGCATCCCCTTTTTATGTATGAAATGTAATAGAAACTTTTTTAAAGCAAATTTATCAAATTAGCGTAGGCGTATGATTCATGTGGAAATTATTTAAATGTTAAGTATACGCAAGGTTAAATATTTTTCCGAGACATCAATGATTTTTTTATGAAATTATCTGATGTTTTCTATTTGAAATTAAAAGGAATTTTCGGTAAAGGTATAGAGGAGGGTTTCTTTATAAAAATAAAATTTCTAAAATCTCGATTAATGCTTCTGGTATTAGGGGTTATGTGTATAAGAGATATGGATCTATTTTTTTAGAAACTAAGGAACTCTATTTTAGTTTAAAGAAAAAAATTTTTCCATAAAACATAAACATAAAAATAAAAAATTCATTTAAATAGAGAAATCGACTCAGGAAGTAATGGGTGGTATAAATATTGAGAAAGTTCTAAATATTTAGGGCATGATAATCCAATATTGTGTTCGATGAACCCAACCTCGACTCCTGAAAGTGTTATAAGATATTTTACTACAATAACATGTTTTCTGAAAAGATTAGGCTTCACGTTTCCGAAAACCATAACATCTTATCCTAAAATGAGTTTTTGTTCTAGGGTCCATCCAATTGCGGTCGACTAGCCAGTGAATCGCACAACTCATTACAGAAAAAATTCATTATTATAGTTATGCATCAATGGAAAGGAAATTTTAAATAATTTTAAGTGAAGTTAAAATTTTTTTTACAATTCAGAAATTGTTTTAAGACTTTTGCTAAAAAATGCTGCAACAGTAAATTTATATAATTTCTTAACATTACTCTGTCTGTCTGTCTGTCTGTCTGTCTGTCTGTCTGTCTGTCTGTCTGTCTGTCTGTCTGTCTGTCTGTCTGTCTGTCTGTCTGTCTGTCTGTCTGTCTGTCTGTCTGTCTGTCTGTCTGTCTATCTATCTATCTGTCTGTAACATTGACATAAATACATCGAAATATTTTTATTGCGAAAAATTTTTACATCAACAAATTTTTACATCAAAAATTTTATACCGAAAAGTTTTCTATAGAAAAATTTTTATACCGAAAAATTTTCTATACAAAAATTTTTATACCGAAAAATTTTCTATAGAAAAATTTTTATACCGAAAAATTTTCTATAGAAAAATTTTTATACCGAAAAATTTTCTATAGAAAAATTTTTATACCGAAAAATTTTCTATAGAAAAATTTTTATACCGAAAAATTTTCTATAGAAAAATTTTTATACCGAAAAATTTTCTATAGAAAAATTTTTATAACGAAAAATTTTCTATAGAAAAATTTTTATACCGAAAAATTTTCTATAGAAAAATTTATATAAAAATTTTTATACCAAAAAATTTTCTATAGAAAAATGTTTATACCGAAAAGTTTTCTATAGAAAAATTTTTATACCGAAAAATTTTCTATAGAAAAATTTTTATACCGAAAAATTTTCTATAGAAAAATTTTTATACCGAAAAATTTTCTATAGAAAAATTTTTATACCGAAAAATTTTCTATAGAAAAATTTTTATACCGAAAAATTTTCTATAGAAAAATTTTTATACCGAAAAATTTTCTATAGAAAAATTTTTATACCGAAAAATTTTCTATAGAAAAATTTTTATACCGAAAAATTTTCTATAGAAAAATTTTTATACCGAAAAATTTTCTATAGAAAAATTTTTATACCGAAAAATTTTCTGTAGAAAAATTTTTATACCGAAAAATTTTCTATAGAAAAATTTTTATACCGAAAAATTTTCTATAGAAAAATTTTTATACCGAAAAATTTTCTATAGAAAAATTTTTATACCGAAAAATTTTCTATAGCAAAATTTTTATACCGAAAAATTTTCTATAGAAAAATTTTTATACCGAAAAATTTTCTATAGAAAAATTTTTATACCGAAAAATTTTCTATAGAAAAATGTTTGTACCGAAAAATTTTCTATAGAAAAATGTATATACCGAAAAATTTTCTATAGAAAAATTTTTATACCGAAAAATTTTCTATAGAAAAATTTTTATAAAAATTTTTATACCAAAAAATTTTCTATAGAAAAATGTTTATACCGAAAAGTTTTCTATAGAAAAATTTTTATACCGAAAAATTTTCTATAGAAAAATTTTTATACCGAAAAATTTTCTATAGAAAAATTTTTATACCGAAAAATTTTCCATAGAAAAATTTTTATACCGAAAAATTTTCTATAGAAAAATTTTTATACCGAAAAATTTTCTATAGAAAAATTTTTATACCGAAAAATTTTCTATAGAAAAATTTTTATACCGAAAAATTTTCTATAGAAAAATTTTTATACCGAAAAATTTTCTATAGAAAAATTTTTATACCGAAAAATTTTCTATAGAAAAATTTTTATACGAAAAATTTTCTATAGAAAAATTTTTATACCGAAAAATTTTCTATAGAAACATTTTTATACCGAAAAATTTTCTATAGAAACATTTTTATACCGAAAAATTTTCTATAGAAAAATTTTTATACCGAAAAATTTTCTATAGAAAAATTTTTATACCGAAAAATTTTCTATAGAAAAATTTTTATACCGAAAAATTTTCTATAGAAAAATTTTTATACCGAAAAATTTTCTATAGAAAAATTTTTATACCGAAAAATTTTCTATAGAAAAATTTTTATACCGAAAAATTTTCTATAGAAAAATTTTTATACCGAAAAATTTTCTATAGAAAAATTTTTATACGAAAAATTTTCTATAGAAAAATTTTTATACCGAAAAATTTTCTATAGAAACATTTTTATACCGAAAAATTTTCTATAGAAACATTTTTATACCGAAAAATTTTCTATAGAAAAATTTTTATACCGAAAAATTTTCTATAGAAAAATTTTTATACCGAAAAATTTTCTATAGAAAAATTTTTATACCGAAAAATTTTCTATAGAAAAATTTTTATACCGAAAAATTTTCTATAGAAAAATTTTTATACTGAAAAATTTTCTATAGAAAAATTTTTATACCGAAAAATTTTCTATAGAAAAATTTTTATACCGAAAAATTTTCTATAGAAAAATTTTTATACCGAAAAATTTTCTATAGAAAAATTTTTATACCGAAAAATTTTCTATAGAAAAATTTTTATACCGAAAAATTTTCTATAGAAAAATTTTTATAAAAATTTTTATACCGAAAAATTTTCTATAGAAAAATTTTTATACCGAAAAATTTTCTATAGAAAAAATTTTATACCGAAAAATTTTCTATAGAAAAATTTTTATACCGAAAAAATTTCTATAGAAAAAATTTTATACCGAAAAATTTTCTATAGAAAAATTTTTATACCGAAAAATTTTCTATAGAAAAATTTTTATACCGAAAAGTTTTCTATAGAAAAATTTTTATACCGAAAAGTTTTCTATAGAAAAATTTTTATACCGAAAAGTTTTCTATAGAAAAATTTTTATACCGAAAAATTTTCTATACAAAAATTTTTATACCGAAAAATTTTCTATAGAAAAATTTTTATAACGAAAAATTTTCTATAGAAAAATTTTTATACCGAAAAATTTTCTATAGAAAAATGTTTATACCAAAAAATTTTCTATAGAAAAATTTTTATACCGAAAAATTTTCTACAGAAAAATTTTTATACCGAAAAAATTTCTATAGAAAAATTTTTATACCGAAAAATTTTCTATAGAAAAATCTTTATACCGAAAAATTTTCTATAGAAAAATTTTTATACCGAAAAATTTTCTATAGAAAAATTTTTATACCGAAAAATTTTCTATAGAAAAAATTTTATACCGAAAAATTTTCTATAGAAAAATTTTTATACCGAAAAATTTTCTATAGAAAAAATTTTATTCCGAAAAATTTTCTATAGAAACATGTTTATACCGAAAAATTTTCTATAGAAAAATTTTTATACCGAAAAGTTTTCTATAGAAAAATTTTTATACCGAAAAATTTTCTATACAAAAATTTTTATACCGAAAAATTTTCTATAGAAAAATTTTTATAACGAAAAATTTTCTATAGAAAAATTTTTTTACCGAAAAATTTTCTATAGAAAAATTTTTATAAAAATTTTTATACCGAAAAATTTTCTATAGAAAAATTTTTATACCGAAAAATTTTCTATAGAAAAATTTTTATACCGAAAAATTTTCTATAGAAAAATTTTTATACCGAAAAATTTTCTATAGAAAAATTTTTATACAGAAAAATTTTCTACAGAAAAATTTCTATACCGAAAAGTTTTCTATAGAAAAATTTTTATACCGAAAAGTTTTATAGAAAAATTTGTATACCGAAAAGTTTTCTATAGAAACATTTTTATACCGAAAAGTTTTCTATAGAAAAATTTTTATACCGAAAAATTTTCTATAGAAAAATTTGTATACCGAAAAATTTTCCATAGAAAAATTTTCTATAAAAAATTTTTATACCGAATAATTTTTTATACAAAATTTTTATACCGAAAATTTTTTATATAAAAAAATTAAATCAAAAAGAAGAGTATTCGCATTTGATCCCAAATCTGTTACATTTATTAATGAAACAGACCAATTTATGGATAAAAAGCCAAAAAATGTTTGCGAAGAAACCAAATTCCTCGACGCGTTTCGATGGTTGGTTAAGCCATCTCTTCAGGAGGATTATCCCCAATTTAGACAGATCGAAAACCTCGCATTATTACTAAATTTACAAACAAAACTTTTAAGAATTATGTTCATAAACCATAAGTAAAAGCGTAGATCGACTGAACAAAAACAAAAATTTTTCAGTTTTCATCTACTTTCACTTTCCACATTCTTGCTGCAGCCGTCGGCTACTATATGCAGAATGCTGTGAAGAAGGGGGGGGGTAAGATGTTTTAAAATAAACAAGTTTATTTTAAAAATAAGCTGAATGCATGCAGTTTTATCAAAAAATAAATAAAAACCCAAAAATTTCCTATGGAAAAATTTTTATACCGAAAATTTTTCTATAGAAAAATTTTTATACCGAAAAATTTTCTATAGAAAAATTTTTTATAGAAAAATCGAAAAATTTTCTGTAGAAAAATTTTTAAATCGAATAAATTTCTATAGAAAAATTTTTAAATCGAAAAAATTTCTATAGAAAAATTTTTAAATCGAAAAATTTTCTATAGAAAAATTTTTGTCTGTCTCTCTCTTATCGGCACTATAGAAACTAAACGAAAGGAGGTATATCCCTGAAATTTGGCAAAAGTATTCTTCATTTATTGGAAAATTTTAATATTAAAATTGGGCAAAATCGGTTTACATTTGCCCATAGTTTCTTTATAACCTCGTATTGGCTAATCGCTAATTTGCTATTAAATGACAAATTATAACAGAGGGACATAATTTGTCTAAAGTATTTTCGGTATCTAAATTAAGTTGTCATACCTATTACAATTTGATTAAATTTATTTAATTTCACCCATATTCAATACCCAATATGGGTGAAATTTAATAAATCTAATCAAATTGTAATAGGTATGACAACTTAATTTAGAACAGAGAAGTTTTATGCAACTATTGGTTAGTATATTAAATATTATAGAAATCAAATCATATTTGACTATAGCTCTCATATGAAAACCGCTTCTGGAAACCACCAAAATGCCACAAATACCAGTTAAATTGTAACGAATTTTTTCAAAACCCACTTTTTGAATTAACTGCTCCTTTGTAGATATGTGAGATATGTTTCTGAATTTAATACAATTTAATGGTGGGTGTATAAGATTTGGTGCAGCCGAATATAACACTCGTATTTTATTTTTTAAATAAATCTCATATTTCCACTATGTTATCAATAAGAAACCGAAAATTCATTGGGAAATAACTTCCTTTAAAATAAAGACCAAACTAATACACACTTCAATATTATTAAATCCGCAAAAAAATGATATATGCATTTCCAAAAATTAATTTTAGCTTTTAATCCCTATTATTATATTTTTTCTTTCTTTTCTAATAATTTATTATATTTCAAGGTTCTTTGATTTCACAAATTTTATTGCCGTTAATTTTATTTCCGGCTATAAATAAATATCCTGTTTGCTGATTAAATATTTCAAATAAAACTAAATTGAGTACTTAAGCCTCTATAAATGTCCTCATAATTATTAAGCAAAGAAAAGAAATTTTAGTTATTTTTAGAAGCTCAAGTTTTGCATTTTGTTTTTTTTTTTTGTTTAATAAATTATTTGCTTTTTACCTATTTAATGCTGAAATATTTGTCTGGGTTGTTAAAAATTAAGGTCTGAGTGGGGGAAAGAAAACTTCTTGTTTTGCAAATGTTTGTACTTTTTTAACATGAACAATAAAATATTTTGAAATAGCTCGAATTATTTTCCATTTCTTGCAAAAGGCGAAAACAAATAATTCAAATTGGAAGATAATAATTTTCAAAGATTCTGTTACTAAACAGAAAATATTTTAAGAAGAAAAAAATGCATTATAAGGGAATAACTTTGTTCTAAAAACACGTGGGACATTAAAAGTATTTTCTTTAATTTGTATGCAAAAGTAGATATATTTATATTCAAATATAAAGAATATTTTTTCCAGACAAACTTAAATTAATTTTCTTAGTATTCATATTTTATGATAATTAAGTTGGCTTCCAAAAGGTCCCACAATTATTTAAAAAATGCTTCTAGATTCTGATATAATTTTGCAATATATTTGTCGCTTGCATAAATTTAACTAAAATGAAATAATAAAACAATCTCAGCCATAACCAAATACCAACAAAGAAAAAAACTTATTTTAAGGAAAATGAATTTTTATGGGTTATTTAAAATTTTACTATGTACTCAAGACAAATCTTGTATATTTTACTATGTCTCCAAAGCCCGTATAATAATGTAACTTTGCTTTAATTACTTTACTTGCTTTAAAAATTCCCTCTGCTAACAGAACCTTAACCCACACACTCTCCCTACAAAAGCCAAAGGATCCTTAAGCTTATCACCTTCAAAGAAAACATAGACAAAAAACTTTATCCTTCAGGTAAATGTTAAGACTAAGAAATACAAACAAATATTTCTAAGAAGGAATAAATGTAACACAAATATAACAACACAATTTTTTATTACATACATAATATTTAAATGACTTGAGGCATTTTATAAGAATTTTATCGTTTTTGGTTTATTTTTGGCAGAATAGTAGAACTTTTAATGTGACACTAGAATATAAGTACATTTGTTTGTAAATACATACATAAACACACAGTCAATGACATTGACATACGATTCTAGAACAAAAGAAACTGTTTTATTTTGCACTATGGGGTAAGTGAAAAATTTTTTGAAGAAAAATTTTCTATAGAAAAATTTTTGTACCAAAAAATATTCTATTGAAAAATTTTTATCCTGAAAAATTTTCTGCAGACAAATTTTTATACCAAAAAATGTTCTATTGAAAAACTTTTACACTGAAAAATTTTCTATAGAAAGATTGTTATACCTAAAAATTTTCTATAGAAAAATTTTTATAACAAAAAATTTTCCAAAGAAAAATTTTTATACCGAAAAATTTTCTATAGAAAAATTATTATACCGAAAAATTTTCTATAGAAAAATTTTTATACCGAAAAATTTTCTATAGAAAAATTTTTATACCGAAAAATTTTCTATAGAAAAATTTTTATACCGAAAAATTTTCTATAGAAAAATTTTTATACCGAAAAATTTTCTATAGGAAAATTTTTATACCGATAAATTTTCTATAGAAACATTTTTATACCGAAAAATTTTCAATAGAAAAATTTTTGTAATGAAAAATTTTCTATAGAAAAATTTTTATACAAAAAATATTCTATTGAAAAATTTGTATACCAAAAAATTTTCTACAGAAAAATTTGTATAGCGAAAAATTTTCATAATGAAAAATTTTCTATAGAAAAATTTTCATACCGACAAATTTTCTATAGAAAAATTTTCATACCGAAAAATTTTCTATAGAAAAATTTTTATACCGAAAAATTTTCTATAGAAAAATTTTTATACCGAAAAATTTTCTATAGAAAAATTTTTATACCGAAAAATTTTCTATAGAAAAATTTTTATACCGAAAAATTTTCTATAGAAAAATTATTATACCGAAAAATTTTCTATAGAAAAATTTTTATACCGAAAAATTTTCTATAGAAAAATTTTTATACCGAAAAATTTTCTATAGAAAAATTTTTATACCGAAAAATTTTCTATAGAAAAATTTTTATACCGAAAAATTTTCTATAGAAAAATTTTTATACCGAAAAATTTTCTATAGGAAAATTTTTATACCGATAAATTTTCTATAGAAACATTTTTATACCGAAAAATTTTTATAATAAAAATTTTCTATAGAAAAATTTTTATACCGAAAAATTTTCTATAGAAAAATTATTATACCGAAAAATTTTCTATAGAAAAATTTTTATACCGAAAAATTTTCTATAGAAAAATTTTTATACCGAAAAATTTTCTATAGAAAAATGTTTATACCGAAAAATTTTCTATAGGAAAATTTTTATACCGCTAAATTTTCTATAAAAACATTTTTATACCGAAAAATTTTCAATAGAAAAATTTTTATAATGAAACATTTTCTATAGAAAAATTTTTATACCGAAAAATTTTCTATAGAAAAATTTTTATACCGAAAAATTTTCTATAGAAAAATTTTTATACAAAAAAATATTCTATTGAAAAATTTGTATACCAAAAAATTTTCTACAGAAAAATTTGTATAACGAAAAATTTTCATAATGAAAAATTTTCTATAGAAAAATTTTCATACCGACAAATTTTCTATAGAAAAATTTTCATACCGAAAAATTTTTTATAGAAAAATTTTTATACCGAAAAATTTTCTATAGAAAAATTTTTATACCGAAAAATTTTCTATAGAAAAATTTTTATACCGAAAAATTTTCTATAGAAAAATTTTTATACCGAAAAATTTTCTATAGAAAAATTTTTTTACCGAAAAATTTTCTATAGAAAAATTTTTATACCGAAAAATTTTCTATAGAAAAATGTTTATACCGAAAAATTTTCTATAGAAAAATGTTTATACCGAAAAATTTTCTATAGAAAAATGTTTATACCGAAAAATTTTCTATAGAAAAATTTTTATACCGAAAAATTTTCTATAGAAAAATTTTTATACCGAAAAATTTTCTATAGAAAAATTTTTATACCGAAAAATTTTCTATAGAAAAATTTTTATACCGAAAAATTTTCTATAGAAAAATTTTTATACCGAAAAATTTTCTATAGAAAAATTTTTATACCGAAAAAATTTCTATAGAAAAATTTTTATACCGAAAAATTTTCTATAGAAAAATTTTTATACCGATAAATTTTCTATAGAAAAATTTTTATACCGAAAAATTTTCTATAGAAAAATTTTTATACCGAAAAATTTTCTATAGAAAAATTTTTATACCGAAAAATTTTCTATAGAAAAATTTTTATACCGAAAAATTTTCTATAGAAAAATTTTTATACCGAAAAATTTTCTATAGAAAAATTTTTATACCGAAAAATTTTCTATAGAAAAATTTTTATACCGAAAAATTTTCTATAGAAAAATTTTTATACCGAAAAATTTTCTATTGAAAAATTTTTATAAAAATTTTTATAGCGAAAAATTTTTATAAAAATTTTTATACCAAAAAATTTTCTATAGAAAAATTTTTATACCGAAAAATTTTCTATTGAAAAATTTTTATAAAAATTTTTATAGCGAAAAATTTTTATAAAAATTTTTATACCGAAAAATTTTCTATAGAAAAATTTTTATACCGAAAAATTTTCTATTGAAAAATTTTTATAAAAATTTTTATAGCGAAAAATTTTTATAAAAATTTTTATACCGAAAAATTTTCTATAGAAAAATTTTTATACCGAAAAATTTTCTATTGAAAAATGTTTGTACCGAAAAATTTTCTATAGGAAAATTTTTTTAGCGAAAAATTTTCTATAGAAAAATTTTTATAGCGAAAAATTTTCTATAGAAAAATTTATATAGCGAAAAATTTTCTATAGAAAAATTTCTATACCGAAAAATTTTTTATAGAAAAATTTTTATACCGAAAAATTTTTTATAGAAAAATTTTTATACCGAAAAATTTTCTATAGAAAAATTTTTTTACCGAAAAATTTTCAATAGAAAAATTTTTATACCGAAAAATTTTCTATAGAAAAATTTTTATACCGAAAAATTTTCTATAGAAAAATTTTTATACCGAAAAATTTTCTATAGAAAAATGTTTATACCGAAAAATTTTCTATAGAAAAATGTTTATACCGAAAAATTTTCTATAGAAAAATTTTAATACCGAAAAATTTTCTATGGAAAAATTTTTATACCAAAAAATTTTCTATAGAAAAATTTTCTACAGAAAAATTTTCTATAAAAAAATGTTTACACCAAAAAGATTTCTATAGAAAAATTTTTATACCGAAAAATTTTCTGTACAAAAATTTTCTATAGCAAAATTTTCTGTAGAAAAATTTTCTATAGCAAAATTTTCTATAGAAAAATTTCTACACCGAAAAATTTTCTTTAGAAAATTATTATACCGAAAAATTTTCTATAGAAAAATTTTTATACCGGAAAATTTTCTATTGAAACATTTTTATACCGAAAAGTTTTCTATAGAAAAATTTTTATACCGAAAAATTTTCTATAGAAAAATTTTTATACCGAAAAATTTTCTATAGAAAAATTTTTATACCGAAAAATTTTCTATAGAAAAATTTTTATACCGAAAAATTTTCTATTGAAAAATGTTTGTACCGAAAAATTTTCTATAGAAAAATTTTTATACCGAAAAATTTTCTATAGAAAAATTTTTATACCGAAAAATTTTCTATTGAAAAATGTTTGTACCGAAAAATTTTCTATAGAAAAATTTTTATACCGAAAAATTTTCTATGGAAGAATTTTTATTCCGAAAAATTTTTTATAGAAAAATTTTTATGCCGAAAAATTTTCTATAGAAAAGTTTTTATACCGAAAAATTTTCTGAAGAAAAATTTTTATACCGAAAAATTTTCTATAGAAAAATTTTTAAAATTTTTTTTTAAATTTTTAAGATTTTTTTTAAATTTGTAAAATTATTTTTTTTATTTTTCATAGACAATTTTTTTACAAAAAGTTGTTATCTCCCCCATAGTGTATCCAATGTACAAAGTTAACTTTTACCATTTACTTACAAAAATATCACAATATTTCAACCCGCAGCAACATCCTCCAAATTAAAGCTCATGCTAGTATTTCTTACACTAACGCCACCATAATTTTTTCCAAGCAATTTCTTTGGTTCGCCACCGAAATCAAAACTGTTTAAATAAAATCGAATATTTTATTAGATTCTTAAGTTCATATTTCTTCACTTGCTGTTCAGTGGTTACGATGGTTTCACATAAGACCCTTGAAAATTTTAAAGTTACTTTCATGCTATTCCCTGTTATTCTTAAGAGAAAATAGTAAACTTTGCCAAAATAACAATAAACGTGTTAAAACATGTTTTTCCTTCTAGGGGTTTTAAGTTAAGGAACTGATAGTCTTAGAACTTTACGCTCCTACTTCATCCCTTTTTATGGTTAAGCAAACAATTTTAGTGGTTTTTGTTATTTCTTGGTTATTCGTGTCCTTATACTTAATAATTTTCCTTATAGTTAAATACTTAGGATTATGGTTCGGGTATTTCTTTGTTTTGATTCCAAATTATTAAGTTAGAAGATAAAGTTTTTGGAATTATTACATAAGAGTTAGGAAGGGTAAAAGTGGAAAATATTAGTTAAAATTTTAGTGGTTTACTTTTTTTAGATGTAAAATTATTAATTTATATTTGAAGAATCAACAGGGATTTCAGTGGTTTTGAATTTTATGTCGGAGATTATTAATGTTAGTTAATAAAGTGTTATTGGAGACTATAATCATTAATTTTTTTAAGTATTGGGGTAGATAACCAGACTGGAATGAGTTAAAAGTAAAATTTGTAAACTTTCTCAATTAAAAATTAGTTTATTATGGTACTTATTTTTGAATTTTTTTAACTTAACGTGATTGAAATTTAAAAAAAAAATAAACTAATTTAAAGTAAATATTTTGTATATTCTAATACTTTATTTTAATACTTTCATCTTAATTAAAAGAAAGCCCTCCATATGACACCCGACACTACTAAAGTGAACTGTGGTCCAATAAATTACAAAATTTTAGAGACATATATAACTGGGTCCTTTCCTTATATGGTTTTTGATTGGGGCTATAGTCAATAATGGGTAATTTAAATCGATTTCCAAGATATTTCATAAAAATTTTGTGAATTTTGTGAACAAACACTTACTTGCAGAATGTTAGACCTATAGGAAAAGACCGAAATAATGGAGCAATGATTCCTCATCCAAAGAAAATGTTTTTACTGAATTTCATCAAGTCTTTCATCAAATCTTCAAAACATTTAACATCCAGGCAGCAAAACGGACAAACAGGCCTCATTACATCGGCTCAGAAAGTGACTCTGGGTTGAACGGTGGGTCTCAAACGAATATTTTTTAACTTTACATACATCTTTAACTTATTATATTTTTCCCACTTATGGTGATGTACCGTATAATAAGATAACAATAATAATAAGAAAGTACTATAGTTGGCTAAGTTTTACTATACCTGACTTCTCTGAGATACAATGAGGACGTATTGTCAAGAAACTTAGATTTTTATGCTAGAAACGTTATCCCTTGTAAAATTTGTCATTTGTGTCGGAGAATGATCAAATGGGGACTGATTATTACACACGGGAAGAGTTCTGTGCATTTCCAAACAGTCCCAAATCCAAAAAATTAAATTTTTAACAAAAATTTTTTTATAGAAAATTTTTTTAACAAAAATTTTTTTATATAAATTTTTTTTTTATCAAAAATTTTACTTTAAAAAATTTTTTGGATCGAAAATATCTAAAAAAAAATAAAAAAATTTAAAATAGTTTTTACCATACTTTTTTTATCAAAAATTTTCTATAGAAAATTTTTTTATCAAAAATTCTCTATAAAAAATTTTTTTATTAAAAATTTTTCTATAGAAAATTTTTTTTATCAAAAATAGATAGATAGAAAATTTTTTTAACAAAAATTTTTCTATAGAAAATTTTTTTAACAAAAATTTTTCTATAGAAAATTTTTTTATCAAAAATTTTTCTATAGAAAATTTTTTTAACAAAAATTTTTCTATAGAAAATTTTTTTATCAAAAATTTTTCTATAGAAAATTTTTTTATCAAAAATTTTTCTATAGAAAATTTTTTTATCAAAAATTTTTCTATAGAAAACTTTTTTATCAAAAAATTTTCTATAGAAAACTTTTTTATCAAAAAATTTTCTATAGAAAACTTTTTTATCAAAAATTTTTTTATAGAAAACTTTTTTATCAAAAATTTTTTTAAAGAAAACTTTTTGATCAAAAATTTTTTTAAAGAAAACTTTTTGATCAAAAATTTTTCTATACAAAACTTTTTTATCAAAAATTTTTATATAGAAAACATTTTTATCAAAAATTTTTCTATAAAAAACTTTTTTATCAAAAATTTTTCTATAGAAAATATTCTTACAAAAATTTTTCTATAAAAAATTTTTTATCAAAAATGTTTCTATGGATAATTTTTTATCAAAAATTTTTCTATAGAAAATATTCTTACAAAAATTTTTCTATAGAAAATATTCTTACAAAAATTTTTCTATAGAAAATTTTTTATTTAAAATTTTTCTATGGAAAATTTATTTCAAAAATGTTTCTTTAAAGATTTTTTTATCAAAAATTTTTCTATGAAAATTTTTTTATGAAAAATTTTTCTATAGAAAATTTTTCTATAGAAAATATTCTTACAAAAATTTTTCTGTGAAAAATTTTTTATCAAAAATTTGGATAATTTCGTATCAAAAATTTTTCTATAGAAAATTTTTTAGCAAAAATTTTTCAATAGAAATTTTTTTTAGCAAAAATTTTTCTATAGAAAATTTTTTTTCAAAAACTTTTCAATGGAAAATTGTTTATCAAACATTTTTCTATGGAAATTTTTTTTATCATAAACCACGTATTTTGTTGCTATAAATTGGGTTTTGATTTGTTTCTTGCCTATTTTGTTTTTGTCTTTTCTTTAACAAAGCGGCACCAACCAACTCTGTTAACATCCAGATTCCAACTGAATGATTTTAATACTCATTTTCACGAGTTTTATTAATGATCGTGGTATTTACGAAAATTAAAAAAAATCATCGGCTGCTGGTAGTATGGGCTGCCTAATCCTGCTCACAAAGTAATTATGGTCGAGCGGTGAACTTCAGGAGTCTCAGACTCATATTTTTATTCGATAAAAACAACAGGGACTAGTTCTAGGGATTTTCTTCAAAATAGCCGTATCTGTAAATGTTTGTTTTATAGGATTTTAAAGCATAATCCTACAAAATTGAAAATTAATGCATATAGTTCTAATTAGTCCTATTAGTTTGAGTGAAGCAAGTTACCTTGAAAAAATTGATAATTGATATTTCTATGCGTTACATACATCAGTACAAACTTATAATACCCTTTCCACCTATGGTGGTGAAGGGTATAAATATATGTATGTTATCCTACGAACTTAGCTTATTTTAAATTTGATTTCGAGTAACCAATTACTTTTGTTAATTTGTGTATACAATAATACCTCCTAATGGGTTAAGTGAATATCTCACATTTATACTTAACGATATTGGTACACCTAGCGTCAATTTTCTTTAAAACAAAAATAGAAATGGATTGTGTCTCTACTAAAATGTTATAAATAGAGGGTTGTCCCGGCTATAATAATGCTAGATATAGCAGGTGATTAAATTTAAGTTACTAAACATTACAATTAAGAACATAATTTATTTCAAAGAATAAATCAATTATAAATTTTGAATGTTATAGAAACTCTTGGCAAATTTATTTATAACAATGTCAGGGTCGATTTTAAAAATATTTCATGCTACCAATCAAAAAAGGAAATAAGCAAGGTTTTAACTATTTAACCATATACATAGTAGCATGCATATAAAAAAATAGTAAAACCAATTTAATTATAGTCTAAAAAACTGACTTCAATTTTAGGTTTCTAAAAATTAGCATCTGATTTATGAATATGTTTTTTTGTTAACACATAACAAGCCAAAAACTGTAACACACATAAATTATTTACAAAAAAAAATTTCATTCATAAATCTTTAATAGTGGAAAAAGTAAAATCATAAAGAACATTAAGCTTAACACTACCAGAGAATACTGAATAATATGTTTGTATGTATACCAGAGACCTGGCTGTAGATACATGTCTACAGATAACAAACGCTACTTATTGTAGTATAATTTAAATAACCAGGTTAAAAAATTATTAAAACTAAAACATTGTTTTTTTGTGTTTAAAGAACAGCTTTCGTTTTTAATGATGGAATGCAATCAAGTCGACAACAGTCACTAGACAGCTTGTCAAACCAAAAGCAAAGATTACACAGCACAACAAAATAAAAAAAAAATTCATGTGCTCTTAAAACCACTATACAATTTTGATGTATCATGACTACCTTTGTACAAAAATGGTAAAATTTTTAAATTCTATGAATAAATTTTTAAAAAAATATTTTTTTTTTATTGCAATTTTTTTAGACATAATAATAATGATAACTCAAAAACTACTAGTCCAATATTATTAAAATAAAAAAAAAATTAAGATTTACATAGCCTTTAACTCCTCTATATATCGCGTTTCAATCGGATCAATAGTATCGGAGTTATAATAAAAAACTTAAGAAAAAAATATATTTTTTATATAAAAATGGCAAAAATTTTCGTTTTAAAAAAATCATGAAAAATCGAAAACGGCAAAAAACTTTCAGATTTATTATTTTATCGCATAGCGACATATAATAGCAACAAAATGAGATATCGACCATAAAAATCGATTGATTTTTTTTCGAATTTATTCACAATTTAGTGAATTCGCTCATTTTCACAAAATTTTAGTTTTTTGCTTGATATACGCATTATAGCGGGTTTTCAAATGTATAAAAAAATAATTTTTCCAATTTCAAGGGGTGCATGTCGGATTATTGTGAGATTTGGTGAGAAACTTCCACCCACAAAATTTTAGTCGTATTGGACAACATTAACACGTAGCGCATAGGCCCCAAATCTGAAAAATAGCGTTTAAATCGAAAAAAAAATTTCCGATATAAACTTGATTTGTCAGCTTTAGGACCTGGGCGACACGTGTTAGCGTTGTCCAGTTTGGCTAAAATTTTGTGGGTGAAAGTTCCTCACCAAATCTCACAATGATCCGACCGGCAATCCTTGAAATTCTTAAATCTATTTTTTCACACATTTGAAAAACCCTGTATACGTATATCAAGCAAAAATATAAAATTTTGTGAAAATGTGTAAATTCACTTAATTGTCAATAAATTCTAAAATAATCAATCGAGTTTTATGGTCGATATCTCGTTTTGTTGCTATTATTTGTGGCTTTGCGACAGAATAATGAATGAATTTTTGCCATCTTTTACTTAAAAAATATATTTTTTCTTAAATTTTGTATTATAACTCTGATTCTATTGATCCGATTGAAACGCGATATATAGACGAATCAAAGGCTATGTAAATCTTAATTTTTCTGATTTTATTTGAATAATATCCGATTATTAGTTTCTGAGTTATCGTTAGAAAGTGTCTAAAAAAATTGCAATTTTACAAAAAAAATTTTAAAACAAGTAAGAAAGCGCTATAGTCGGTCAAGCCCGACCATACTATACCCTTCACCACTAAGGTCAAAGGTGTTATTTTTCCTGTATAAAGACAAATATTTGCTAAATTTTGCCATCATACAAACATTTTCTCAAACTTATATATTTAAGCTGTTTCCGTCATTTGGACTTATATGAGAGCTAGGGTCAAATGTGGACCGATAATCTCGAAATTTATCAAATTGATTACAGTTGTTACAAAAATTATGTATGCAAAAAATTAACTCAAAATTTTCATTATATTTAGATTTACGAGCGTTTTAGTGATTTTTTGTCTCATTTAGTGCGTTTTTAAAGAAGAGTTTGTATGGGAGCTATGGTCAAATTTGGACCGATTTCAACGAAATTTGGTACAGTGATTTTAGTTTACATAAGCAGTATTTGTATTAAATTTCATGAAAAAATATTGATATTTGTGGCCAATATATCAATTCCGGGAAGTGGGACCTATGGGAGGTACCATAAATAATGGACCGATTTTGACCAATTTCAATAGCCATGGTCCCATTATTAAAAAAATTATCTTTGCTAAATTTCATCTAATTATCTTTAGAACTGCAACCTGTAGTTTTACATAGTTTACATGGGGATCCAGCCAGCCAGCCAGCCGGACGGACGGACGGACGGACGGACATCGCTAAGTCGACTCAGAGAGTGATTCTAAGTCTATTGGTATACTAAAAGGTGGTTCTAAGACAAATATTTCTATGCGTTACATACATCAGCACAAACTTATAATGCCCTTTCCACCTATGGTGGGGAAGGGTATAAAAAACCTATCCATAGAATTTAAAAATTTTACCATTTTTGTACTAAGGTTGGCATGATACATCAAATGTATATAGTGGTTACTCGAGCATATTTTTGCTGTTGCCCTGTGTTATGAACGTGATTTAAACAAATAATCAAGCTTATTTTTGTTAGCGGAAAACAGTGGTAAGAAAATGAAAATAATTAAAAATATTGTAATTTTTGAATTTTTATTTAAAATTTCGTATCTTTGGATTTTTAGAATAAATATTTACTCATAAAAAAGTTTCTACTTTTAACTAAAAATATAAGAAAATAACCGTTAACTGAAGTTTGATCTCTTTTAACTTCAAAATATTCAATTCCCCCCACTGTGCTTCCACATTTTCTTCCTCAAAGAACCCACAACAATTCTCACCAATAATTAAGTTCTTTCTCTTTGTTTGATTTGAATTAAATTGAATTTTGGGTGTTGTTCTCTCAAGTTTCAATCTTGGCCCTTTGTATAAATTCCATAATAAATTTATGTATTGAGAAGATGCTTTTAAGTCAAGTTTAAACATAAATGAATAAATAGTTAAGAGTATCTGTGTGTAAGTATGAGAGTGCGTGTGTTAACAATAACATGTGAAAGCTGAGTAAATTAGCACAATAGCCTGAAAAAAAATATTGAGATTCGAAAATAAACACAAAAAATTTTTTATCAATGGCAGGTAGTTGAAAAAAATTAACCAAAAATTGAGACAAGTAAGAAGGTATTGTAGTTGGTTATGATCGACTAAGTGATACCCTACATCACTGAGGTAGAATTTGATCTAATTTTTGTAATCATAAATGAACTTTCTTACGACGCCATTTTCGTCATTATATAAATGGTATACTTTAACAACCTATACATCTGTGGCAATAAATAATAATGTCTTAAGTCGAATTATCGTGTTTTGAGATATTAAATGTTTTGTCTAGAAGATATAAAGGTTTTGTATAAAAAAGTGAAAATATAAAAACATATAGTTTTATTAATAATGACATTTTTTATGACATTTATCTGAATGATAGATATTGATCTAACGAATAAGAATATGTAATAAAATGAAAAAGCACTTATGTCATATACTTATATATTTTGAACACATTGAAAATAAAACACATCGCAATTAATAAGAAACGCCTTTCTTCTTATCAATTTTTGTCATATAAATACAAATTACACAGCCCTTCACGAAAAATGGTACCTTAAAGTTTTTATTCAATTTGTTTATACTTAATACAGAGATCACTCCTTTTGAATCAGCCCTAGTTTTCGAGATATAAGTTTAAAAAAAACAACATAGGTTCACTTTTTTGAGTAACATTACTGAGAACCTTCATGCTATCCTAACATAATATTTACTAAACCCAGTAGTTTTGGAGATATAGAAAAATATATGACGAACAAATATTATTGAAAAAAATTTTTGTATTTTTTCAAAATTCATAGAAAATAGAGATAATAACAAAAATTCCAATTAGTCATATAGACAGATATGTCCTGCATAAAATGCAATTTTTCTTGTTAATATGGACGCAATAGTTTTAATTATACCCTTCACCACCATAGGTGGAAAGGGTATTATAAGTTTGTGCTGATGTATGTAACGCATGGAAATATTTGTCTTAGACCCACTTTTTAGTATACAAATAGGCTTAGAATCACTTTCTGAGTCGAATTGACCCCCATGCAAACCTTGTAATCAAACTACAGGTCGCAATTCTAAAGCTAATTTAATGAAATTTGGCACAGATCATTTCTTGGATAATGGGACCATGGCTATTGAAATTCGTCAATCGTAAATCGGTCCATTATTTATGGTACCTCCCATAGGTCCCACTTCCCGGAATTGATATATTGGCCACAAATATCAATATTTTTCATGCAATTTAAACTGAATACTGCTTATGTAAACTAAAATCACTGTACCAAAATCTGTCCACATTTGACCATAGCTCCCATACAAACTTTTCCTTAAAAAAGCACTAAATGAGACAAAAATCACGCTCGTAAATTTGCCAAATTTCGAGATAATCGGTCCACATTTAATCCTAGCTCTCATATAAGTCCAAATGTCGGAAGCAGCTTAAATATATAAGTTTTGAGAAAATGTTTGTATGATGGCAAAATTTAGCAAATATTTGTCTTTATACAGGAAAAATAACACCTTTGACCTTAGTGGTGAAGGGTATCGTATGTTCGGGCTTGACCGACTATAGCACTTTCTTACTTATTTTTATGTAACTTAAAGCAAATTTCTTTAAAATCGGTCCATAGCTTCCATACAAACTTTTCAGCCAAAACCCCCTAAATAAGACGAAAATCACTAAAACGCTTGTAAATCAGAAGATGATGACAATTTTATGTTTATTTTTTGCATACATAATTTTTGTAAAAACTGTCGTTAAATAGCTAAATTGGTTCACATTTGATCCTAGCTTTCATATAAGTCAAACTTACAGAAATAGCTTAAATATGCATATAATTTAAAAAATATTTGTCTTTAAAAAAAAACATTTGACCTCAGTGATGATGGGTATCATATGGTCGGACCTGACCGTCTTTAGCACTTTCCTACTAGTTTTTAAGTCACATCCGAAAGTTCTTTTAAAATCGTCAGTTTTATAAACATTTGGAGCTCGAAAGAAATGACTGTGCAATCTAAGCTTTAAAATATTTAGATTCAATGTCAAGACCTGAAACATGGCTTGTCCTGAGGGCATTAACAGGCTGTCATATTTTACAAAAAAAAATCTCAAATACAATCAATTTTATGATTTCTTTTTCTTTATATAAAAAATTGTAGTTGTTAATTTTTGTTTAAATTTTAATTAATTAAGCAAAACTTAAAGTGAAAGAAAGTTTTGTTTATTTATTTGTTCAATTATTTATCTTAAAAAATAATTTGTTTTGTTATTTTGGCTTTTAATGATATATCGAAGATTTGGCTGGTAATTTATAAAGTACCAATGTTTGTGTGTGTGTATAATAGTAAAGAAGAAAGTTTTTATTATTATTGTAAATATATTGCAATTTGAAATTATATTTGTTTATGTCTATAAGTTTTTAAAGTAATTATAGTTATGTATTTTGTGTTTTACAATACATTCGTTGTTATTTGTTTAAAAACACATAAACTTAAGAAAATACTAAATATTTTCCAGATATTATCTAAACAATTACTGAGGCATGTTTTCAATTCAACGCTTTCATTACACTCTGTTAGAGTTGCATTCATTCATTAGTTGAGAGTTTTCATAAGTTTTTCAAAAAAATTTTCGGGAATCATGCCCCTCATTCATAATTTGTTTTAACTTCATAAATTAGTTATGTATTCGTTTGTAGATTTTTACAATTAAGAGGAATGTGCTTCAATGTTCAGTAGAGACACCTTTTGGTGCAAAGTTGGATGATTTTAATTTTTTTGTTTTTTTGGTTACATGTTTTAGGTTGTTATCGTCGAATCTCTAGTTTTGAAAAGTGTAAGTTATTGTTTGTTTGTGTCTTTAAATATAAAGTTTAAATTGTAATTAAATGAAACGTTTTTTTTAGTATTACATCATTTTAAGATTTTTTACATAACTTTAATACCACCCAAAAAATTTATGAAATATATTGAAATTAAATTTATGTTATAAAACGAAAATAAAATAATAATAACTTAACTAACAACTTTTAAAGTCGAATTTTCTTGAGATAAACCAATTGAAGTCAAAATCTGAGATCACTAAAAAAACTCAAAAATTTGTACTATAAATCGATTTGATGGAAATATTTATATGGAAAATTAAAGTGCGATTTTCTTAAAAGCTATAACTGGTAGGAAATCTAAGTCAAAATTTGTGATCAGTAAAAAAAATCAAAATTCGTACTAAAATTCGACTTTTTTAAAAATTTTATATGGAAACATTTAAATTAAATTTTTTTGAAAACTACAAAAAATAACAATTTAATTTAAAATCTGCGATCACTAAGAAAAATTCAAAATTTGTATTAAAATTCTACTTCTTTTAATTTTAATATATAAATATAAAAGTCTTGAAAACTACAAAAAATAGAGCAATTTAAATCCAAATTAATGATCACTAAAAATTATGAAAATTCATACTAAAGTCCGATTTTCTGAAAAATTAAAAAAGATGTAGCAATTTTAGTCAAAATCTGTGATCATTAAAAATAAATTGAAAATTAGAAAAAAAAATATTTTTGTAAATTTTATCTTGGAAACTACAATTTAAATCAAAATCTGTGATCTCTAAAAAAATTTCAAAATTCGAAAAAGAATAATTTTTTCCAAATTTTTTGTGGAAACATAAACGAAATTAAAAAAAAAAATTGTGTTTTGAAAACTTTTGTATGGATACATAAAAGTCCGATTATCTTGGAAACTAAAAGAGATAGCAATTTAAGTCAAAATCTGTTATCAAAAAAAAAAAATTATATTCAAAAAAATTTTAATTCTGAAAATTTTCTCTTGGCAACTAAAAGAGATCGAGCAAAATCTGTAATCACTAAAAAAATTAAAAACTCAAAAAAATTTATTTTTTGGAATTTTTTTGTATGAAAACATAAAAGATTGATTATGTTGGAAACTATAAGAGATAGGGAAAAATAAGTCAAAATCTGTAATCACTTAAAAAAATTTGAAAATTAGAAAGAATTTATTTTTTTTTTAATTTTTGCATGGAAACATAAAAGTTTTATTATCTTGGAAACTTCAATAGATAGTGCATTTAAGATCAAAATCTGTGATCACTGAAAACGTTTCAAAATTCGAAAAAACTGTATTTTTGGAATTTTTTTTATTTAAACTTAAAAGTCCGATTTTCTTGGAAACTACAAGAGATAGAGCAATTTAAGTCAAAATCTGTGATTACTGAAAAATTCGAAAATTCGAAAAAATTGATTTTTTGAAAATATTTGTATGGAAACATAAAAATTCGATTATCTTGGAAACTGCAAGATATCAGGTAGAAAAAACTTATTTTTTTTTGTATGGAAACATAAAAGTCAGTTGAAAACTATAAAAGATATAGCAATTTAGGTCAAAATCTGTGATGGGTTAAAAAAAATTTAAAAATCGAAAAAATAACTTACTTTTTCAAAATGTTTGTTTTTAAATATAAAAGTTCGATTATCATGAAAACAAGCGATAGAGCAATTTAAGTCAAAATCTGTGATCACTAAAAAAAAATCGAAAATTCGAAAAAAAATTCAAAATTTTTGTATGGACACATAAAAGTTTGCTTATCTTGGAAACTACAGGAGATCGAGGCAAAATCAATAATCACTTCAAATTAAAAAAAATTGATATTTTTGAAATTTTTTGCATGAAAGCACTATTGACTATCTTGGAAACTACCAGAGATAGGGAAATTTAAGTCAAAATCTGTGATCACTAAAAAATTTTGAAAATTCGAAAAAAATATGATTTTCTGAAAACTTTTGTATGGAAACATAAAAGTTCGATTTTCTTAAAAACTTCAAAAGATGGAGCAATTTAAGGCAAAAGCCAAGATTATAAACAAAATTTTCAAAATTCGTTCTTAAATTAAATTTAATATTAATTCTGTTTAGATGATTATCTTCACTTTTATTCATATTTTGTATAGACAATATAATTCGTATTTATTTTGTTTCTCAAATTTGATATAAACATGATTTTCTATCTGCCCTCTCCTGATGATGATAGCCGAGCCAACCTTCAAAATGCTTTTATCAATATTTCAATAATTAGTAATTGTAATAAATTGGAAAAACGGAATGGGGTGATGTAGGGGATGTTGGATACAAAGCAACTGTTCTGATTGGTCTTGATTTTTTAAACCCAAAATTATGTTAGTTATCTTTTGTATCAACTATGGACACTGAAACCTGTGGAACTACCTCAACACCTGTTAATATTGTCAGCTAACATGTGCCACAAGTTCCTACATAAGAACTATAAAAATATGGGTAAGGACGTTGGGCTAGTATCCCACTTCTGGAAAGAACAATTAGTATAAAAAAGCTAAAATAAGAATAACAAGTAAGAAAGTGCTATAGTCGGTGATGCCCGATCATACGATACCCTTCACCACTAAGGTCAACGGTCTTCTTTTTTCTGTATAAAAATAAATATTTGCTTAATTTTGCCATCATACAAACATTTTCTAAAAACTTATACATTAAAGCTATTTCCGTCATTTGACTTATATGAGAGCTATGGTCAAATGTGAACCGATTATCTCGAAATTTGTCAAATTGGTTACAGTTGTCACAAAAATAGTGTATGCAAAAACTAAACTCAAAATACCCATTATCTTCAGATTAACGAGCGTTTTGTCTCATTTAGTGCGTTTTGACAGAATAGTTTGTATGGGAGCTATGGTCAAATTTGGACTGATTTCAACGAAATTTGGTACAGTGATCTAAGTTGACATAAGCAGTATTTGGTTTAAATTTCATAAAAAAATATTAATATTTGTTGATAATATATCAATTCCGGGAAGTGGGACCTATGGGAGGTACCATAAATAATAGACCGATTTTTACGAATTTCAATAGCCATGGCCCCACTATCAAAGAAATGATCTGTTCCAAATTTCATTAAATTATCTTTAGAATTGCGACCTGTACTTTGATTACATGGCTTACATGGGGGTCCAGCCAGACGGACGGACGGACGGACTGACATCGCTAAATCAACTCTGAAAGTGATTCTGAGCCTACTGGTATACTAAAAGGTGGATCAAAGACAAATATTTCTATGCTTTACATATATCAGCATAAACTTATAATACCCTTTCCACCTATGGTGGTGAAGGGTACAAAAACGGACCCCCTAATGTAAGAAAAGGACGTCCGAAACTTCTATGGAAAGACCGTATAGAAGAAAATCTTTTAAAGATCGGATAGAGGCGCATGGAATTCTAAAGCATACTCGGCCATTGACCTTAATATATTGTAAATATAGGCCATTTAAGAAAGAAATAAATTAGAATTCTAGTGCAATACACTTATGTAAAACTTTTCAATAAATCATGTTTTTCTTAAATCATTTTAAAGGAAATTTCTTTCTCAAAAAATAACAAAATAAATGTAACAGATTTGGGATTAAATGTGAATACACTTCTTTTTGAATAATATTTACATCCCGACTATTTTGTTATTTTTTGATAAAACTGCATGCATTTAGCCTATATTTAAAATAAACTTGTTTATTTTAAAACTTCTTGGCTTTTTATCAATAAATTGGTCTGTTACATTAATAAATAAATGTAACAGATTTGGGATCAAATGCGAATACTCTTCTTTTTGGAAATTTATTTCTTTACATTTAATTAGAGTTTTTTTTTTTTTTTTGCTTAAAAAACAAAATTTCTTTAAACTTAACATTATTAAGATGATTACGTGTTCAATTCTGGCATAAAATCATATCTTATATGGTCATCTTAAGTAAAATATCCAGACATCCATCTCAACAGCCACTCAGCCATACATTGTTCCAGCTACAGTCTATAGAGTCCGCAATCGTCTGCAAAATTTTAACTAAAAACAACAGAATCAGCAAATACATACTTATTTCCAATTGGAAATAGTGGTTGCTTGGTTAGTTCAGATGGATGGACGGATGGATGGATGGATAAATGAATGAATGAATAAATGAATTGAGGTGGTTTATTTCAAAAATAATAGTCGTTTGTTTTAACAACTAGTAGCAATAGCAGCAGCAGCAGCAACATTTCAACAACCAGCAACAAGAAGATGCAACAATTACAACATTTTAGCCAATATAAATTATATAAGAAAAATCAAGAAAATACTTATTTATGAACGAGTGTGTAAGAGAAAAACACCTGAAACTAAACTAGAAATAAAAAAAATTTTTAACATGAATTTTCCGTCTGTCTGTCTGACTGACTGTTTCGGACTACTTTTATGTAAATTATTTATGATGATAATCAAGGCAAGTTCTGCTCTTGCAGCCAAAGCTAAATAGTTTCAGTTAAGTTGCAATTTTAAGCAATTGCAAAGTAAATTTTTAACATAAATTTTACTAAAGTTTTCATATGAAACTTGAAGTTTTCGTCTTATACTTATGAGTTTACTTGCAACTTGATGCAATGTTAAACAAGTGCATTATGGATGTTGAAAAGTTTTATTCAAGAAAATCTTGAAAAATATATTGAACATTGCAAAAATACTATTCTGTCAGTCATATTGTAGTAAATTTTAATCGTTTTGGCTTTGAAACATTGTAGTATTAATTATATGTTCGATTTCCAGTTGTTCTTTGTTGAACACAAGAATAACCACTTCCCGTAAATTGAATGACTTAGGAAAACTTGTTAATGGTATGTAAAATTTATTTTACAATAAAATTCTTATAAAAATTATAAATTATTTTTTTAAATATAAAATCAATATGAAACAATTAAGAAAAGATATAATCATTAAAGCCCGACTATATGATACCCTTCACTACTAAGGTCAAATATGGACAAAAAATTTAAGAAATTTTCCTTAAGTCCCTAATACATACATACATTTTTTTCAAAATTTCGAGATTTAAGTAACTTTATGTTATTTTTGGCTAAGGGCCTGGTATGGGAGCTAGTGTCAGTATTATTATTATGAATATTATTGAAATACAACTAAATTTGTAGCTATAAAGAACCAAAAACTCTATTCCGCGAAGGCATCTCTATGGGGGGTACCCGAAATAGTGATCCGAGTTTGCCAAAAAGTATAGAGATCCTTAGACCAAAATATGAGCCTTAGCCAAATTTTATCCAATTATCTTTAAGGTTACGACCTGTACTTTGATAACTAGCTTACATGGATATCCAGCCAGCCGGAGAGATATAACAAGTAAGAAAGTGCTATAGTCGGTCAAGGCCAACCATACGATACCCTTCACCACTAACGTCAAAGGTGTTCTTTTTCCTGTATAAAGACAAATTTTTGCAAAATTTTGCCATAATGTATATATTTGCTCAAAACTTATATATTTAAGCTGTTTTCTTTATTTGGACTAATATGAGAGCTAGGGTCAAATGTGCACCGATTATCTCAAAATTTGGCAAAATTATAGTTATTACAAAAATTATGTATACAAAAAATAAACTTAAATTTCGCATTATCTTCAGATTTATGTGAGGTACCATAAATAATGGACCGATTTTGACGAATTTCAATAGCCATGGTCCCAATATCAAAATGGTTTGTGCTAAATTTCATCAAATTATCTTTAGAATTGCGACCTGTAGTTTGATTACAAGGTTTACATGGGGGTCCAGCCAGCCAGACGGACGGACATCGCTTAATAGACTCAGAAAGTGATTGTAAGTCTAAAAGGCAGGTCTAAGACAAATATTTCTATGCGTTACATACATCAGCACAAACTTATAATACCCTTTCCACCTAAGGTGGTGAAGGGTGTAAAAAAGTCTGTGTAGTTTTAAGTAAGAAAGGAAGTGAAATTGCATTCACAATTTAGCAAAGACTCAAACCAAAACAAAGTAGGGCACCACAATAATGAGCATTGTGCTCATATTAGAAATGCTAAATATTAGAAGTGTTTCGAATTAAATATGCATTAAACATTTCAGGCAAAACTTATGTGGCGGAAATTAATCGTTTTCAAATCCATCGATTTTTGATAAATTTTTTATATAATTTTTCCTTTCCCCAAAAATAATGAATACTTTTTGTGGAAATGTGGAAAATTACCTCAAAACTATATTTGAAATCGATCGATTTCCATCACATACCGGAATATTATTTTAAAACCATAAATAAATAAATAACCATTGAATTATTTTGTTCAAAACAAACTGCGAAAAAAATAGCTAAAAATGTAATTAAAACTTTTCAAAACATTCCATTATTATTTTAAAATTTTGAAGGTATTTGTATAAGAAAGACCTGGGGCCAAATTACGGCATTCGATATCGATCGAAATCTTAGATCTTTTCAAAACATTTGTATGGCATACTTTAAGGATAATCAAAATTATTTACTATATTTTGAAGTTATTTGCCAAAAGATGAACAATAGTAAAAGAGTTTCAATTGAACAATATATATATATTAAAAACGAATCAAAATCGATACCAAATTTCAATAAACTTTTTGCATCGAAGTAATTTTGAACATCCCTAAAGTATACTTCACAATATTCGCTTAATAGTCTGAGTTTTCGATCGATATCGAATGCGGTAATTTATCCCCTGAACATTGAAAGATAATCTAGATAATCTAAGTAGAACAACTATTTCGAAGCGTCTTACACTTCAATCAGACAAGCAGATCGTACGGATCGGTTCACCAAACTCGTCTTTTAATTGGGCCCTTGATTAATTTCTTTTACATCGATGGCATGCTAAAGCTGCAGGTCTTACCGCCAATGCAATATTAATAATTTTAATAGAAATTAATAAATTATAGAAATGTATGTTAACGTGACTGTGGCTCAAACCCAACAAGATTTGAATATGTTATGGTTAGTAGTCGACATGATTAAAAATCGAATTTTTCATCAAATTTTTAAATATTTCTTTTTGCTAAAATCATTCAGTTGGAATTTGGACGTTAACAGAGTTGGTTGGTGTCGCTTTGTTAAAGGAAAGACAAAAACAAAAAATAGGCAAGAAACAAATGAAAATCCAATTTATAGCAACAAAATACATGGCTCGAAAGAACAAATTATAATCTCGAACATTGTTGCCAAGACACTATAATTTTTGTAAACATTGTAAATATTGGGAATATTTTTCAAAACAGAAATAAATTCTAATATTAAACAATTTTCGATTTTTATATTTTTTAGATATTTTAGATCCTAAAAATTTTCTAAAAAAAATTTCAAAGAAAAATTTTTGATAAAAAAAATTTTCTATAGAAAAAAAAATTTTCTATAGAAAAATTTTTGATAAAAAATTTTCCATAGAAATAATTTTGATTAAAAATTTTCAACAGAAAATTGTTGATAAAAAAATTTTCTATAGAAAAATTTTTGTATGAAAATTTTCTTTAGAAAATTTGTTGATAAAAAATGTTGTATAGAAAAATTTTTGATAAAAATGTTCTATAGAAAAAATTCTGATAACAATATTTCCTACAGACAAATTTTTGATAAAAAAATTTCGTATAGAAAAATTTTTGATAAAAAAAATTTTCTATAGAAAAATTTTTGATAAAAAAAATTGTCTATAGAAAAATTTTTGATAAAAAAATTTTCTATAGAAAATTTTTGATATAAAAATTTTTTATAGAAAAATTTCATATGAAAAAGTTTTCTATAGAAAAATTTTTAATAAAAAAATTTTTTATAGAAAAATTTTTGATAAAAAAAATTTTCTGTAGAAAAATTTTTTAAAGAAAAATTTTTGATAGAAAAAATGTTCTATAGAAAAAATGTTGATAAAAATCTTTTTGTCAGAAATTTTTCTATAGAAAATCTTCTTATCAAAAATTTGTCTATAGAAAATTTTTTCTATAGAAATTTTTTTAATTAATATCGACATCGATTAAGTCATTTTCTATAGAAAATTTTTGATAAAAAATTTTTCTAAAGAAAAAACGTTGATAAAAATCTTTTCGTCAAACATTTTTCTATAGAAAAAATTTACCAAAAATTTTTTTATCAAACATTTTTTTACCAAAAATTTTTTAATCAAAAATTTTTTCTCAAAATTTTTTCTATAGGAAATTTTTTTTATTTGGGAATAAATTATTCGAACTTTTTTAAATTGAATTAATTGAAAAATTAGGATTTATCAGGCTTGAGTTCATTTTTAATTTTCAAATTATTAATTTGAAAATTTGAAAGTAATAATGTAGAGAAAAACTGAAAAAATTATTTTTTATCAAAAATTTTCTATAGAATTTTTTTTAATAAATATCGACATCGAATGAGGCATGAGCTATTTTCTATAGAAAATTTTTGATAAACAATTTTTCTATAGAAAAAATTTGATAAAAAAATTTTTGATAAAAAAATTTTTGGTAAGAAGATTTTCTATAGAAAAATGTTTGATAAAAAGATTTTTATCAACGTTTTTTCTATAGAAAAATTTTTTATCAAAAATTTTCTGTAGAAAATGATTCATTCGATGTCGATATTAATTAAAAAATTTTCTATAGAAAAAATTTTGATAAAAAAATTTTCTATAGAAAAATTTTTGATAAGAAGATTTTCTATAGAAAAATTTCTGACAAAAAGATTTTTATCAACATTTTTTCTATAGAACATTTTTTCTATCAAAAATTTTTATATCAAAAATTTTTCTGTAGAAAATTTTTTCATCAAAAAATTTTTAATCAACATTTTTTTCTATAGGAAATTTTTTTATCAAAAATTGTCTATAAAAATATTTTTAATAGATATCGACATCGAATGAGCCATGAATTAGCCATGAGCTGTATGAGTTATAACCACGGGACGACGCAAAGAGAACATAACAAGAAAATTGTCGGCAGAATTGCCGTTTTTTATACTTTTACCTAAAATAGGTATTTTTTTTTAAAATGTAGTTTTTTCTTATCAAAAATTTTTCTATATTTTTTTTATAAAATTATTTTCTATAGAAAAATTTTTGTACGAAAATTTTTGATAAAAAATTTTTCTATAGAAAAATTTCTGACAAAAAGATTATTATTAACATTTTTTCTATAGAACATTTTTTATATCAAAAATTTTTCTATAAAAAATTTTGATATCAAAAATTTTTCTATAGAACATTTTTTTATCAAAAATGTTTCTATAAAAAATGTTTATATCAAAAATTTTTCTATAGAAAATTTTTTCATCAAAAAATTTTTGATAAAAAATTTTTGCTATAGGAAATTTTTTTTATCAAGAATTTTCTATAGAAATTTTTTTAATAAATATCGACATCGAATGAGCCATGAGCCATTTTCAATAGAAAATTTTTGATAAATAATTTTTCTATAGAAAAATTGTTGATAAAAAAACTTTTTATCAAAAATTTTTCCATAGAAAATCTTCTCATCAAAAATTTTTCTATAGAAAATTTTTTTATTAAAAATTTTTCTATAGAAATTTTTTTAATATATATCGACATCGGTTTGGCGCAAAGAGAACAGAACAAGAAAATAGTGTTTAGTATTGCCGTCTTTTATACTTTTAACTAAAATAGGTATTTTTTTTAAATAGGTAGTTTTTAAAAATATTTTTATCAAAAATTTTTCTATATTTTTTTTTATAAAATTATTTTCTATAGAAAAATTTTTGTAAGAAAATTTTCTAAAGAAAAATTTTTGATAAAAATTTTTGATAAAAAATTTTTTAAAGAAAAATTTATGATAAAAAATTTTTTATAGAAACATTTTTGATAAAAAAATTTTTAAAGAAAAATTTTTGATAAAAAATTTTTTATAGAAAAATTTTTGATAAAAAATTTTTTATAGAAACATTTTTGATAACAAATTTTTTATAGAAAAATTTTTGATAAAAATATTGTTAAAAAATGGAGAAGAAAACTTTTTCTTTCAAAAACGTTAGAACTACACATTGAAAAAAATACCTATTTTAGTTAAAAGTATAAAAAAACGGCAACTTTGCCGACTATTTCCTTGTTCTGTTCTCTTTTCGCCGAGCCGTGGTTATAACTCACACCGCTCATGGCTCATTCGATGTCGATATTTATTGTTGACGCAGATTGGTCTAAAGATTTTTCGTAAAATCTACCACTCAAAAACTCCAAGTATAGTTTAGTACAGCTTATCATATTAGGGGTTTGAACGACAATTTATTTCTTTAAATTAAAAAAAAAAAAAATTAAAAAAAAATTGTAACTATAAGAAAGTTTGTGGCCCTTAACAAATTCCGCTTTTGTTAAACTTTCACTGGTTGCTTACTTTGCCAAAACTTAAATTAAAAACTACCTTAATTTTAATTTAACACACTTTTTCCACAAGTTGTTAAATTAACTACAAGAAAATATAAAAAAAATATAATAATACGATAACTATGTACCACAAACACCTCAAACCAAAACTAAAGGCCTTAATCTATGGCAGCATGTCTAAAATGGTTTTAACTCATTTTGGCGTGTGTTGGTATAAAGAAGAACTAAAAAGCAAAATTCTAGAGCAACTTCAGCTTAAACTATTCAACAAATAAATGAATTAGGAAAAATCTTTTCCATGTGGAAATAACAAATGAACGAACATTATTAGAGGAATGTTGTTGTAGCATTGCTAATACGAATGTGTTACTTGTTTGTTGGTTGATTGCTAATGCCATTAGAAAGAAATGTTTGAAATGTATTTCAAGCTTGTTTGTTGTTGGTTCTGTCGGTTCGATTGGCTTTAGAGAATTTATGTATAGTATGAGATGAGGTTGCATGTAATAAAAGCTTAACCTAATTCTCAAAGATATTAAAAAAGAAAGAAAAACCTAGATTCTGGTATTTAAAAAGATTCAAAGATGTTAACTTGAATGGTTTATTATTATTACTATTAGTTAGAGTCTTATTTTAGTTTTGTGGTTAACTTTTATTGAAATTCTTAGAATAAAAAACCAGAAATATAACAAATTTCCAATAAAAATAAATGACAAATGATTGTTTTTAATACATGTTTTAATACCACTTTTTTATAGGAAAGAATAAATATTCAAATATTTATGTGGAATAATTTTTTTACATTACATTTATTAAGGAGTGTTGCTAATAAAATTTGTATTAAAATATTTTAAATTAAATTTTTCGATTGATGGTGTCGGACATATGGGCAAGTCCTGGGTGATGGACGATACATTTGTACGGATTTTGTTGTACTTAAATGTATCCCATTGTCGTTCTACGCTAGATATCTTTGCACAGTTTTCAGAGAATATTAACCAATCGATTGTGCTATCGAATGGCATTTGTTAATTTACATACTTCTTTTGGAGGAAAAAGATATTCGCTTTTAAAGTGCTGTGACGGACGCTACAAAAAATTAAAGTTACTTTTTTTCAACACGTGTTTCTGTAATTTTCATCAAATCGGTCATAGTAATAAAAACAATTGTAAATACATTAAAGATAGAGGAAAATCAGAGAATTTATAAAATATGTTAAAATTTCCAGTATCACCAAAAATCCATAAATTAACTGTTGCGGACGCTACGTGACGGACGATACAGTTTTTACACGAATGTTTTTTATTAGGAAAAAATTCATATTTCATAATTTTTAAGGTTTCGTTAATCAGTGAAAATAATGGTTTTATTTGTTCCCGAATTTCAACTCCTTCCTTTTCAAGATCGCGGTTAAAATTTTTGATTTTTCGGCACAATTTAATATTCCACAAAACGGCAACATGCATATATTTACTTAAAGTTTTTACTTTTTACATCTTATTTTTCGCCAAAAGAATGCTGCGACTAGCTGTTAGAGTGTCCCAAAAATCCAAAAAAAAATCAAATTTCAAAAGCATCAAATTTTTCCCACTGTATACTTTTTTAACACCTAATATCTTAAATTTTATCAGTGGATATAGACATTATTATTGCTTTATGAATAAGACATACAATTGTTCGTAAATATTGTATTTAATAAATATCATTTTGTAATTAATATATACTGTGACGGACGCTACACACTTTCCTATACATATTATTCTGTTAAATGCTATATTAACATCTATAGTACCTGGGCGACCGAGCCTTGCTCGGAGCTTTATGATAAGCATTTCGAGGCAAATTTTAAAGTTTTCATATATTTTATTTTATAAAGTACTAACCAACTAAAATAAATTTAGAGAAAAGGCGGTACACAAATATCCAATTAATTTTGAATTATTTTATTCATTTTGTCCTATCAACAGATGATCAAATACATAGTTTAATATGAATAATTTTAGAAATTGGTCGTACCGACTTAGAAACCTCCGTCGTCTCATGTGCAAGAACTTTGCTAAAGATCATAGCCTGATCAAATTCACAGTTTACGATTTTATTAATTTTGAGTAATTTTCAATGGAGCCACCTGTCGGAAATAAGTCTTACGAAATAAGAAACCTTTGTCGGCTGATGTGTAACAACTTTATTAAAGATCATAGCATGATTAAATGTACAGCTTACGATTTAATTAATTTTTAAGTATTTACAGTAGCGCCATCTGTCGAAAATTTTTCATACCAACTAAAAAACCTTCGTCGGCTCATGCGCAACAACTTTGCTAAAGACCATTGCATGATCGAATGTACAGCTTACGATTTAATTCACTTTGTGTAATTTTCAGTGGCGCCACCTGTCGAAAGTTGTTTATACTAACTAAGAAACCTTTGTCAGCTCATGTGCAACAACTTTGCTAAAGATAATAGCCTGATCAAATGCACAATTTACGATTTAATTCATTTTTAGTAATTTTCAGTGGCGCCACCTGTCGGAAATTGTTCATACAAATTAATAAACCTTCGCCGGCTTATTTGCAATAACTTCGCTAAAGATCATAGCATAATTAAATGCACAGTTTACGATTTAATTCATTTTGAGTAATTTTCAGTGGCGCCACCTGTCGGAAATTAGTAATACCAACTTAAAAACCTTCGTTGCCTCATGCGCAATAACTTTAGCTAAAGATTATTGCATGAGCATAACACGGTTAAATGCATAGTTTACTATTCTATAAAGGACATACAGACATACATTAATTTGTTACCAAATTTTTCCCCTTTTATCCCCTAATTTCTAAAAAGTTACATATACATATTTGGTACTTGGTATCAATTAAATTCGGTACTTTTTATAAAAACGCAGTAAACACATTGCTCCTATTCATATTATTTCATGAGGTGTTAAGTTATCATTTGATCCCTTTTTTAATCATTTTGGCCCTCGAAATCAAAAAAATACCAAATACGTGTTCAATATTTTTCTCACATTTATTGATTGCATTACAAAATTATTTCCTATATTGTTTATTTCAAAAGATAAGAGTAGCTTAAAAAAACTAATTTTATTTTTTTACCCCCTATCGTGCAAAGATTGAAAAAAGTACCAAACACCTGTCCGCTTATTTCAACAACTATTCAAAACATAATTTAAATTTTGTTTCTATGCCTATTACTTTAATAGATATAGCATTTTCGATTTTTTCCCCTTTTTACCCGTTTTTAACGTCTAGAGGCAAAACTTCCAAAAGTCCCTTCTTATTCGACCTATACATCAAAAAAGGTACCCAGATATATATATACATACAATTATTGCTCGTTTGAGAATATAAGATATTTTTAGCCTAATGTAAAGCATACTATAAGTTCTCTTTACGAACCAAGTTCAATTGGAGAAAAAAGAAAAATTGCACTAGTCAAATTCATAAAACCTTTATTTCTGTTACGGACGCTATACACTATGAGCCCTTTTTTACTTTTGATGGGGTCTTTTACATCTAATTGTATAAATTAAGCAGACTTTGAGTCCATACTGAAACTTGATACCTAAATGGATGTTTTTGTGATTTTTATGAACTTTTATAAAACCTATTATTTTTAAAAATTTATAAAAATTCGAGTGTAAATAAAGACCTGCCATTCACGAAGAGACCAATCAAAAATTGTATCCATTATATATTTATACCCTTCACCACCATAGGTGGAAAGGGTATTATAAGTTTGTGCTGATGTTTGTAACGCATAGAAATATTTGACTTAGACCCACTTTTTAGTATACAAATAGGCTTAGAATCACTTTCTGAGTCGATTTAGCGATGTCCGTCCGTCCGTCTGGCTGGCTGGACGGCTAGACCCCCATGTAAACCTTGTAATCAAACTACAGGTCGCAATTCTAAAGATAATTTGATGAAATTTGGCACAGATATTTTTTTTTGATAATGGGACCATGGCTATTGAAATTGGTCAAAATCGGTTCATTATTTATGGTACCTCCCATAGGTCCCACTTCCCGGAATCGCTATATTGGCCACAAATATCAATATTTTTCATGAAATTTAAAACAAATACTGCTTAAAACTTAAACTTAAATCACTGTACCAAATTTCGTTGAAATCGGTCTACATTTGACCATAGCTCCCATACAAACTCTTCTTCAAAAACGCACTAAATGAGACAAAAAATCACTAAAACGCTCGTAAATCTAAAGATAATTTTGAGTTTATTTTTTGCATACATAATTTTTGTAACAACTGTAATCAATTTGCCAAATTTCGAGATAATCGGTCCACATTTGACCCTAGCTCTCATATAAGTCCAAATGACGGAAACAGGTTTGAGAAAATGTTTGTATGATGGCAAAATTTAGCAAATATTTGTCTTTATACAGGAAAAATAACACCTTTGACCTTAGTGGTGGAGGGTATCGTATGGTCGGCTTGACCGACTATAGCGCTTTCTTACTTGTTTAAAGGATCAATACATGGTAAATTTTTTCATGAACACAAATACGTGATTTTGACAGTTTTAAAATTTTGTCCTCGGTTAAATGTTTTTCGGATTTGCCCATATCTATAAAAGATTTTATTATGATCCAAAAAGTCATAATGAATAAGTTTAAACTGAAATAGTAAATATCCCAGTAAAACTTTTCATTACCAAATAATGAGTTAAACAGTTAAACTATTGAACACGAACTACTTACTCATTCGCTGTTTAAGTCATTACATTAACATGGGGATGTCATTGGAGGCAAGTACTTACCAATTGCAGAAAAGTAATGACTTGGGTAAGCAATTTGAAAGCAACAACAACAACAGCAACAACTTTTTTGTTGTTGTTTTATTAAAAACATATATTTTTAAACGAAATACAAATTTTTTTTTATGATCCCATGGGGGCTCGAACCCCGACCCTCCGACTGCTAGGCAGAGACTCTTCCACTGAGCTACTTCATATGTTGAAAACTTAGTAGCTTATAATTAATATAAACAATTTTTATTTTTAGATCCAAAATCATGTGAAAATAACTTTGTTTTTCCCTGCTTTTATTTGCTTTGTTGTAATTTTTGGAAAAATATTTGTATACGATTTTTTGTAATTATTTTAAAACTTTTTTAAAATTATTTTAAAACTTAAACAATTTAAATCTTCTTTTTTGTATAAGTTTTTACATAAGATTGACTCTTACTTACTTAAATGTTACAACCTGTTAATGTCAAAGTCCGAGCATGTTTCAGAATTCCATGGATTTCGATCTTGTGCGAATATTCTCCAATTTTATAGGCCAAGCTTTGAAAAATGTTCCTCTACTTGGTCTTTCTATCGAAGTTTCGGACATCCTCCTCTAACATTAGGTAGTGGGACATGTCAATTCTAATTTTATCCTCTTCATTGTATTTTTTTTTTTTTTCAAGAGAGGGTTACTAGCCCGTAATCCTAACCCATTTTTTATCGATCTTATGGGACAACTCTCGGAACATGTTAACTCACAATATTAATGGGTGTTAAACTAGCTCCCCGGGTGATACCATGAGGAGGTGTGTGTCCACAGTTGAGATGAAGGATAAGTTGGGCTAACCAAGTTAAGACCAATTAGAATCGTGTTTAGTATTCAACATCCCCTACATAATCAAAATTGACTCATGATGGTATTTTTTCATTAAAGTGAGTTAGTTTTACAAATTTTTTTTACAGAAGATAATATTCAAGTTCTTAAAATTCAAAATCATTTAAAAAGACTCTTTTAATAAAAAAAAACTAAAAAAAATTGTTGCCCTTGGTGGGATTTGAACCGGGGCTATTCAGTTTAAATTACCATCTTAATTACAAATAAGTACTTCTGTAATAACTTATTATTTATTCGGATGGTATGTTGTAGTCGTTACAAGGTAACCAGTTAGCAGAGTACTTGCCATTACCAAAGTTTTGCTGGGTACATATTCTACATGGAACACTTGTAATAGTAAATAAATTAAAATTCTGTAAAAATGCAAACCAACTTGTCATTCATTAAAGTATTAATATTCGCTTAAAACCTTAATAAATCTTCCTCATAATGATATGGTTAATGTCAAAAGTTACATATCTTCGAAAGCAAATTTTATTCATATGATAATAATTAATCGTCACCACAAAAAAAAAACTAAAAATGTTGCATCAACTTTAAGAAAATGTTAGCAAATAATAAAGAAATAACTGCAACTTCATATAAAAACCACATGATAAAAACAATAAAAAAAAAACTAATCGTCCACAAAGATTTCAGATTTAAAACTTCAGTTTTCAAACATTCATTCTTACATATGCGAATTATTGCGATTTACTGCCAGTGCTGATGCAGTTACTCCAAGGTAAACCAGTATTGGATTAAAAGCATTTATTTGCAAGTTTTTTTTATAGATTTCCCATTAACTTGTTCAATTTTTTTTTTTGTGTCTTAGCTATTATTAAGATATTAGCACTTGTAATTGAACAGGTTGTCGTTTTTTTTCTGATTTGAATAAAACTGTTAATTTTATGCTTTAATTATGCGAAAAATTTTTTAAATAATCTTGAATTTTATTACGGTTATTGAAATTAGTATTCAAGTCTAGAAGCCCGGCAATATGGCAAAAGGCATCAATAACGCTTAAATTTCTTTATCGATATAATTCTTAATAAATACTGCTATAAATATTTTCCCAAATATCGTTTCAAAATATCCTCAATCAAATTTGATACATAGAAAACACTTATCATAACAGTTAGGATGAAAAATTCTCAGTAGGTCGAAGCATAGTCTGGATATAGATGGATGTTGCTACTAAAGTTTTTACTATATTGTGTAACATACCGGACAAATTCTTCAAAAGTGACTTGACTCAAAATTTTTACTTTTTGCGTAATGTGATTAATCTATGCGCAATACACTTGTTTATCTATAAAAATATCAGTAAAGATGGAACTCATACAAGGGACTTACTTATTTTCATTTATATTAAGAATCGAAGAAACGTTTTCTGAAAAAATTAAAATTTTGAGTTGTGTCACTTTTGAAGAATGGGTACGATTTGTACTTATAAAGGGTGGTTAAATTGTAAGGGCCGATGTTGAATGTGAACCACACCTAAACGCCAAGTTTTTTTCCAAATTTTATTTCACATTTCTCTATTTCAGACTTACTCAATTTGAACCATGGAGAGATACACAATCAAACAACGTGTTAAAGTTATCCAGACTTATTATGAAAATGGGCGTTCAAATCAAAATGCATATCGTGCACTTCGTGATACAATCGCAAAAATCGTGGAAAAATTCGAGCAAACCGGGTCTGTAGAAGATGTGAGAACACCAGTGCATGCTCGTACAGCTCGTACTGCAGAAAATATTGCTGCTGTTCGCGATAGTGTAGCTGAGGCCGGTCAGGCAGTTACTGTGAATGGTGTTCGCTATCGTGAGATGATAACGAACTTTTTATGGCCCAAATTGGAAAATATGGATGTGGACGAGATGTGGTTTCAGCAGGACGGTGCCACTTGCCACACAGCTAACGAAACAATGGCTCTTTTGCGCAACAAATTCAATGGCCGTGTTATCTCACGTAATGGCGATGTCGATTCGCCGCCAAGATCATGTGATTTGACACCGTTGGACTTTTTTCTTTGGGGTTATTTGAAAGAAAAGGTGTACGTCAATATTCCAGCAACAATTCAAGAGCTAAAGGATGAGATAATTCATCACATTAACGGCATAGAACCTCCATTATGCCTTAGGGTCATCGTAAATTTGGACCATCGGATGGAGGTGTGTTGCTGTGGTCGCGGCGCCCATTTGGCCGATATTTTGATCCATACATAATTGAGTAATACCAATACATCATAATAAAATAAAATTACAATAATTTCCTAAATAGTTTGTGTTTTATTCAAAATCAACATCGGCCCTTGAAATTTAACCACCCGATATATAAAAATAAGTTTGACAGCGATTGGACTATAAGCTTAATTGTGTTGGTTTAAGTCTTTACTAAGTTGAGAAAGTAATTAATGTTCCCTCTTATTCAAAACTGCACAGATTTTTTGTTAATTAAAAACAAAAAATGTATTTAAGAAAGTGCTATAGTCGGTCTGACCGACCATATGATACCCTTCCCCATTGAGGTCACATATCAGTTTTTGTTTATAAAAAGACAAATATTTGCTAAATTTTGTCATCATACAAACATTTTGTCAAGACTTATATATTAAAGCTTTTTTCGTCACTACCACTTATATAAAAGCTAGGGTCAAATGTGGACCGATTATCTCGAAATTTAGCAAATGGATTTCAATTTTTACAAAATTTTTGTATGCAAAAAATAAACTTAAAATTGTCGTTATCTTTAGATTTACGAGCGTTTTAGTGATTTTTGTCTCATTCAGTGCGTTTTGAAAGCAGAGTTTGTATGGGAGCTATGGTCAAATGTGCACCGATTTCAACAGAATTGGGTACAGTGATTTTGGCTAACTTAAGTAGTACCTTTTTTAAAGTTCATCAAAATATTGATATGAATTCCGGGAATTGGGGCCTATAGGAGGTACCATAAATAATTGACGAAATTCAATAACCATGGTCCCACTATCAAAAAAAATCATCTGTGCCAAATTTAATTAAATTCCCATTAGAATTGCGACCTGTACTTTGATTACATGGTTTATATGGGGGCCCAGCCGTTGAGCCAGACGGACGGACTGACATCGCTAAATCGACTCAGAAAGTGATTCTAAGCCTATTGGCATACATAGGTGGAAAGGGTATTATAAGTTTGTGTTGATGTATGTAACGCATAGAAATATTTGTCCTAGACCCACCTTTTAGTATGCCAATAGGCTTAGAATCACTTTCTGAGTCGAATTAGCGATGTCAGTCCGTCCGTCTGGCTCAACGGCTGGACAACCATATAAACCATATAATCAAAGTATAGGCCGCAGTTCTAAAGATAATTTGATTAAATTTGGCACAGATCATTTTTTTCATAGTGGAACAATGGCTTTTAAAATTCATAAAAATCGGTTCCATATTTGTGGTACCTCCCATAGGTCTCACTTCCCGATATTGATATATTGGCCACAAATATCAATGTTTTTTCATGAAATTAAATACTGCTGAAAAATAAATACTGCTTATGTAAACCAAAATCACTGTACTAAATTTCGTTGAAATCGGTGCACATTTGACCATAGCTCCCATACAAACACATTTGACCATAGCTCCCATACAAACACATTTGACCATAGCTCCCATACAAACTCTTCTGTCAAAACGCACCAAATGAAACAAAAATGAATAAAACGCTCATAAATCTGAAGATAATGGGAATTTTAAGTATATTTTTTCCATACATAATTTGTGTTACACCCGTAATCAATTTGACAATCGGTCCACATTTGACCCAAGCTCTCATATAAGTTCAAATGACGGAAATAGCTTAAATATGTAAGTTTTTAGAAAATGTTTGTATGATGGCAAAATTTAGCAAATATTTGTCTTTATATAGGAAAAAGAACATCTTGACCTTAGTGGTGAAGGGTATCGTATGGTCGGGCTTCACCGACTATAGCACTTTCTTACTTGTTTAGGCTAGCTCTAGTTTTCATTAACAACTTCGATATATATTATCTCTTCAGTTCATAAAGTTTACCGACTTTATTTCTTGCATTTGGTTTTTTTTTTTTTTAATTTTTTAATTTTACATATGTATTTTGGGTTCAAATCCTACTACAAAGATTTTATTTTATTTTTTTTTTTGTATTGGACCAACACTCAGAGGATTACTTATGAAAAAAGTTTTCCCATATCGTGCTGTGCGGCACGAGTTTTCTCTATAATGCGTTGTGCGATCCACTGGAAATTGCCTACAATGGGATGAACGCTTGTTGAATTACGTAAGCTACGAAGATAACAGGAACAAGATTCCTAATTTCTTTACGTTTTAATGCTTCCTTTGCCTTTTCTGCCTCAACTTTGGCTGTTTCATTAGCTGCACCTCCCTGATGTAATGTAGCGAATTCCTGCTCTAATTGATCATAAATCATTTCACATTCTTTCATAATATCCTCTTCGGTGGTAGCAAAGATTGCTGAAGTATCCTCTTTAGACAAATCAATATTTCCAGTCTTTAAAGTTTTTGAAGATGAAGATTCTTGATTCTTGATGATTTTCTATCGCTGGATGAAGACGATGAAGAATGTTTACTGCTAGAGGAAGATGAAGACGTTTTAGATGACGATGAAGAAAATTTAGATTTGGAGGAAGAGGAATGATGTTTTTTATCCGAAGATGAAGACTCTTTCGATTTTGATTCTTTGCTTTCTTTATCCCTTGAAGACGATTTGTGTGATGATGAAGATGATGAGGATTTATTTTTAGAAGAGTGCGTCTTTTCAGATTTTTCCTCCCTTCCCTTATCCCTATCTTTTTGTTTTGTATCTTTATCTTTTCGTTTTTCATCTTCTTTTTTCGGCTTATCTGTTTCTAGGGATTCCTTTGTTTTTGATGAGGATTTATGTTGCTTGTGCCTACTGTGTGAGTGGAAGGAGGTAGACGAATCTCTACGTTTTTTCTTATCTTTATCAGAATTTTCGGTTTTACTACTTGATCTTTTTGATTCATCTTTTTCTTTTGGAGTTTTTTTGGTATCTTCCTTTGTATTTTTTTCAGCAGGCGTTTCCTGTGATTCCTCATCATCGTTAGAAAATGTTGGTTCATCTCCAAACTGCACATTATCAATAATACCGGACAATTCATTTAACTCATCATTGCAATCACCAAGATCCATGCTAAAACTTTCCTGGCTATTTTCATTATGATTTTGTAATGTTGGAGCCGGTATATAAACTGGAACTGAATCCTGTGAAGTATGTTTCTTCCAAGGTGAAGCATTAATAGCAGGTTTCTCTGGCTGATACTCCAATTTTGTTTTCTTTTTTAAGGCTATTGGCAATGAAAGCTCTGGAAAAGGCAATGCTAAGAGTTTTGGTGTAGCTTTATACTCCGGTTGAGGTTGAGTAGCTGCCGGTGTTGGTTATGAAAATCTTCTTATCTACGGCTTCTATAAATTAAGATGAGCCTTTTAATTAAAATTATATATTTCAGTAGAGGATTTATACCTTTCCGAACATGTTTAAAGTAATAATAGGGTCGATGACATGTTGCTGCCACAGTGACCCCAGTTTCAGTGTCATTACGTGTATTTGCATCTGCCGCAGTGCCGTCGTAATAAGGACACACATAACTTTTAAATAAACCGGTCGAGGGTAACATGACCCTCGTTGTATAGCAAACATGTATATATTTTGATGACTTTGTCACATATAATGTAACGTTATTTTCGCAAATTTTTACCTCATTTCGTGGTTGGAGTCAAATTTCTTTCCGCCGAGTAATTTCCTCAAGTTTGGAAACAACAAATTGTCACTTGGGCCTAAGTCTGTTGTAATTTTCATAAGTAGGCGCATATTTAAAATTATGCGGACTTATTGTCCTGCCCTCGTGTTTCCTGCAAATATTAACCAATTTGGTCTGGCCGATATCTTAATAAATTCATATTTTTTTGTGTGGGTTTATTAAAATGAATCGGACTGTATATATACTGTATATTGATATGCCTAGAAATTTAGGGATCATGTTTCAATTTTCAAGATTTGTAAAATTCTTCTTTAGATTGAAAATTTCTATGATGTTTAAATTTTTATAATTCATTAAACTGGGATTTAATTGAAATGCATTTAAGTGGAAAATTTGCAAAATTTAGTAAATCCGGCATAGAAAAATATATATAATATATATAATACGTTTTAAAAGTTTAAATATTTATTGAACCTGCTGTGTAGTAAATTAAAAATTTTCAAAATATATTAAATCACTTTAAAAATTTATGAAATGGAATTAGTGATAATTTCAATTGACTGGCTAATCCTGTAAGTTGAATAAATTAAAATTCCTATTTGTACACAAAATCTACTGTATTCCTGTGTCAATAACAGTTAAAGTCCATTCAAAGTTTTTTCTTTCCATTAGCAAACGTGCTAATAAACTTTATAATAAAATTCAATAATTTTTTTTTTTTTCAGAAAATAAGTAAAAATATAAATATTCAAGAGATATTTTTTATTATTTCCAATGTTCGCACTCAAGTCTATTTATTTTACCTTTCTACAAAACTTGTTAACACGCCATAATTAAACGCACCTCTGGACACTGAACAGTGGGACGAGAAATGTTTTATTAAAAATAGAATTTTTTAAAATTTAAAGTAAGACCAATTTCATAATTACTTAAGTTTAGTTAAAGACAAGGCCTTCTGTAAGTTGTGGTAATAATTTTCTTTTAAAAATTTTTTTCTTATCAATAAGTTGCATTACAACTCATACTTAACTCAGGCGGCTACTGATGATGTTGCAATAATATTTTGCAGTTTAACTGCTTTTTTTTTTTTGTTTTTCTTAAATTTGTGTTTTTGTTGTATTAAAAATCAGTTGAGAAATACTTAAGAAAAATCCATAACGGTTTTTGTTGCATTTTACTTAAATAAAATATAAGAAAATAGTGGTACTTGGACCTGTTCAATGTGTAACATGTTGCATGTTAACTTAAACCGGCTGCTTGCCCATTTCTTTTTTTTTTTCTTATCTTTCTCCTCTACTTGCCCATTTGGATGTTTTAAAACGTTTTTACATTAAAATTATAAAACTTAAAAAAAGACTTCAAAAGCCCCTTAATTATATTAAAAGTTTTACTCTATTTATAAAGAGTAGAAAAAAATGGAAAGTTATTATTAAAATCATTCATGTTCAAGATGACGATGATCTCTTCACATTGATCATGAGTGTAATTATGGCATTAAGATTTAAGGGGTTTTTACTATTTATGATTTTTTTGTTCAAAAATTTAATTTTTGTTGTTGTTTTTTATTCATTTAATGGTTGGTGGTCATGAAAATCGAGTTATTTTTTATTTATGGCATTGTTTGGGTTTTTTTTTTTCCTTAACGTTTTTTAAGATTTGTGGAGTGATTTGTAATGATTTGGCTCGTTGATAGCAATTTTAGCTGGTTTTCTTTAAAAAACACAAAATTTTTATTGAAAAACTTAATTTGTTTTAAGTTAATTCGTATTGACATGCTATTCAACAAGTTCAGCTTGAGGATGAGGGTTTGCATTAAAAGATAAAGTGAAACGAATTGAATAGTAAAATCGTATTTGTTGCACTTCGTAAAATTGTAGTAATTTCAAATTTGGCTTAAAATAGTAAAAGATAATAAAGAATAATTATTTATTAAACGTTTCAAAATGAAATGTTTAAAAATATTTTAGAAAACAGAAATTCTAAAGTTCGAATAATTAATTCCAGAGACCGAATATTAATACTTTTAAAACAATATTTTCATATTTTAATCCATACAAAAACAATCACTGAAGTTTAAAAAATAATAAAAATCCCTAAAGATTTTTAATTGTTCGAAAAATTTTGTATCGTTTTTCAATCCGATGAAAATAAAAAATAAAAAAATCGTTTATGATATTTATCAGTTCAAAATAATTTTCATCTTTTTTCATCCGATGAAAAAAATTTTTGATAGAAAATATACAAATTTTATTTCTGTATTTGGTTTCATTCATCACAATGTAGGCAACTCCAAAATCCTTGCGCCAGCTGCCGCAGCAGGGGGATTTCTCGCATGATTACCCCTTGGAGTAATATTGTTTCTTTCCATGCTTAAAACATCGTGAGTGCTAAGTCGATGGGTGATGGGTCCAAAGACACAAGCCATGTTTGTATAGCGAGCCACTCGATCCGAGACTGACGCCCGCTTGCAGCCGCAACTAACATGTTGAACAGACGCTGCATTTTCGTACTTTACCAAGTACAATTATCTTTAACCCTTAGACCATATACGTTGGAATCGCTCTAAGATAACTCCCTTTTATATTAGCCCTGACCTAAAATCCCACACGGGTTGATTTACAGGATCTACCAAGAGAAGGTTAGAGTGGGAATTGGATACAGTTCTTACCTGGTAGCTAGAGACGCCAGGCAATTGCTGCATCCTCCCAGGCCCTATGCTCCACTGGTAATCTAGGATGACAGAAGAAGAAGTATAAAAAGTATAAAAAGTCTTTAGGACATTTAAATAACAATAAATTATTAACAATAATTATTGTTGCAAATTTTATGTTGAAATGGTTTTGCGGGTCAAAGAAACCACCAATAGTTCCATTAGGACTATTAGGTTTAACTTCGATGTCCTAAAACATTCCAATTAATTGGAAACATATTGATACATTCATTGTTGAAAATTTGAAAATTTCAAAAATATTTTATTTTTTCAAAGTCAAAACAGAAGTTCAAAAATAAAACAATCAATAAAATATTTTTCTGTTCCGATATTTATCATTAAAGATATTTAAAATTTACATCATGAGGGATATTTATATTCATATATAAATCCCTCATTTTTATTCATCGATAGAAATGAAAATAAATTCTCATCGGCAATGATATTTATACTTGATTGATTAAAAAAATAAAACAATATTCGGTCTCTGATTAATTCCCAAATAAAGAAAAATTATAATATAGAAAAATTCTTTTGTTCCTTATATTTTGAAAAGAAAATTTTTATAAGAATAATTTTAAAAACAAAATTTTTTATAAAAAAAAAAATTTTAAGTTTTCAGTAGATAATTTTTAAAATTCAAACGTTTCTATGGAAAATTTTCAAAACTAACATTTTTCTATAGAAAAAATTTTAAAATTTAAATTTTTCTATACTGAATTCAGTTTTATCTAAAGAAAAAATTCAAGTCAAAAATATTTTAGAAAACAGAAATTTTAATATAGAAAAATTCTTTTGTTTCTAAAATTTTAAAAAGAAAATTTTTTTAAAAATAATTTTTTAAACAAAATTTTTTATAAAGAAAAATATTTAAACCAAAATTTTTTATAATAAAAATTTTTAAAAACTAAAATTTTTCTGTAGAAAATTTTGAAAACTCAAACGTTTCTATGGAAAATTTTCAAAACTAACATTTTTCTATAGAAAAAAATTAAAAATTTAAATTTTTCTATACGAATTCAATTTTATCTAAAGAAAAAATTTAAGTCAAAAGTTTTTCATAAGAAAAATTTTAAAAACGAAAAGTTTTCTATAAAAAATTTCAAAGAAATTTTTAAAAATTTTATAACCAAAATTTGTTTGCAAACGAAAAATTTTCTATAAAAAAAATTATAAATCAAAAATTTGTCTATAAAAAATTATACACCGAAAATTTTTATAAAGAAACAGTTTTAAAAGGATTTTTTTTTTTCTAATTTCAATATTTTTTATATAGAAAAATTTCTAAAAACAAAATTTTTCTAGAAAAATTTCTAAAAACAAAATTTTTCTATAGAAAAATTTATGAAACCAAACTTTAAACAAAACTAAAATTACAAAAAAAAAATTCCATAAATATTTCTATAGAAAAATTTATAAAAAACGAAAATTTTTCTATAGAAAAATTTATAAAAAACGAAAATTTTTCTATAGAAAAATTTATAAAAAACGAAAATTTTTCTATAGAAAAATTTATAAAAAACGAAAATTTTTCTATAGAAAAATTTATAAAAAACGAAAATTTTTCTATAGAAAAATTTATAAAAACCGAAAATTTTTCTATAGAAAAATTTATAAAAAACGAAAATTTTTCTATAGAAAAATTTATAAAAAACGAAAATTTTTCTATAGAAAAATTTCTTAAAAACAAATATTTTTCTACAGAAAAATTTCTAAAAAACGAAAATTTTTCTATAAAAAAAATTCTCAAAAACCAAAATTTTTGTATAGAAAAATTTAAAAAAAAAGAAAATTTATCCATAGAAAAATTTATAAAACACGAAAATTTTTCTATAGAAAAATTTATAAAAAACGAAAATTTTTCTATAGAAAAATTTATAAAAAACGAAAATTTTTGTATAGAAAAATTTATAAAAAAAGAAAATTTATCCATAGAAAAATTTATAAAACACGAAAATTTTTCTATAGAAACATTTCTAAAAAAAAAACGAAAATTTTTCTATAGAAAAATTTATAAAAAACGAAAATTTTTCTATAGAAAAATTTATAAAAAACGAAAATTTTCTATAGAAAAATTTATAAAAAAACGAAAATTTTTCTATAGAAAAATTTATAAAAAACGAAAATTTTTCTATAGAAAAATTTATAAAAACCGAAAATTTTTCTATAGAAAAATTTATAAAAAACGAAAATTTTTCTATAGAAAAATTTATAAAAAACGAAAATTTTTCTATAGAAAAATTTATAAAAAACGAAAATTTTTCTATAGAAAAATTTATAAAAAACAAAATTTTTCTATAGAAAAATTTATAAAAAAAGAAAATTTTTCTATAGAAAAATTTATAAAAAACGAAAATTTCTCCATAGAAAAATTTATAAAAAACGAAAATTTTTCTATAGAAAAATTTATAAAAAACGAAAATTTTTCTATAGAAAAATTTATAAAAAACGAAAATTTTTCTATAGAAAAATTAAAAAAATTTTTTCTATAGAAAAATTTATAACAACTTTTTTAAAGAAATTTTTTTTTTTTTAAAAACATTTTAAACGAAAATTTCTTTTAGAAAACATTTGAAACAAAAGTTTTTCTACAGAACAAAATGTTAACGAAAATTCTTTTATAGAAAAAATTTTTATATAGAAAACATTTTTATATAGAAAAAGTTCTTATATAGAAAATATGTTTTAAGTATAATTTTTTTAAGAAAAAAATTTTTAACGTAAATTTTTCTATAGAAAAAATTTGTTTAACAAAAATTTTTCTATAGAAAAAATTTTTTATAGAAAAAATTTTTAGAGAATTTTTTATAGAAAAAATTTTTAGAGAATTTTTCCATAGAAAAAAATTTTTATCGAAAATTTTTCTATAGAAAAATTTTTTTAACGAAAATTTTTCTGGAGGAAAAATTTTTTAACGAAAATTTTTCTATAGGAAAAATTTTTTATAGAAAAAATTTTTTAACGAAAATTTTTCTATAGAAAAAATTTTTTAACGAAATTTTTTCTATAGAAAAAATTTTTTAACGAAAATTTTTCTGTAGAAAAAATTTTTTAACGAAAATTTTTCTATAGAAAAAATTTTTTAACGAAAATTTTTCTATAGAAAAAATTTTTTAACGAAAATTTTTCTATAGAAAAAATTTTTTAACGAAAATTTTTCTATAGAAAAAATTTTTTAACGAAAATTTTTCTATAGAAAAAATTTTTTAACGAAAATTTTTCTATAGAAAAAATTTTTTAACGAAAATTTTTCTATAGAAAAAATTGTTTAACGAAAATTTTTCTATAGAAAAAATTTTTTAACGAAAATTTTTCTATAGAAAAAATTTTTTAACGAAAGTTTTTCTATAGAAAAAATTTTTTAACGAAAGTTTTTCTATAGAAAAAATTTTTTAACGAAAATTTTTCTATAGAAAAAATTTTTTAACGAAAATTTTTCTATAGAAAAAATTGTTTAACTTTTAAAAATTTTGCCTATCAAACACTTTTTTGGTAAAAAATTCCGTCTCTCGAAAATTTTTCGGTTTTTAAAATTTTCATTATAGAAAATTTTCTGGGTCTTAGATTTTTTTCTATGGAATACTTTTTGGTTTTAAAAATTTTCTATACAGAGAACTTGTGGGTCTTACAAGTTTTGTTTAAAGAAAATTTTTATGTTTTAAAAATGTTCTCATTGAAATTTTTTTAGTTCTTAAAATTTTTTAATAAAAAATCTTTTGGTTTTTTAAATTTTCTTATAGAAATTTTATGTTTCTATGATTTGCTTCTTCAAAAATTTCCTTCCGGATATAACACTTGTACAATGTACATAATTTATCTAATCTCTAAAACAAAAACAAAATTTCTACATGTTTTCCAATTACTCAAATATTTAGACATGCATTTAGATTTAAATTGTTGCAGTCATATTGATTGACATTTACAAGAATACAATTCCAGACTTATACATTTCAAACAAACAAGACCGGTCTCATGGCTTAGTTTTTCTTCTTACCAGAGATTCCGAGAGATAAAAGTTCAAGAAACTATTTTGTATGCAAGTGACATTGTTTGAATAATTTATGTTAAACACATGACTCAAGCAGACTCTGAAAAGAAACAACATATCTACAAAAAAAATAGAAACTTTTTAAAGAGAAATATTTAAAAATCTAAACTTTAAACTGAAAACAGCATGCAGTATTCTGAGAGTTAATTTTAAGTTCATAAAAAAACACATAAAATTTAAAAAGTTAAAATAAATTAAAGAAAAAAAAAACTTTAACAAAATATCAGTGAAGATAAAAGTCTTAAGCCGCTTTCAACGTTAAGCGGCTGCAATCAATAACATCACTTGTTATTTGTTTCTTTTACTACTTCTTTTAAAATAAAAGAGAAATTAATCTAACATAAGTACAAATAATATTTTATCAACACTTAATTAAAGGGCAAACAACCAACAGTTGCAGTCAGCCCCTGAATACTTCCAAACAAAAGACTTAAACAACAAACCTGATAAGAGAAATTCACACTTAAAATCTCGCTTATGCTCACACACACACACACACACATACACATACACACACACACACACAAACACACTCTCATACAATCGAAGCAAAATCATTCATAAATTCTTGGAGATCAGCAAAACAAGAAACTCACATTTAGTACAAATTTAGTACTTTTGAGACACAACTTGAGGAATTTAGTACCAAAAGAGTTAAATGGAGTAAATATTTATTATAATTTTAAAGGTTGCTCTCCTTCTAAGATTTTGCAGAAAAAACTGGTTATTTTTAATACTCATGAGTTTCAGCACCTGCTTGGTATAATGGAATACTCAAAGTAAAGTATTGCACAGTGGGGTACAAAAAAAGTTGTAATAAAATATTTTTTGTTTTAAAATTTTTTTTTATTTTTTTCTATACTAAATTGTTCGTTTTTAAATTTTTTAAAGAAAATAGTTCGTTTACCAAATGAAATTTTTCGCTTTCAAAATTTTTTTGTAGAAAATTTTTAAGTTTAAAATTTTTCTACAGAAAATATTTCTTTACAAAATTGTTCGTTTCAAAATTTTTCTATAGAAAATTTTTTGTTTTAACAATTTGTCTATAGAAAATGTTTGGTCTTTTTATTTATTTTACAGAAAAATCTTCTATAGAAAATTTTTTGTCTTAAAAACTTTTCTATTGAAAATTTTTCGTTTTACTAATTTTTCGTTATAAATTTTTTTGTTTTAAAAATTTTTCTATAGAAAATTTTTTGTTTTAAAAATTTTTTTAAAGAAAATTTTTCGTTTTAAAAATGTTTCCATATAAATTTTTTTGTTATACAAATTTTTCTATAAAAATTTTTTTGTCATAAAAATTTTTCTATAGAAACATTTATGTTTTAATAATTTTTCTATAGAAAAGTTTTGTTTAAAAAATTTTTCTATAGAAAATTTTTTGTTTTAAAAATTTTAATTTTAAAGATTTTTCTATAAATATTTTCTAAAGAAAATTTTTCATTTTAAAAATTTTCTATTGAAAATTTTTCATTTTAAAATTTTTCGTTTTAAACATTTTTCTATCAGAAGTTTTTCATTTTAGAAAATTTTCTATAGACAATTTTAAAAATTTGTGTATAGAAAACTTTTTGCTTTAAAAATTTTTCTAAAGAAAACTTTTTACTTTAAAAATTTTTCTAAAGAAAATTTTTCGTTTTAAAAATTTTTCTATAGAAAATTTTTTGTTATAAAAATTTTTCTATAGAAAATTTTTTGTTATAAAAATTTTTCTATAGAAAATTTTTTGTTACAAAAATTTTTCCATAGAAACTTGTTTGTTTCAATAATTTTTCTATAGAAAACTTTTTTTATTTTTAATTTTTCTTTAAAAATTTTGCTTTAAAAATTTTTCTATGAAAATTATCTAAAGAATGTTTTTTGCTTTAAAAATTTTTCTATAAAAAATTTTTTTGTTTTTCTGAAGAAAATTTTTCGTTTTAAAAATTTTTCTATTGAAAAATTTTCCTTAAAATGTTTTAATTTAAAAAATTTTCCTATAGAAAAATTTTCGTTTTAAAAATTTTTCTATAGAAAATTTTCGTTTTAAAAATTTTCTATAGCAAATTTTCGATTTAAAAATTTTTCTATAGAAAAATTTTCATTTTAAAACTTTTCTATGGAAAAATTTTCGTTTTAAAAATTTTCTATTAAAAATCGTTCGTTTTAAAAATGTTTTTATAGATAAAATTATTGTTTTAAAAATTATTCTATAGAAAAATTTTGTTTTAAAAGTTTTCTGTAGAAAAATTTTCAAACAAAACAAAACAAAAATTTTTCTATAGAAAAATTTTTTGTACTAAAAATTTTTCTATAGAAAATTTTTTGTTTTAAAAATTTTCTATAGAAAAATTTTTCTATAGAAAAATTTTTGTTTTAAAAATTTTTTTATAGAAAAATTTTTGTTTTAAAAATTTTTCTATAGAAAAATTTTTGTTTTAAAAATTATTCGATAGAAAAATTTTCATTTTAATAATTTTTCTATAGAAAAATTTTCGTTTTAAAAATTTTTCTATAGAAAAATTTTCGTTTTAAAAATTTTTCTTTAGAAAAATTTTCGTTTTAAAAATTTTTCTATAGAAAAATTTTTGTTTTAAAAAATTTTTCTCAAGAAAAATTTTCGTTTTAAAAAATTTTTCTCAAGAAAAATTTTCGTTTTAAAAATTTGTCTATAGAAAATTTTTGTTTTGAAAGTTTTCTATAGGCAAATTTTCGTTTTAAAAGTTTTCTATAGGCAAATTTTCATTTCTATAGAAAAATTTTCATTTTAAAAAATTTTCTATAGAAAAACTTTCGTTTTAAAAATTTTTCTATAGAAAATTTTTTGTTTTAAAAATTTTCTATAGAAAAATTTTTCTATAGAAAAATTTTTGTTTTAAAAATTTTTTTATAGAAAAATTTTTGTTTTAAAAATTTTTCTATAGAAAAATTTTTGTTTTAAAAATTATTCGATAGAAAAATTTTCATTTTAATAATTTTTCTATAGAAAAATTTTCGTTTTAAAAATTTTTCTATAGAAAAATTTTCGTTTTAAAAATTTTTCTTTAGAAAAATTTTCGTTTTAAAAATTTTTCTATAGAAAAATTTTTGTTTTAAAAAATTTTTCTCAAGAAAAATTTTCGTTTTAAAAATTTTTCTACAGAAAATTTTTGTTTTAAAAGTTTTCTATAGGCAAATTTTCGTTTTAAAAGTTTTCTATAGGCAAATTTTCGTTTTAAAAATTTTTCTATAGAAAAATTTTCGTTTTAAAAACTTTTCTATAGAAAAATTTTCATTTCTATAGAAAAATTTTCATTTTAAAAAATTTTCTATAGAAAAAGTTTCGTTTTAAAAATTTTTCTATAGAAAAATTTTCCTATAGAAAAATTTTCGCTTTCAAAATTTTTCTATAGAAAAATGTTCGCTTTTAAAATTTTTCTATAGAAAAATGTTCGCTTTTAAAATTTTTCTGTAGAAACATTTTCGTTTTTAAAATTTTTCTATAGAAAAATTTTCATTTTAAAAATTTTTCTAAAGAAAAATTTTCGTTTTAAAAATGTTTCTAAAGAAAATATTTCGTACTAAAAATTTCTGTAGAAAATTTTTCACTTTAAAAAATTTTCGTTTCAAAAAATTTTCTATAGATAATTTTTCGTTTTAAAAATGTTTTTATAGAATATTATTTGTTTTAAAAATTTTTCTATTGAAAAATTTTTATAACAAAAATTTTTTTGTTTTAAAAATTTTTCTATAGAAAATTTTGATACAAAATTTTTAGTTTTCAAAATTTTTTTTTAGAACATTTTTCATTTTAAAAATTTTCCTATAAAAAATTACTCATTTTAATAATTTTTCTTTAGAAAATTTTTCTTCTTAAAAATTTTTTATAGAAAATTTTTCGTTTTAAAAATGTTTCTATAAAAATTTTTATGTTCTAAAAATCTTTATTTAGAAAACTTTTTATTTTAAAAATTTTTTCCATAGAAAATTTATCGTTTAATTTTTTAGTACAAATTCTTTTTCGCTTTAAAAATTTTTCTATAGAAAATTTTTGTTTTAAAAGTTTTTCTATAAAAAATTTTTCATTTTAACGATTTTTCTAAGAAAATTTGTACCCCCTAATTCAAAATCGAATTTTAAAATTATCGAAGTCTTATAATACGAATTTTGTATAGAAAATTTGAATTATTAGCCTTTTATTGTTATATTTTTCGATTATGAATTAGGGGGTTAGTTTTTAAAAAATTTCGATAGAAAATTTTTGATCTTATAAATTTTGTTATAAGCAAATTTTCGTTTTAAAAGTTTTTCTATAAAAAATTGTAAGTTCTAAAAATTTTTTCTATAAAAAATTTTTCGTTTAAAAAGTTTTCTATAGTTTTTTTTTGTTTTAAAAATTATTCTTTTGAACATTTTTCGTTTTCTTTTCAAAAACTTTTCTGTAGAAAATTTTTCATTTGAAAGATTTTAAATATAGAAAATTTTTCTATAAAAAAACTTTTCGTTTTAAATATTTATCTATAGAAATTTTTTTGTTTAAAAAATTCTCATTAAGTTAACTTTTAATTGAATTTATATTAAGTTCCCCACTGTGCGCTGTGCTTTTGTCTTAAGCCAAGAAAACCATTTCTGAGAGAGCATAGCCCTACTTCTTAGCTTTTAACAATTTGGCTTCGGCTGAGTTTATCTATTTGCTCCACATGATGCTTTTTTCTTCGTGATTTCCAATTTTTAAATTTAGTTGTTGAGCGGCTGTTGACTAAGTTAAAACGTTTATTCTACTACGGGCGTTAAATTTATCTATAAAACGCGACGGCGGTCTAAAAAGTGTCCGTGTGTGAGTGTTTTAGTGTCTTGGCTTAGATACAGAGACTAGTTTGTCTGCATTTTTTTGCCTATTCGTGTATGTATTGGAATTTAAAGAAAAAATAAAAAGAAAAATGTAATAAAAATAAAACCAACTTTAGTGGCGCGTCTGCTTTTTGTTGATAGAAATTTTATACAACAAACAATCATTTTTTTTTCTCTTAAAACCTTAAACAAATAAAAAATTTCAATTGTGTTGAAAAATTAAACAAAAAGAAAGATTTTAAAAGATTAAAAAGTATATAAAAAAACTATAAAAATTGCAATTTAAACGTTAATGAAATCTTAATTAAAAATGATAAAGAAATTATTTAAATGTTAACATCCAGTCACTCTTTTGTGGTTTCAAAAACATTGGTTTTAATTTAAAAAAAAAACCCCTAGAAGGTTTTTTTTATACTTGAAAAGAATTTTAACAAAGTTTTTAAAAATATAAAAATAATTTAATTTGTTTTATAGCTTAATTTTATTGGATTTTTTCATCAAGACAACGTGAATTTCGTATAACAAACACAACATATTCAAGGTGAGTTTCGAAAAATTTATTTTTAAAATATGTATAACAAACCACAGCAGCACCTTCTAAAACTAGTTCTTTTTAACAATATTTTATAATAAATTAATATAAAAAATAACAACAACACAAAATTGTTAAAAAATTGCTTTAACATTTTGTTCTGAAATTTATTAAACTTTTTATTGGTCTATTGATTTGAAATGCATGTGAGTCAAAAGCTGGTTTGGTTAAATTTGCAAAAAGAGTAACAAAAAAGAACATAATAATTTAACAACAAAAATATGAAAGAAACATATGAATAACAAACATTTTTGTATAAAAAAAAATTGCAAACAAGAATTACTTTTTTTTAATTTGAAAAAGTACAAAACATTTTTAAGCGCAAAAATTTTCTCTAGAAAAAATTCCTTAAAAAATTGAAAAACTGAAATTTTTTTACAAAAAAAATCGTTTCAACATTTTTCTCTATAAAATTGTTCATATCAGCATTTTTCTACCAACAATTCTATAAGTTTCTACAGAAAAATCTTTTAAACGAAAAATTTTGTACAGAAAAATTTTTAAAACAAAAACTTTGTATAGAAAAATTTTTTAAACGAAAATTTTTAAAATTTTTAACCTATAAAAAGAAAAACGAAAATTTTTCTATAGAAAAGTTTTAAAAACAAATAATCTTCTAGCGAATATTTTTTGAAACAAAACTTTCCTATAGAAAATATTTTACAACGAAAAATTTTCTATAGAAAATTTTTTAAAACAAAAAATTCTCTATAGAAAATTTTTTAAAACAAAAAATTTTCTATAGAAAATTTTTTAAAATGAAAAATTCTCTACAGAAAAATTTTTAAAACAAAAAATTCTCTATTAAAAAATTTTTATAACAAAAAATTTTTTGTAGAAAATTTTTTAAAAGAAAAAATTTTCTATAGAAAATTTTTTAAAACGAAAAATTTTCTATCGAAAATTTTTTAAAACAAAAACTTTTTTATAGAAAATTTTTTAAAACAAAAGTTTTTTTATAACGAAAAATTTTCTAAGAAAATTTTTTAAAATGAAAAGTTTTCTAAAGAAATTTTTTTAAAACGAAAAATTTTCTATTGAAAATTTTTTTAGACGAAAAGTTTTCTACAGAAAATTCTTACAACAAAACATTTTCTATAGAAAATTTTTTAAAACGATTTTTTTTTAAAACGAAAAATTTTCTATAGAAAATTTTTTAAAACGAAAAACTTTCCATAGAAAATTTTTTAAAACGAAAAATTTTCTATAGAAAATTTTTTAAAACGAAACATTTTCTATAGAAAATTTTTTAAAACGAAAAGTTTTCTATAGAAAATTTTTTAAAACCAAAAATTTTCTATAGAAAAATTTTTAAAACGAAAAATTTTCTATAGAAAATTTTTTAAAACGAAAAATTTTCTATAGAAAATTTTTTTAAAACGAAAAATTTTCTATATAAAATTTTTTAAAACGAAAAATATTCTATAGAAAATTTTTTATAACGAAACATTTTTTATACAAAATTTTTTATAACGAAAAATTTTTTATAGAAAATTTTTTAAAAAGAAAAATTTTCTATAGAAAATCTTTTAAAACAGAAAATTTTCTATAGAACATTTTTTAAAACGAAAAATTTTTTATAGAAAATTTTTTAAAACGAAAAATTTTCTATAGAAAATTTTTTAAAACGAAAAATTTTCTATAGAAAATTTTTTAAAACGAAAAATTTTCTATAGAAAATTTTTTAAAACGAAAAATTTTCTATAGAAAATTTTTTAAAACGAAAAATTTTCTATAGAAAATTTTTTAAAACGAAAAATTTTCTATAGAAAATTTTTTAAAACGAAAAATTTTCTATAGAAAATTTTTTAAAACGAAAAATTTTCTATAGAAAATTTTTTAAAACGAAAAATTTTCTATAGAAAATTTTTTAAAACGAAAAATTTTTTATAGAAAATTTTTCAAAACGAAAAATTTTCTATAGAAAATTTTTTAAAACGAAAAATTTTTTATAGAAAATTTTTTAAAACGAAAAATTTTTTATAGAAAATTTTTTAAAACGAAAAATTTTCTATAGAAAATTTTTTAAAACGAAAAATTTTCTATAGAAAATTTTCTGTAGAATTTTAGAAAAATTAAAACAAATAATTTTCTATAAAAGAATTTTTATAGAAAAATTTTATTTAAAAAAATTTTGATAACGAAAATTTTTCTATAGAAAAAAAAATTATGAAAGCAAAAACATTTTTACAGGAAAAGAATTTAAAACAAAAATATTTCTATTGAAAAATTTTAAAACTAAAAAATTTCTTTGGAAAAAATTTTAAAACAAAAATTATTCTATAGAGAAAATGTAAAAATGAAAATTTTTCTATAGAAAAAATTTAAAAATGAAAATTTTTCTATAGAAAAAATTTAAAAATGAAAATTTTTCTATAGAAAAAATTTAAAAATGAAAATTTTTCTATAGAAAAAATTTAAAAATGAAAATTTTTCTATAGAAAAAATGTTAAAACAAAAATTTTTCTATAGAAAAAATTTTAAAATGAACATTTTTCTATAAAAAAAAATATTTGATGGCGAAAATTTTTAATAACGAAAATTTTTCTACATATAAAAAATGTTGATAACAAAAATGTTTAAAACAAAAAGTTTGTATAGAAAAATTTTTAATTAATTTTTTAGAACAGTTTTTAAAACGAAAAGCTTTTTATAAAAAAAAAATTTAAAACAAAAATTTTTCTGTAGAAAAAAAATTTTACAAAAAAAAATGTTTGCATTGAAAACATGCGAAAGTTTTTTGTTTATATAACTTTTTCGTTTATAATAAAAAATCAAAAATTTTCCTATATTGAATATTGATAACGAAACTTTGTCTCTTATAACAATCCTTAAGCTAAATTTCAATATTTCTTCAACCCACCTGACCAGCTTTCCAATAATTAAAATTAAAAAGCAATACAAAAACCATCTTGAGTTTTTTTGAACTCCCTCCATGAAATGACCTTAAAAGTTTCTTTATAACAACAACTTAAATATTTTTAGTTGTTTGACTTCCCACTTGAAAAACTGCATTTTTAAGACATACAAGGAAATAATGCAGATGCACTGAAGCCTCCTTATTTGAGTCTTTTAATAATTTAATAGCTGTAATAAAATGTTTAATACAAGTGTAGATTGCTATATAATTTTTCTGTTAATATTTTGGTGTTCTCTTAAAGATTTTACGGAAATTTTCCAAGATAATTGATGTTTCATTGCTTCCTTTTTTTTGAAAAATAAAACTTGTTGTCCAAGGTTTAACCCAAGGTTCTGTGTAAAATATTGAGTTGTAAGTATGTTTCAGATTGTTTTGCTAAATTCTTTAAAATCTTATTTTTATTGAAGCGCTAAAACTTTTGAGAATGTCTATGAAAACAAAAGACTTAAGAAATAAACTTTGTAAAATTTTAAAGGTTTTTCTATAAAATTCTTTAAACGTGTTTTTTCATTGAAGTGCTTTTGAGACATGCTATGAAAACAAAAGACTTAAGAAACGAACTTTTTAAAACAAGCATACGAACCTTAAGTATATGGAAATACATTTATCCCAAAAGATGGTATTAGTGGCCCTAAATCGAGAAGCACTTTTCACAAAGTACCAAGCGCTTTTAAAAGATCGCAAGCAACGTTATATTTCTAGTGACTCTATAAAATTTCGAATTATTCAATTAATATTTTTTGGGGAACACATAGTGCTGTGGTATAAATACAATTTTTGGAACAAAAATTCAGAAAATTTAAAAGTTTTAAAATAAACTGATTAATAAAATATTAAAATTAATAAGTAGCTACTGGGTAATGACCTTAAACTAATTTTAGTCATCTATCTAAATTTTAATATTCATAAAAAATATTTTTAAAAGATGTTTGCATATTAAATATTAATAAAACAATATTTTATTATGAAGATTTTTAAATGTCAAATAAAAATATATTTGTTTATTTCTTTTTTAAATATTTTAATGACTTTGAAGACACTCCTCTAAATGAGAGCAAATATTTTTCAGCAGCTTAAGGTGTCCTCATTAGTATTTTCTTATAACAACAGATTCTTCAAATTTTATTGACCAACCTTAAACTGTTTAATATAAAAGATTCGAATTGTAAACTATATATTGATGATCAAAGAAAATAAGACTTAGAAAACAAAAGACTCAAGAAACAAACTTGTTAAATCCATAAAATGGGGAGTTTACATTAGATTTTCTATAGATTAAAATTATAATTTTACCAGAAAGTCTTTTCGTTTAATCTAATTATACAGAAATTATTCCTATATAAAGTATAATTATTTCTATATGGCTTTTTTGTAATTTTAACAACAAATGATTGCTAAAACTGTTTAACTAGTCTTAAAAACCAAAAAGTCATAAATATTAGTAAATCATTCAAACATTCACCTCAAAACCAAAATACTTTCTTAAAACTAAGCTAAACCGAAATTAGATCACATAAATATTCAGTGATCATAACTCCTAAGAAAATGCTAAATATATAGCTAAAATATTCTTTTCTTATTTTATGTTTGCTTTACTTATATTTTCCTAAAATAAAAACAATTACATTTGCTATAGTCATAAGTTTAACTACTTTAATTTAAAAACTCATATTTATAAACATTTAAACAAAAACCAAACAAGAATCAACCACTAAAACTTATGGCTTCACATAAAAATCTTAAAAATTTTCTACTTTTTCTTGTTCATTGTGGTGGCAAAATTAAATTAGACAGAAAGAATTAAGTTTTATTTAAACGAAATTAATTGTATTCATTAATTCTAAGCACTTAAAGCATCGAAGTAATAGACAAAATCTGTTTTGTTGGCTTTACGTAAATTGTTTGGGTTTTTGACTTATTTGCATATTTTAAAAGGTAAATGAACTTTGAGTAAAAAAAAATTTACAAAAATTTATTCAAATATTACGAAAACATTGATTAAATATTTTTGATTTAAATAAATACCTATCGATTGTCGCTGAACCTATGAAAAGATTAAGTGTTTGTGTTATTTATGACAAAATTTAAAAAATATTATATTTCAAGCTAAAGTTTTTCTATAAGAATACAAATATGTAATACTGATAAAGGATACAAAATACGATGACGAAAAATATTGAAATGCTAAAACATAGTTTTTATAAATACTTTTAGTCGAAGAAACGAAAAAACGTATAGAATCTTATTATTGAATTTCTTATACTTAAACAAAAGACTTAAGAAACCTACTTCATTAAAATTATAATATAACCCCCTAATTCATAAACGAAAAATATAGCTTTAACAAGATTATAATTTCAAATATCCATACAAAATTCCTACTATAAAATTTAATAATTTTATAATTCGTTTATGAGTTAGGGGATAAATCTATAGAAAATTTTATATAAAAACCCCAGTATTAACAAGTTCGCTTCTTAAGTCTTTTGTTTTAATACCTCATTCATATTAATTTAGCGAAACTACTGGACGGATTTTAACGAAATTTGGAACATCAGTAGAAGAAAAAAAAAATATTATTATTAAGATTGAAGATAGTTTGGCTTACACCAATAACTAATAAGTTACATGGATGAGAATGAACACCTGTTTCGCCATATGACCCCATCCAACACAAAAACAATTTTTAAAAATTTTGATAGTTTGTTTTAAAACTACTATCAAATAGGACTAACCTTGGGAAAGACATCGATTTCAAAAGTTCGGTCACATGACCTTAAATCCCGCATATGTCACCTTTATTTTTTTTAAGATTTTTTGCAATCAGTAAAATCTGCCAATCTATAAACTCTGAGCACATATAGTTTAAAAAAAAAGGGCAAGAGTCAAACTAATTAAATATTGCTATTGTTAGATGATCTACCAGTATGCCAAAGATCTAAAACTATGGGTCGTAATGATCCAAAAATCCTTACTGAGGTTGTCAAATATTGCCTGGTAAAGGAGATTAGTAGGTTAGGTTAGTTAGGCAGGCAGCCGATGTAGGTCAGCGTCACTTGGGTCCAAAAAAGCGGTCCCTTTGTGTTACCTGCAAGGGATAGACTGGAAGAAAAGAACAAAGGCAATTACTCCAGGCTATCAGTGAGAGGCTGATCAAGCCATCCTGAAGCCCTGATAAATGAGTCTATTTTACGAATGTCAATACTCGCTAGATCCGATAAATCATGCAGAAAAAGTGCCCCCAAAAAGAGAGCCCTAGGGGTCGAAAGGGCGGGGCAGTGACAGAGAAGATGAGTCACTGTCTCCTCCCCTTCTATGTTGTGACAGCTGCGACAGTAGTCATAAAATTGAAGATTAAGTCTCCTGGCGTGAAGCCCAAAAACGCAGTGCCCTGTTAGGGTCGAGATAAGATTGCGAAGTCTATGACGGGGAAGAGTTACCAAGATATTTGAACGTTTAGTGTTGTAGGTGGGCCATGTTTGCCTGGATATGGAGCAGTTCGTTATAGAAGACCACTCGTTTTGCGCTGACGCATAAAGTGATTGCCTAATTATTGATTTGCAGGCGGATAGCGGTAAGCCCGTAAATTGGTCGATGCTATCCTGACTCAGGAGACCACCGGATTTAGCAAGTTTGTCCGCGGTGGAGTTACCAAAGGAGATTAGTAACGGAGGAGAAATTTTTGTACTTCAAGATGGAATAACTTTTATATAATGTAGTATGAAACAAAAGACTTAGAAAACAAACTTTGAATCTATAGAAAATTTGATATAAACCCCTCAATATTATAGTTTTAGCAAGTTCGTTTCTTAAGTCTTTTGTTTTCAAAGCAATATCAGAGACTTAAGCACTTCAAAATTCAAATTTCCCGGTAACTCAAGAAACAGACCGCAGGCTCAATCATTCCATCATCCAAAACTAGTACCTGGTAAAATTTCTGTGTAAAAATTTTATACCTTCAAAAATATATAATGAGCCACCACTCAGCATTTCTTTTCTCGGAAATAAAGCCAATCGATAAACTCTGAAATTAAAGAGTCTTAGAAATGAACGAGAGACTAACTAATTAAATATTTCCATAGCTAGATATACTAGCGGCATCTAAAAGGTTTAGAACTAGTGGCGATACTGGTTTAAAAGTCTTTGTAGAGGTTATCAAAGACTTCTGGTAAAGGAGATCATCAACTTAGTAGAGGAAGATGAAATCATTTTAGAACAAGAAAAACGCCATAGAGATATCAGAAATATCACGCATCTGTCGTAATGCAAAACTCCTTACTTTCTTTTGCTAAAGAATTACTGACTGATTATTGATTAAGCTAGTGGTCATATTGTTCCAAAAGTTTTTGTAGAGGTTGTCAAAGATGGGTACTTTCATAAGCTGATGAAAGTATTTTTGGAGTTTTTGGAGAGAAAGAACGAAAAATGTATGGATTGATCTGTATCAGTGGTAAATTTCGACATAGAATGAACCATGAGCTTTATGAGCTTTACGCTGACATCAACATAACAGCAATGGCTACGTTGGGTAGGGCATGTTGTGTGGCTGAATGAAAACATTCCTGTAAAGAAAATAGTTTGAAAGTGATCCCGAGGGAACTCGAATAAGAAAACATCCAAAACTTCGATGGAAAAACGAAGTAGATGAAAGTTTTTGAAAGTAAGGCTTACGAAATTAAAGAATATGCTCACAATGTCAAAGCGCATTCAGTTGTAAAGGCTTGTTTTTTTTGAAGTTAACTGGTTTTTAATACATATAGGCCATTAAAGTAGTGCCAAAGATAGCCTATTAATGGCGGTTTATTAACCAGTTGATGACAGAGAACCCATTTTATTTGGTATATTCCTAATCGACATGCCGGGAGCACCTCCCACCTGTAACAATGCTAAATAAATCGCATAAGAGGATCAGGGTTTGCTTTTATGATACTCTGAGTTATATGGGTGAAGTATGGATAGGAGCTGTTGTAGTATCGACGAAGGTAATTCCCTCAATTTAAGAGGACATAAATCCATTTTTGTAGACTTATGAAATGTAACTCTGTTCATCTCGCAAAGCAGAAGAGATATTATGTGTATTGACTCACAGTATCTCTTGCAATGGTCTTAAAATTCATACCTTAAAAGACCTATTTAGCAGGAACTTTTCTGAGAACGGTTCGATTATATAAATCAGATGAAGATCAAAGGCAGCCAGTATTTGTACTAAGTGCCCAATATCTTTCGTGTTTAGTAAAATCCAAAGGCTTGCTAATGTAAAGATTTAAAGAAATCCAAATTAATATTATAAAAGTGACATTAATATTGTATCTGTAGACGAGATCAAGTGTCTAGAAAGTATCTGGAAGAAACAATGTCCTGTCGTTTTTTGAAACACTTCATGACAAAACCAGGCTAATAGATTTGTAAGTAAGAATATCTGTAGCCTGTCAAGATTCTGGAAGAGTCTAAAATCTAAACTCCTAACAGAGGTGGGCTTCAATGTATATGACACGAGATGCTCTCAGATGCCCAAGAGGTATTGCTGGATGATATAAAACATTCTTGACATTTCCTGATATTTTAAAACTTTTAAAACTAATTCAAAAATCCAGAACCAATGGTCTTAGATGCTCTAGAGTTATTACTGATTTCTTTTCAAAATTCTGGACATTCTCTGATATTTAAAAATATTTCAAATAAATCAAAAATTCGAAACCAAATGGCGTAGAGTATTCATTTAAATTTTACTTGTTTTTAAAATTGTTAAATATTTATTTAAATAGGTCTAAGAAGCAAAAAGAAACACTAAGAATTTCTTTCTAGCGATTTTTTCTTAAAAGAACATTAACAACAGTTATGACATACATTTCTTAAATGATTAATTTATTATTTTGCCTTAGGTTATTTTTATTGTTTAAAAGTTTAATGAGTTTTTGTGGCTTAGAACTTTTAGTTTGCTAAACACTTATGATTTTTAAGTGACCCTTTAAAAAAATTTTTAAAAATTACAAACAAAAAATTCTAATGAAGAAAAAGTTATTGACACACTTTCTTGTGAAATAAAATAATAATTATTTTATATAGGGTCTTTTAGTAAGAGCTTTTTATCTTTAAATTTAAATAGAATGGAATTTTTCTGTTATTTAAAAAAACTATTGATACAACTTTTTGGGTAATGTATCTTTTAAATGCCTGCCTCAGCTTCTCTAAATTGAGTTCATCTAGTTTTGTATGACGCATAAATTTGACCAAAGACATGGGGAATGTTGGCTTTGGAAACTGCTATAGTTTATCTTTAGAATACACCTGCATCTAAAGCAATTTCCACAGAAAATGTCTTACGTGATTAAATAGCACGACATTAGTTTCCAGTTTACGTGAGATGACCACCGTGTGGTACGTAGTCATATTGTTAAAACCACATGTCGTTAGTGTTCAGATTTAATTTAGACCAAAAGTGTAATAATCGTCCTATAATAAAACTCACTTTAGACAGATGACGAAACATGTTCTTCTTGTGGATTAATTTCGTACCAAATTCGACAAATCTGATTTCTTAATGTCATTAAAACCCACGAATCCAATCCTGAGAACCTAGAAAACAATTTGTTTTACATAACTTTTACTAATAACCAGAAATTTATATACAAACAAGACGCAATAGATGCAATCAAACAAAAGACTTAAGAAACAAACTTTTTTTTGACATAAACTTTCATGTAAACAAAAGTGCGTGTCTTATAGTTTTCACAAATTAAGATCTAATTTAGAGATAAATAAAATTTTCAAATCTGTGTAAACAACATATCAATTATATCATAATGATGAAAAGGTAAAAGAAAGTATCACTCAAAAAAATTTTTTACACACTCGTAAATTAAAGGAAATGACAACATAAAAGAGATAAGTCGGTATTATCTTGAGTGATTAACACTTGTGAAAATACCTAAATCAAATATAAAATGATAAAGCTATTTAAAGTAAAGCCTTTCCCTTATATAAGATAAGAAATTCACATGAGATGTAATAAATTTTGAAAGAAGAAAAATTATGTTTAATTTTAAAAACATTAATCTACAATTCAATTAAAAGAAAGTTCGGCATAAAATTAGATATATTAAAAAACAACTTTTGATAACATATTTAAAATTTTAAAAATAAGAAAAACTAAAACCACATAAAAAATAAGTAATTCCAACACCCTTTTCTTACAGGGAAAAAATTAAAAAGTTATGTTAAAAAATCTATTGAATATAAAGTTTTTTTTCCATATAAAAATTGAATTTTCAATTTTTGCAAAAAAATTAAAACATCTGAAAAAAGCTGGCAAAAAAAAATGTTATCAACCCAAAAGAAAGAGTTATAATATAAGAAAACACTCCCATTGCAGTCAATTTTATTTGTGAATATTGTTGGCCCTCTTAGTTTCATTTTTATTTACTTTGAGCGAAAAAATACTTAATTATACCCATAATTATTTATACAATTTTATTTATGTTTTATTTTAAGATGACAACGAAAAATTGTTTTAAATTATTTTTTATTTTACAATATTTTAAAGAAAAAATTATTAAAATATGCAAATTTATTTTAGGCAGTAAAAACTGAAAGCTTTCGAAAAGAAAAATAATGACAATTAATAAACACAGTGGGCCTAGACAGAAAAGAAATGGCTAAATTTCCAATGTATGTATGTCTTCTAAATATTCCCAAATGATCAGTTTTCTATTATAGATTGAAGGTTTTTCATAGAAAAATTTAAAATTTTAGTTTTTAAAATATTAAAAAAAAAATATTTAATAAATTTTGATAATTTTTCTATAGCAAATTTTTCTATAAAAAAATGTCAATATAAAAGTTTTTTAATAAAAAATGTCAGTACAAAAAAATTTCTATAGAAGATTTTTCATTATATTAAGGTTCAATTTTTAAAAACCAAATCTTTTATAGCAACGAAAAATGTATGGATTGATCTGTATCAGTGGTAAATTTCGACATAGAATGAACCATGAGCTTTATGAGCTTTACGCTGACATCAACATAACAGCAATGGCTACGTTGGGTAGGGCATGTTGTGTGGCTGAATGAAAACATTCCTGTAAAGAAAATAGTTTGAAAGTGATCCCGAGGGAACTCGAATAAGAAAACATCCAAAACTTCGATGGAAAAACGAAGTAGATGAAAGTTTTTGAAAGTAAGGCCTACGAAATTGAAGAATATGCTCACAATGTCAAAGCGCATTCAGTTGTAAAGGCTTGTTTTTTTTTTAAGTTAACTGGTTTTTAATACATATACACCATTAAAGTAGTGCCAAAGATAGCCTATTAATGGCGGTTTATTAACCAGTTGATGACAGAGAACCCATTTTATTTGGTATATTCCTAATCGACATGCCGGGAGCACCTCCCACCTGTAACAATGCTAAATAAATCGCATAAGAGGATCAGGGTTTGCTTTTGTGATACTCTGAGTTATATGGGTGAAGTATGGATAGGAGCTGTTGTAGTATCGACGAAGGTAATTCCCTCAATTTAAGAGGACATGAAATCCATTTTTGTAGACTTATGAAATGTAACTCTGTTCATATCGCAAAGCAGATACAAAAAAATTTCTATAGAAGATTTTTCATTATATTAAGGTTCAATTTTTAAAAACCTAATCTTTTATAGCAAAATTTAAGATTAGAAATTGTTTATATGACATTAAATTTTTTCAATATAAAATTTTTTTAAACAAAAATTTTTTTATGAAAATGTTCAGACCAAAAAATTCTATAGAAGATTTTTCAATATAAAAATGTATACGATACATATATATTTTGCTAAAGAACTATTTAAATAACAAAAATATTCCTATAAGTAGAAAATTTTTTAATACAAAAATTTTTCAATCGAAAATGTTTCGATACCAAAATTTTTCAAAAGAAAATATTTCCATAAAACAAATTTTTAATAGAAAATGTTTTGATACAAAAAGTTTTTAATAGAAAAATAACTTTTTAAAGAAAAGTTTTGGATACAAGATTTTATTAAGACAATTTTTCTAAAGCAAATTTTTTAATTTAAAAATTTTTCGATATAACAATGTTCAATATAAAAATTTTCTTATGAAAAATTTTAGTACAAAAAAAATTCTATAGAGGATTATTTAATATGTTTAGATTCAAATTTTTTTCAAAAAAAATTTTAAAGACAATTTTGCTATATAAAAATTTATGAATATAAAATTTTTTCTATAAAAATATAAAAATTTTCTTATGAAAAATCTCAGGACAAACAATTCTATAGAATATTTTTCAATATAAAAATGTATACGATATAATATATATGGTTTTGGGTGAAGAACTATTTTCAATAACAAAAATATTCCTATAGAAAAATTGTTGATACAAAAATGTTGCAATTAAAAATGTTTCGATACAAAAGTTTTCAATGGAAAATGTTTCGATACAAAAGTTTTCAATGGAAAATGTTTCGACACAAAAATATTTTTGTAAAAAATGTTTCGATACAAAAATCTTTTTATAAAAAATGTTTCAATAAAAAAATTTGGACAGAAAAAATACAAAAATTGTTCTTTACAAAAATTTATTAAAACTAAATTTTTCATAGAAAATTTTAGATACAAAATTTTTTTTATATTTTTTTCTAAAGTGATTTTGTCAATAACGAAAACATTAAAATTATCTAATGAAAAATTTCAGTACGAAAAAAAATTTATAGAAAATTATTTATTAGAAAAAATTTTCTATAAACATTTATTTTTTCGATATGTAAAATTTTCTATCACGAATTAAAAATTCATAAAAATTTCTCTATAGAGAAATTTTTATGAAAAATTTTCTTAAAAAATTTTTATGAAAAATTTTCTGTAGAGAAATTTTCATGAAAAATTTTCTATTGAGAAATTTTTATGCTAAATTTTCTATGGAGAAATTTTTATGAAAAAATGTCTATAGAAAAATTTTCATGAAAAATTTTCTATAGAGACATTTTCATGAAAAATTTCTTATAGAGAAATTTCCATGAAAAATTCTCTATTCAGAAAATTTTATTAAAAATTTTCTATGGAGAAATTTTTATGAAAAAATTTTCTATGGAGGCATTTTCATGCAAAAATTTCTATAGGAAAATTTTTATGAAAAATTTTCTATAGAGAAATTTTTATGAAAAATTTTCTAAAGAGAAATTTTAATGAAAAATTTTCTATAGAAAAACTTTTATGAAAAATTTTCCATAGAAATATTTTTAGGACAAAAAACTTTCCATAGAGAAATTTTTATGACAAAACATTTTCTATAAAAAATTTTTATGACGAAAAAATTTATATTAAAATTGTATATAGAAATTTTTATGACAAAAACATTCTATGCAAATATTTTTATAAAAATTTTTATAACTAAAAATTGTATATAAAACAATTTAATAGCAACAAATTTTCCATAAAAAAATTTTATAACAACAAATTTTCTATAGAAATATTTTTATGACAAAAACTTTTCTATAAAAAAATATTTAGAAGAAGAATTTATCATAGAGAAATTTCTTTGAAGAAAAATTGCCTTTAGAAAAATGTTTATACCGAAAAATTGTCTATGGAAAAATTTTGAAAACTTTTTCTGTAGAGAAATTTTTATGATAAATAATTTTGAATTGAAAAATTTTTATAACTAAAACTTTTCTATAGAGAAATTTGAATGACAAAAAATTTCTATAGAGAAATATTTGTGACGAAAAATTTCTATGATAAAAAATGTTCTATAGGGAAATTTTTTAAACAAAAAAAATGTCTATAGAGAAATTTTTATGATAAAAAATTTTCTATTGAAAAATTTTTATGACGAAAAATTCTCTATAGAGGAATTTTTATGACAAAAAATTTTCTATAGAGAAATTTCTATGACGAAAAATTTTCTTTAGAAAAATTTTTATATCGAAAAATTGCCAAAAAAAAAAATTTTTACGATACAAAAATCTCAGTAAAAAAATTGCCTATGACAAAAATTTTTTATAGAGAGATTTTTGTATTAAAAAATTTTCTATCGGGAACTTTTTATGATGAAAAAATTTTCATGGATTAATTATATATATAATAATATAAAATATATAATAATGACAAAAAATTTTCTATAGAAAAATTTCTATGACGAAAAATTGTCTTTAGAAAAATAGAAAAATTTTTGTGGCAAATTTTTAATGTTTAAAAACAAAAACAAAGAATTATTTCTAAAATGTTGGGCATTTGAATAAAATTAGTTATTACCTTTTTTGAACCCTAATTATTCTCCATATTTGTTATTTATTTAATAGTTTAACAACTTTTGTATTATTCGTCAGTATAAAACATTTTTAAAATAAACAATTTTTGGTTATTTTCATAGACAAAATAACACTCAAACGCTAAATTGTAGTTAAAACCAATTTTAAACGCATTCCAAAGGCGAATTTTAAGATTTACAGACATTTAACTTAAGTGAGTACAGTGTCGAGAAAAAGTATATGAACAGTTAAAGAAAATAATTCGTATTAAATAAGAAATAAAATTCAGCTTGAGGATTCTTTTAAAATAAATTGAAGATTTTTTTAATGCTGCTTAAAACATATTTTAAATTTTAATTTCTAAAGAATGAAAATTTGTCTTAAATACTATATAAACACATACATATATTTAAATTTCAATATTTAAGCCTTTTAAGAAAATATTTAACATTTTTTTGCTAAAACTAAAAGCAAATAATACAACATTTACAACAAACTTTAAAAAAAAAAGAAACAAAAAGACTTTAAATACGCAACTAGTTTGTAGGTATTTAGCCTTAAATGATAAATGGTGGTCAAACCACAGCGGCCAACTACAGATCAACTTGTATGACAATCGGTGGCTGTAAAAGCAAATGCCACTTTATACCTAACAAAAACTGCAAAAACGTCTGTCTATTCATCCATCCGTCCAAGCAACAACACCTGCAATTGTTTTACTACCACTAACGCCCCAGTCGGGCAACCAACGTCACAAAAGAAATTTAAATGTCTAGAAATTTAACTAACAAAAAAAAAAACAAAAGTAATTTATAAAAAAAAATAATTGTAAGCCCATAATAAATTTTTTAGTTTTCAATCTTAACTATGGATGGATGAACAGGGACTTGGCTAAATGTTAAGTTGGATAGATAGTTGGATGGACGGACGATTGAATAGATGATGTTTATGTTATTTGTCTTGCAAAAACCACACTTCGTTGTCATTGACCATAACAAATTGTACAAAAAAAAATAAAGAAAAAAATGAAACAAAAATTTTAATTGAATCTAAACCAGTTTGAAACTTAAATCTAAAATATTCAAAGTGTGTGGGTTTGGAAAAAAAATATTAATATACTTAAGCTTTTAAAGATAACTAATTGAGTACCTAACGTTTTTCTAAATATGTTCAATTAAAATAATTGTCAATATTTTTGTAAAATGTGAATTTTTGACTAACATCATTATCGCTTTAAGAACGACCTTTGCAATATTAAAATTGAGAATAGAAATTTTTCAAGACAAATCGTTTTTTTAGAAAATTTGTCGCTAATCATTTTTCTATAGAAATTTTTTGTTCTAAAAATTTTCTATAGAAAATTTTTCGTTATAAAAAGTTTTTTAAAAAATTTTTCATTATTTTTCGAGAAAAATTTTTCTTTGAAAAAATAATCTATAGACATTTTTCGTTATAAAAAGTTTTTTAAAAAATTTTTCATTATTTTTCGAGAAAAATTTTTCTTTGAAAAAATAATCTATAGACATTTTTCGTTATAAAAAATTTTTTAAAAAATTTTTCATTATTTTTCGAGAAAAATTTTTCTTTGAAAAAATAATCTATAGACATTTTTCGTTATAAAAAATTTTCTATAGAAAATCTTTCATTATTTAAAAAAAAAATCTATAGAAAATTTTATGTTATAAAAAATTTTCTATACAATATTTTTCGTTGAAAATTTTTCATTATAAAAAATTTTCTATAGAAATTTTTTCAATACAAAAACTAACAAAATATTTTCTATAGAAAATTTTTTGTTATTAAGAATTTTTTATAGAAAATGCTTTGGTTTAAAAAATTTTCTATAGAACATTTTTCGTTATAAAAAATTTTCTATACAAAATTTTTCATTATAAAATATTTTCTATAGAAAATTTTTCGTTATAAAAATTTTTCTATAGAAAATTCTTCGTTATAAAATATTTTCTTTATAACTAAAAATTTTCTATAAAAAAATTTTTCTATAGAAAATTTTTCATCATAAAAAAATTTCTATATAAAATTTTCAAAAGGTTTATTAAAATTTTTTATAACAAAAATTCTATAGAAATTTTTTTATAACGAAAAATTCTATCGAAATTTTTTTATCACGAAAAATTTTCTATAAAAAATTTTTCATAACGAAAAAATTTCTATAGAAAATATTTATAATGAAAAATTTTCTATAGAAAATATTTATAACGAAAAATTTTCTATAGAAAAATTTTTATAAAGAAAAATTTTCTATAGAAAAATTTTTATAACGAAAAATTTTCTATAGAAAAATTTTTATAACGAAAAATTTTCTATAGAAAAATTTTTATAACGAAAAATTTTCTATAGAGAATTTTCTTTAGAGAATTTTCTATAGAATATTTTTTATAAGGAAAATTTTTCTATAAAACATTTTTAATAACTATGAATTTTCTATAAATTTTCTTTTTTAACGAAAAATTGTTTATGACGAATAATTTTTTGTTTTAATTTTGTATAACGAAAAATTTTTATAACAAAAAATTTTCTACAGAATATTTTTTATGACGAAAAATATTCTATAAAACATTTTTAAAAACTATAAATTTTCTATAGAAATTTTTTTTAACGAAAATTTGTTTATGACGAAAAATTTTCTATAGAAAAATTGTTAATGACGAAAAATTTATGACGAACAATTTTTAAAAGAAAAATTTATGACGAAAAATTTTCTAAAGAAAATTTTTTATAACGAAAAATTTTCTATAGAATATTTTTTATAAGAAAAAATTTTCTATAGAATATTTTTTATAACAAAAAATTTTCTATAGAATATTTTTTACAACGAAAAATTTTCTGTAAAACATTTTTAATAACTATAAATTTTCTATAGAAAATTTTTTTAACGAAAAATTGTTTATGACGAAAAATTTTCTATAAAACATTTTTAATAACTATAAATTTTCTATAGAAAATTTTTTATAACGAAAAATTTGCTATAGAAAATATTTTACAACGAAAGTTTATCCATAGAAAATTTTCAATAACTATAAATTTTCTATAAAAAATTGTTTATAACAAAAAATTTTTCATAGAAAATTTTTTTAAAAATTTCATTTCCTGAAAGAATGGCATAATTTTTTGAGGGTCTATATCTAAACAATGGTTTCCTAATAATTCCTAGGAAATTGTTTCTTTTATTTCTTTATAAATTGTTATCATGTCTCCAAGTTTTCTTAATTATCTTAAATTGTTTTTTAAAATCATTTTGAATTGTCCACATCCATTTTATTTTATAATGAAACATTACTTTACTTATAGTTAATTGGTTTATTAAAACTACATTTATTGTTCATTGTCTTACGTTTCAAACTCTTTTTGATTAGATAAATATAAGTAATTTCAGCTTTTTTGATAGTTATGAAAAGTGGACATTTGAGATAATGTTTTTTAATCTGTCGCTTCCTTTTGGTACATTAGATATAATACGTTTAATTAACCCTTTAAAAAGGAGACTTTTAAAAACGTTTCGTCATAGATTTTATGACCTCAGAGTTTTTTATTATTACAGAATTACTTTTGATCAAAAGCTCATTAATGATTTTAAAATATTTCGAATTTACATAATTTTGTTTAGCTCAACATGGGTTAATTTTCTTTTAAGACAACATTGCAATATATTATTAAAATATTAGTAGTAGGAAGTTTACTTTATAATTTCTTCTTTTACATAAGAAAATTGTGCGTAATTTATTAGTAAATACCATGAAGTAGATATTTTAATTTGCGGTTATTAATTATTAAATTTTTACTCATGCTGGAATGAAAGACTGGTGTGAATACAAGTCATGTAATAAACTAAACATACAAAGTAAAAATGAATAAAAAAAAGGCCCAGAAATTAAAAAAAATGTATGTACATTTTCTCTAATTTCCTAACAAAAAATGCTTATAACGCAAAATTTTTATAACGAAAAGTTTTCTATAGAAAAACAATTTTTTTTTGAAAAATTTTTTAAACAAAATTTTCTATACAAAAATTTTAGTAACGCAAAATTTTTGATAGAAAAATTTTAATAACGAAAAATTTTCAATAGAAAAATGTTTATAATGAAAAATTTTTAAAACAAAAAATTTTCTATAAAAAATTTTTATAATGAATAATTTTCTATAAAAAATACTAAAATGAAAACTTTAAATAGAAAAATTTTTGCAACGAAAACTTTTTCTATGAAAATTCTTATAACGAAAAATTGTCTGTATAAAATTTTTTAATCAATTTCTATAAAACACTTTTTATAAGGCAAAAATTTTCTATCGAAAAATTTCTATAATAAAAATTTTCTATAGAAAAATGTTTGTTATAACGAAAAATTGTCTGTATAAAATTTTTTAATCAATTTCTATAAAACACTTTTTATAAGGCAAAAATTTTCTATCGAAAAATTTCTTTAATAAAAATTTTCTATAGAAAAATGTATATGGTGATTTTCTATAGGAAAATTTTCTATTAAAAAAATTTTAATATCGAAAAATGTTTATAATAAAAAAATTTTCCATAGAAAAATTTTTATAATAAAAAATTTTTATAATGTAAATTTTCTATAGAAAGATTTTTATAATGAAAAATTTTCTATTGAAAAATTTTTAGAATAAAAAGGCTTCTACAGAAAAATTTTAATAACAAAAATTTTTTCTGTAGAAAATTTTAATAATAAAAAATTTTCTACAGAAAAATTTTTATAATGAAAAATTTGTATAATGAAAAATTTTCTATAGAAAATTTTTATAATGAAAAATTTTCCATAGGCATATGAAAAATTTTCTAAACATAAATTTTTATAATGAAAAAGTTTCTATAGAAAATTTTTTATAATGAAAAATATTCGTTAGAAAAATTTTTTTGTAATAAAAAATTTTCTATAGAAAAGTGTTTATTATAAAAATTTTTTATAGAAAAATTTGTAAAACAAAAATTTTTTGTAGAAAAGTTTTTTAACGAAATATTTATATACAAAATTTTTTGTAACGACAAATTTTAATAATGAAAAATTTTTATAATTAAAAATTTTATATAGAAAATTTTTCAAAAATTGTCTTTTTTAGGAATTTTTTCTAAAATTTACTATTTATATGAAATTTTTCGAAAACTAACTATTTATAGAAAATTTTTTGAAAATTTTAATTTAATAGGAAATTTTTGAAAAATTTAATATTTGTAGGAAATTTTTAAAAAATTTAATATTTATAGGAAATTTTTCAAAAATTTAATAATTATAGGAAATTTTTCAAAAATTTACTATTTATAGGAAATTTTTCAAAAATTTACTATTTATAGGAAATTTTTCAAAAATTTACTATTTATAGGAAATTTTTCAAAAATTTACTATTTATAGGAAATTTTTCAAAAATTTACTATTTATAGGAGTTTTTTTAAAAATTTATATTTATAGGAAATTTTTCAAAAATTTTCTATTTATAGGAAATTTTTAAAAAATTTAATATTTATAGGAAATTTTTAAAAAATTTACTATTTAAAGGAAATTTTTTAAAAATTTATTATTTAAAGGAAATTTTTTGAAAATTTACTATTTATAGGAAATTTTTCAAAATCTACTGTTTATAGGAAATTTTTTCTAAAAAAAAAAAAAAAGTTTCCCCACCAACATTTTTTGGTTTTATTGGTTTTATCAAAGAACTGTTTATTACAATAATAAATAATTATAATGAATTGGGATCTTAGTGCAATACACTACAGTAAAACTTTTTAAAAAAATTGACTCTTTATAGGAAATTTTTCAAAAAATTTTTATTTATAAGAAATTTTTCCTAAAAAAAATTTACTAATTTTTCAAAAATTTATTTTTGATAGGAAATTTTTCAAAAATTTACTATTTTAAGGAAATTTTTTAAAAATTTTCTATTTATAGAAAATTTTTCAAAAATTTGCTTTTTAAAGGAAATTTTTCAAAAATTTAATTTTTATAGGAAAATTTTCAAAAATTTAATTTTTAAAGGAAATTTTTCAAAAATTTAATTTTTATTGGAAAATTTTCAAAAATTTAATTTTTATGGGAAAATTTTCAAAAATTTAATTTTATAGGAAAATTTTCAAAAATTTACTATTTATAGAAAATTTTTCAAAAATTTACTATTTAAAGGAATTTGTGTTTTTTCATTTGTCAAAATTTTGGGATCACTAAAAAAAATTGAAATTTTAAAAACAAATATATTTTAAAGATTTTTGTAACATTAAAGTAAGATTATCTTGGAAATTACAGAAGTAGAGGAATTAAAATCAAAATCTGTGATTACTTAAAAAAAAATCAAAATTCGTACTAAATATGGATTTTTGAAATTTTCCGATTATTTTGGAAACTATAAGAGATATAGCAAACTTTATAATTTTTTTTTGTTTTTTTGCATGCATATTTCGACATCCCTTAACAATGAAATAAAAAGTTTTATTGAGAAATGTTGTTATTTTCCCCAAGTGACAGATATAACAAGATTTATGACTCCCTTCATCTCATTAGAAAAGCTAATCATATGTTTCACTAATAAATTTTAAATCTCAAATGATTGCACAAAAGGAAATGGAATACAAATTAGTTCATAATTTTAAAATATGACACTTTCGTATCTTATTGTGAACTCTTAACATATTTAGCAAATTTAACAAATTCCCATTATATAGTGTTTTAATGTTAACATTTCATTATGTATATACAACACATTAACTAAACATCTACTCTGGTATAGTCACAAGATTTTGATTGACTCAAACTAGAAAGAAGATGATTTCATTTTTATGCAAAATTTTGCAAATAATAATAACAAATAAATGATAAATTTTATTTATAAATGAGGCAAAAAAGAATCTGTAAAAAAAAATCCCAAAAATTTCTTTAAAAGCTAATAAAATTATTAAGGAATTTTTTAAAGTAAATTTTTTGATATGAAATTAGCAAAAAAAATTGCTTATAAAAACAAGTTTGTTGCTTAAGTCTTTGGTCTTGCTTTGTTTATACAAAGAAAAAATCACATGTTGCTTATAAATATTTGCTAAAAATTTATAAAAATGTTTAAATTTAATTTCTAAAAGTCATTGTAAACATAATTTATAATTGTAATGTTATAAATAACTCAATGCAAAACAATTAAATTACGTTTTAATAAAAATTGTGGATAAATTTGGACTCCAGTTAAAAAAGTCCTAAAAAAATTTAGGAAATTACGTTTTTTTTAAATGCGCAGAACATTTTATATAAAATTTTTATATAAAGTAATTATTTTCTAAAATAATTTAATGAATAGTTTTAGGGTAATTGAGTTATAGTTATTTTAATACCTTTTAAAAAGTTAATTTTTAAAGCCAAAAATTTAAAAACCCCACAAATTACAAATGCTCAACTACGCCTTTTTTCAAATCTTTTATTAAACAAAATTAACCGTAGAAGTGTTGATTTTCCACAAAATTCATATAATTATAAATTTTTATTTAATAAATTTTTTATGGTTTTATAATCAAACCCACATACATATGTAATTAATTTTTAATTAAGCTATTCATGATGTTTTTCTTGTAATATTTTTAATACAGTTATGTATTTATTTATTAACTAAATAGTGATTCATATAATTTTATAGAGTTTTTTCTTATTCTCATTTTTTTTAATTTATAACTTTTAAACATTTTTTGTTGTTATTATTTTCTCGCTTGACGTATTAAAGTAATTGTATGTTAGAGTCGAGTGTCTACGACCGACCATCGAACAATTGAAGCAAAACAGAAGTGAATCGCTGAAATTTATTATTATTTATTTTTTTCATGTTTGAGATTATTTTGTTTGGAGGAATATTGAAAAGTGTAATATTAATAGTAAATTGATGGTCAATGGTGATGAATTTTAATTTAAATAGTTATTAACTGTTACTATTTACTATCGTGAGCTTTTGTAAGAAATATAGGCAAGATTTTTTAACAATATTTTAATTGTTATTAGCAAGTGTAATTCGTTTTGAAAACAATTTTTCTTCTTTCCTTTAAGAAAAAAACGAATTTGTTATAAAAAAAAGACAAGTTTGTTGTTTAAGTCTTTTGTTTTGCCTTGTTCATACACAAAGAATTCAATAGTTGGTAACAGATATTTTGTTATAAGTGTAAGTAATCTATATAACTGCTGTCGTATGAGAGTTACACACCTTCCACTCTTATAATGCTCCCCTACAATAGGAAAGTTGAAATTTGGTGTCCCTTTTTAGTTATGTCAATTATTATGATATTTCTTCACTTAAAATGAATTTCCTTAATATTAGCTCAAAAAACAAAATTGATGTATATTCTGAAACCTTATGAAATTCTAAGGCTATTGAGCCTCTGGCTGTCTGCCTATCCGTGCGTGTCTATCTGTTGTCGGCACGGTAGGGATTGATCGAAAGGAGGTAGGTCACTGAAATTTGGCTAAATATTCTTGATTTCTTGAAAAATGTTGGTATTGAAATTGGGCGATATCGGTTTACATTTGACCATAGCTCCCGTATAACCTCGCATAGGCCAATCGCTTATTTGCTAATTAATGACAAATTATAACAGATATGATCATAAAATTGATCACAGAGAAGTTTTACATGATCTTTATTCAACGTATAAAATTTCATCAATATGGATTCACATTTAACCATAGCTCCCATACAAAATACTTACGAAAACCGCCTTAATTCCATCTAAAATACACTTAAATGCGAATACATGAAAATGGGCGAAATCGATTCACATCTTGAATTACAAAAAATATTTTTTAGATATTTTCGATAAAAAATTATTTTTTATAGAAACATTTTTGATAAAAATATTTTTCTTTGGAAAAGTTTTCGATAAAAATTATTTCTAATAGAAAATTTTTCGATCAAAATATTTTTCTGTAAAAATGTAAAATTTTTCTAGAAAAATTTCCGATAATTTTTTTTTTTTAAGAAAAATTTTTGATAAACATATTTTTTACAAAAAAATTTTCAATAGAAATATTTTTCTGTAGAAATATTTTTGATTAAAAAGTTTTCTATAAAAAAATTTTTGATAAAAAAATTTTTTATAGAAAAATTTTTGATAAAAAAATTTTCTATAGAAAAATTTTTGATAAAAAAAATTTTCTGTAGAAAAATTTTTTAGAAAAAAAATTAACAAAAAACTTTTTGTTTAAAAAATCAAAAATTTTTCTATAGACAATTTTTTTATCAAAGAATTTTCTATTGAAATTTTTTTATATCAAAAATTTTTTATAGAAAAATTTTTGATAAAAAAATTTTCTATAGAAAAATTTTTGATAAAAAAAATCTTGGTTTTTTTCTGTAGAAAATTTTTCTATAATAAAATTTTTGATAAAAAAAAATTTTCTAAAAAAAATTTGTATTTATTTAATTTTTTAAGGAAAAATTTTTGATAAAAAAAGTTTCTATAGAAAAATTTTTGTTAAAAAATTTAATAAAGAAAAAATTTCGATAAAAAAAAAATTCCAGATAGAAAAGTTTTTGATAGAAAAATTTTTGATAAAAAAAAATTTCTATAGAAAAATTTTTTATAACAAAATTTTTGTAGAGAAAAGTTACATAGAAAAATTTTTGATAAAAAATTTTTAGATAAAAAAGTTTTTGATAAAAAAATTTTTGATAGAAAAATTTTTGATAAAAAAAAATTTTCAAAATAGAAAAGTTTTTTATAAAAAAATTTTTAATAAAAAAATCATGGTTCAAAATATGTCTTAAAAAAATTTTTATTTAAAAAAATGTTGATAAGAAAATTTTTGATACAAAATTTTCTATAGAAAATTTGTTGTTAAAATTTAATAAAGAAAAATTTTTGATAAAAAAAATTTTGTAGAAAAAATTCTATTATATAAAAAAATTTTTGATAGAAAAATTTACGATTAAAAAATTTGATAAAAAAAATTTTCTACATAAAAAATTTTTAATAAAAAAATCTGGGTTCAAAAAAATTTTCCATAGAAAATTTTTGATTAGAAAAATTTTCTTTGAAAAATTTTTAATTGAAAAAAATTTTGATAAGAAAATTTATTTTTTTTTAAATTTAATAAAGAAAAATTTTGTAAAAAAATGTTATATAGGAAAATTTTTTAAAAAAAAATTTTTTGATTGAAAAATTTTGATTAAAAAATTTTTGATAAAAAAATTTTTGTGTTGTATGTATAGAAAATTTTTGATAGAAAAATTTTTTCAAAAAATAACAAAATAGTCGGGATGTAAATATTATTCAAAAAGAAGTGTATTTGCATTTGATCCCAAACCTGTTACATTTATTTATTAATGTAACAGATCAATTTATTGATAAAAAGCCAAAAAATGTTTGCGGAGAAACCAAATTCCTCGACGCGATTCGATGGTTGGTTAAGCCATCTCTTCAGGAGGATTATCCCCAATTTGGACGGATCGGAAACCTCGCATTATTACTAAATTTACAAACATAACTATTAAGAATTATGTTCATAAACCAAAAGTAAAAGCGTAGATTATCGACTGAACAAAAACAAACATTTTTCAGTTTTCATCTACCTTTACTTCCCACATTCTTGCTGTAGCCATCGGCTACTATATGCAGAATGCTGTGAAGAAGGGGGGGGGGGGGGGGGTAAGATGTTTTAAAATAAACAAGTTTATTTTAAAAATAAGCTGAATGCATGCAGTTTTATCAAAAAATAACAAAATAGTCGGGATGTAAATATTATTCAAAAAGAAGTGTATTTGCATTTGATCCCAAACCTGTTACATTTATTTATTAATGTAACAGATCAATTTATTGATAAAAAATTGATTAAAATTGATTAAAAAATTTTTGAAAAGAAAAATTTTTGTTAAAAAAAAACAACATTTTGATAGAAAAATTTTTGATTAAAAAATTTTTCAAAAGAAAAATTTTTGTTAAAAAAAATTTCAATAGAAAAATTTTTGATAAAAAATTTTCAATAGAAAAATTTTTGATAAAAAATTTTCAATATAAAAATTTTTGATTAAAAAGGTTACTATAAAAAAATTTTTGATGAAAAAAATTTTCTAAAGAATTCTATAAATTTACTGCACAATGAACAAAATACCTATTTTAGTTAAAAGTATAAAAAACGGAAACTCTGCCGACGATATTTTTGTTCTGTTTTCTTTGTGCCGACCTCTGGCTATAAAGCTACGGCAACCGATTTTAGTCCAAATATTTTACCAACAATACAATTTTTCTCGAATGTGGTCTAGACTTTGAATTAGCTGCACCCTCGTAGATATATGAGATATGTTTCTAAATATAACACAACTTTGATGGTGGGTATATAAGATTCGGCACTGCCGAGTATAACACTCTTACCTGTTTTTTTAAGCAAACATATTTCTTCCATAAACTGATATAAAATTGCTAAATTTCGAGAAAATCGGTCCGCATTTGACCCCAGCCCCCATATAAGACCCCAAGACGGAAATGACTGAAACACTTAGAGATAATTTAATTTACTATTTCATTCATTATATTATTGATGATCGGATATATCACATTTTACAGCCATTAAAACACAATTTTTCTAATACCTAATATAATACATAAATGAACTCATAAAGATCATGTCTTAAGTCTTCTGTTAAAGTTCAAAGTCTATTTTGATTGATAGTAAATTCGTCAGTATCAACCTTTTTAGAAACATAATAGTTTCAGCAGAGTGTTAAGAGGTTCAAGATCAACATCTTTTTAATTTAGCTGTTGACTATTTTATTGTTGTTTTAAACAGCTAATTTGAAGATCTATTATATTCTATCATAAACCTATCGATATTCTGTGTGAAATAATGGAGCTATATTTCATACATTGTCACATATCGACCCAAAAATTCCGTATATATATGTATTTTTTGAAGGTAATGGCTAACTACCAAACATTAGAGAACGCTATTTTAATACCAGGCTATTAACTTTTATGCCTAGCTATTATTTAGTTATTAAATTTCTTAATCAAACTTATAAATATTACTTTGTAATTATGACAACTAAATTTCCTAACTTTCAAATATTTCATTTAAATAATAAGATTTCAAAAATATCTTTCTTTTTTACCATTTCATGTTTTGCTAAAACAATTAATCATGATAATTTAAGTTTCTTGGCTGAAGTTGTGAAATTATGTTTTTGAAAAATATCAAAATTTTCTTGATTGTTTGCAAACTAAAAAAAAAAAAGTAATTCCCACGACCTAATGTTGGAGGAGGGTTCATTTTTCACACAAAATCATGTCACAGCTTCATTAAAATTTGAAAACAAAGAAATGAAAAAAAAGACTCCATAATAATGAAGATTTAGTAAAAAAGTGACAGTTTTTAAATGGAAATAGAGCATAGAAAACCAACAAAAACATAGAAACCAAAGAGATTGTTAAAATAATTTTTGTAGATAATGTTACTTAAAGAAATTGTTGACAAACAAAACAAGTTAATTGGCAAAATTATGTTAATATTAAAATTAAAATAATATGATATAAAAAATGTTATTATGTATAATAAATTAGTTTTGTAAATTTGTCTAAAAATTAATTGTCATAAAATTCTAACAAATGGTAGTCAGAGACCGGAGATGGTTTTATTTTTTAAATCCATCAAGTATAAATATCTTTGCCGATGAAAATTTATTTTCATTTCGATCGAAAAATAAAAAAAGAGGTATTTACCCAGCAAAACTTTGGTAATGGCAAGTACTCTGATAACTGGTTACCTTGTAACGACTACAACATACCATCCGAATAAATAATAAGTTATTACAGAAGTACTTATTTGTAATTAAGATGGTAATTTAAACTGAATGGCCCCGGTTCAAATCCCACCAAGGGCAACAATTTTTTTTAGTTTTTTTTTTTTTGTTAAAAGAGTCTTTTTAAATGATTTTTGAATTTTAAGAACTTTAATATTATCTTCTGTAAAAAAAATTTGTAAAACTAACTCACTTTAATGAAAAAATACCATCATGAGTCAATTTTGATTATGTAGGGGATGTTGAATACCAAACACGATTCTAATTGGTCTTAACTTGGTAAGCCCAACTTATCTGGGTCATCCTTCATCTCAACTGTGGACACACACCTCCTCATGGTATCACCCGGGGAGCTAGTTTAACACCCATTAATATTGTGAGTTAACATGTTCCGAGAGTTGTCCCATAAGATCGATAAAAATGGGTTAGGATTACGGGCTAGTAACCCTCTCTTGAAAAAAATACAATGAAGAGGATAAAATTAGAATTGAAATGTCCCACTACCTAATGTTAGAGGAGGATGTCCGAAACTTCGATAGAAAGACCAAGTAGAGGAACATTTTTCAAAGCCTGGCCTATAAAATTGGAGAATATTCGCACAAGATCGAAATCCATGGAATTCTAAAATATGCTCGGACTTTGACCTTAACAGGTTGTAACATTTAAGTAAGTAAGAGTCAATCTTATGTAAAAACTTATACAAAAAAGAAGATTTAAATTGTTTAAGTTTTAAAATAATTTTAAAAAAGTTTTAAAATAATTACAAAAAATCGTATACAAATATTTTTCCAAAAATTACAACAAAGCAAAAAAAAAAGCAGGGAAAAACAAAGTTATTTTCACATGATTTTGGATCTAAAAATAAAAATTGTTTATATTAATTATAAGCTGCTAAGTTTTCAACATATGAAGTAGCTCAGTGGAAGAGTCTCTGCCTAGCAGTCGGAGGGTCTGGGTTCGAGCCCCCATGGGATCATAAAAAAAATTTTGTATTTCGTTTAAAAATATATGTTTTTAATAAAACAACAACAAAAAAGTTGTTGCTGTTGTTGTTGTTGCTTTCAAATTGCTTACCCAAGTCATTACTTTTCTGCAATTGGTAAGTACTTGCCTCCAATGACATCCCCATGTTAATGTAATGACTTAAACAGCGAATGAGTAAGTAGTTCGTGTTCAATAGTTTAACTGTTTAACTCATTATTTGGTAATGAAAAGTTTTACTGGGATATATTTGAAATATAAATATCCCTCATGATGAAAATTTTAAATATCTATAACGATAAATATCCGAACAGAAAAATATTTTATTGATCGTTTTATTTTTGAACTTCTGTTTTGACTTTGAAAAAATAAAATGTTTATGCAATTTCAAAATCTTTCACAATGAATGTATGAATATGTTTTCAATTTATTGCAATGTTTTAGGACATCGAAGTTAAAGATAATAGTTCTAATGGGAACTATTGGTGGTTTCTTTGATTCGCGTCGCTATTTCTAAAAAAAAATAACTTTTAAACGTTTTAAACGCATTTGGACAACGACCATTTGTTGCTCAAACCTATTTCAATATAAAATTTGCAACAATAATTGAATTTATTGCTTTTTAAACGTCCTAAAGATGCTTTATGCCCTGACAAATACACAAAGTAGAAAGTAATGAGATATAAAAGAAAAAGTATATAAATTATTTAAGCCACCTGTATGTAGGAGAAGTGATTTCTGTAGGCGCGTCGCCGGTAGTAAATCATAACAACATAAGAGAGGAATAACATGACGGTGATAATAGCCACTAGAATACCTGGAATGACATAAAAGGAGATTAATTAAAATTTACGTACATATTTGAGTGCATATTTCAAAAAATTTCAAAATAACTCATGTTTTTTAATATTAAAGTGCGGGTAATGTGGTATAGGCTGGTAACTTTTAAACTAACAATATAAGAATAATGGAAATGCTCGTAATAGTTGGCTGTTTTCAGAGCATGAAGAGAGTTAAGATCGGTTATATTTTTACAAATCATTTTGGGTGTCAGTTCAAAAAAAAAACGATTTGGTGTTTGGCCAACTTTTTTTAGGGTCAAGATTTTTTTTACTAGGAATATATGCAATTGCTCATATATGTAGCAGTTTTTTTCCAATATATAAATATCTTCAGTAAACAAATGTGCAGCTATTGATAATCTAGAACATTGTTGCCACGATACTATTATTTTTGTAAACATTATGAATATTTTTCAGAGACCGGAGATCGTTTTATTTTTTAAATCCATCAAGTATAAATATCATTGCCGATGAAAATTTATTTTCATTTCGATCGAAAAATAAAAAAAGAGGGATTTATATTTGAAATATAAATATCCCTCATGATGAAAATTTTAAATATCTATAACAATAAATATCCGAACAGAAAAAATATTTTATTGATTGTTTTATTTTTGAACTTCTGTTTTGACTTTGAAAAAATAAAATGTTTATGAAATTTCAAAATTTTTAACAATGAATGTATGAATGTTTTCAATTTGTTGCAATGTTTTAGGACATCGAAGTTAAAGATAATAGTTCTAATGGGAACTATTGGTGGTTTCTATGATTCGCGTCGCTATTTCTAAAAAAATTTAACTTTTAAACGTTTTAAACGCACTTAGACAACGACCATTTGTTGCCCAAACCCATTTCGATATAAAATTTGCAACAATAATTGAATTTATTGCTATTTAAACGTCCTAAAGGTGCTTTATACCCGGACAAATACAGAAATAAAATTTGAATTTTTTCTATCAAAATTTATTTTCATCGGATGAAAAAAGATGAAAATTATTTTGAACTGTACGGATAAATATAATATTTTATTTTCATCGGATTGAAAAAAGAAACAAAATTTTTGAACAAATAAAAATCATGAGGGATTTTTAATATTTAAACATGAAAATATTGTTTTAAAAGTATTAATATCCGGTCTCTGATGGTAGTATTATATGATAAACAAAAATTTTATTTTATTTAAAACAAAATATAAATTTAAACCAGTTTATTTGCATATTTAAAATCTAGAACCCAAAAAAAATGTTTAAAAAATTTGTTAAGTTTTCAAAAAGAACCTCACTCTTGGGTGTCTCCATGAATTTTACCTGTTGTTTTTTTTAATGATTTCATTAGACCGTGTGTTTAAAGTCATATCTTTTGTCATTTTATAAAATATTTCTATTTCTTTTTTAGTTTGTTGACTCATGTGATAAATTATACTATTTTTAGTTTAAAAACTTGTCGATGTAATTCTATATGAATGTTTAACTATTTCGTTTTATAGCAGCTTTTTAACATATGGATAGTATTTTAACTTTTTAATTCTAAATATTATCTTTCAAAGAACTTGAACTTGATAAACAAGATTCTTGATATACTCGTTTTTTTGTGAAACACTAAAAACTAAAAATTTAGTTTTTATCTAAAATATCTTTTAAAAAAATTTGAATTATTTATGATTAATAGAGATATGTGATATGTAATGCGCCCTTTTATGCCTTAAAGGCTTTAGAAAAATATTTACAAATTCTAAGATCATCATTAACATCTGAGTTGGATGACAGAATAATTTTAAATAAAGCCCGACTTTTTAATTTTATTATAAATTATTCAAATATTTTTAACCATTCCGTCTAATATTTTTAATAAAAAGTTAATAATTTTTATAACTTGTATAAGAAAAAAATTATATTTTTTTTATAGATAAATGATTCTGAAAATTTTTGTCCCAAAAATTGAGATTTATAATTTGAAACTCTTCGATTTCGTTTAAACTCAAATCATATATTCTCCTTTTATCTCCGGATTTTATGGTGTAAAAACCAGCCCCATATCTTGTATCTTTAAGATTCTATAGGCTCCGAGAGTTTGACATCTCGGGTATTTTTGTGAAAAATTGTCAACATTTACCACTCAATAACTTCTGAATGCGTTTTCTGATTTAAATTAATTAATTTAAATTTTAATTTTTACAAAAATACCCTAGACGACCAACTTTGGGAGCCTGTATAATCTAAATTATATAAGGTACAAAGATAATTTTAATCCCAAGTATTCCACTACTAAGAGTAGTATATACCACAAAATTTTATTAATATCTACGATGGTCACATTTTGGAGTGGTACGAAAAATGTTAGAATTACTCAGATAATAAAATTTCAATAAGAATTTTCGAAAAAAAATTCAATAACTTATTTTTATACCCACCATCAAAAAGAATGGGGGGTATATTGAGATTGTCATTCCGTTTGTAATTTCCTTAATATTGGCTCAAAAATCAAAAACGATATATATTCTGAATCCTTATAAAATTCTAAGACGATTGAGCGATGTCCGTCTGTCTGTCTGTTGAAATCACGATAACGCCTAAACGAAAGGAGCTAGCTCACTGAAACTTAGCAAAAACATTCCTCATTTATGAGAAAATTTTGGTATTGAAAATGGGCAAAATCGGTTAACATTTGACCATAGCTCCCGTATAACCTCGTCTGGGCTAGTCGCTTATTTGCTAATAACTGACAAATTATAATAGCTATGATGACAAAATTTGGTATCTAGAAGTTTTCCATAAGCACTAGGCAGCATGTAAAATTTCATCGAAATCGGTTCACATTTAACCATAGCTCCCATATAAAAAACATACGGAAACAGCCTAAATTCCACCTGAAATTCACTTAAATGCCAATAAATGATAAACTGTAGTAGCTTTGACCACCAAATTTAGCACAAATAAGTCTTATGTGAATACCAGCCAGTGTGCAAAATTTTGTCACAATCGGTCACCATTTGACCTAGCTCCCGTATAAAAAACTTACGGAAACACAAAAATACAAAAAGAAAAGGGGGTTTATGTCCGTCTGTCCGTTAGATAAAAGCGCGATAGCGCCTTAACTGAAAGGGCTATAGCAACAAAATTTTACAAAAGCAAGTCTTATGTGAATGCCAGCCAGTGTGCAAAATTTTGTTACAATCGGTCACCATTTGACCATAGCTCCCATATAAAAAACTTACAGAAACACAAAAATACAAAAAGAAAAGGAGATTTATGTCCGTCTGTCCGTCAGATAAAAGCGTGACAGCTCCTTAACTATAAAAGCTAGAGAGACAAAATTTTACAAAAGTATTTCTGATATGTAACAAAAGTTGTATACTGAAAATGGGCAAAATCGGTTCACATTTAGTTAGAGCTCCCATATAACCCCGCCCCGGGAAACACATGAATGCTGATAAATTGAATACAATTGTAATAGATATGACGACTAAATTTAGTATAGAGAAGTTTTATACAACTATTGGTCAGTATATCAAATTTTATAGGAATCGGTCCATATTTGACTATAACTCTCATATAAAATACACTCCCGGAAACCAAAAAATATTTAGCACCAGTTAAAAGCTATTAAATTAGAAACTGTGATAGCTATTGCCACTAAATTTTGCAAAAATAAGCTTTACATAAATACCAACCAGTGTGTAAAATTTTGTTACAATCGGTCAACATTTGGCTATAATTCTTATATATATATATATATATATATATATATATATATATTACATCCCCTTTTTATATCTTCAATTAAAAAGATTCGGAGGTACAAGCAGCATATTAAGATTTGTATATGGTAGATGCATTAGGACCTCCTTACAAAATATATGGACCAGTCGTATTACTATCAACTTCTTTATTCTAACTAAATGTTAAGCTAAAGGAAAAGTATTTAACAACTTATATAACGAACGATAACGAATTTTGTTCAAAGTAAATAAATACTAGGGAAACCAATTACATACTTTTGAATGTTGAACTATAAAGCTACTGCAACCGAAGTTATTCCAAATATTTTACCAACAACGACAACTAGCGTAACAACTTTTTTCCAATTTGGTCCACGTTTTGAATTTGCTGCACCCTCGTATATATATGAGATATGTTTCTAAATTTAACACAACTTGATGGTGGGTATATAAGATTCGGCACAGCCGAATATAACACTCTTACTTGTTTTTATTTAATAAAATAATTTGCACTTAATCCTAAATGGGACAAATTTAAAGATAAATGCCAAAAAATGTTTGTGGAGACAACCAGTTCCTGGACGCGTTTCGATAGTTGGTTAGGCCAGATGGAAAACCTCCCAATTTCAAGACATAATTATTACGAATTATTTTTTGTAAGTGTTTCATATCAAATTTTTGTAGAAAAATTTTCGATATAAATATTTTTATTAAAAATTTTTTTTTTATTTTCGATATAAAATTTTTTATTGAAAAATTTTCGATATAAAATTTTTTATTTAAAAATTTTCGATATAAAATTTTTTATTGAAAATTTTTCGTTATACAAATTTTATTAAAAAATTTTCGATATTCAATTTTATTTTTGAAAAATTTTCGATATAAATATTTTTATAGCAAAATTTTTTATAAAAAAATGTTCGATATTAAATTTTGATATAAATTTTTTTATTGAAAATTTTTCGATATACAATTTTTTATTAACAAATTTCAATTTTTTTTTTTTTAATTTTTGATATAAATATTTTTATAGAAAAATTTTCGATATAAAATTTTTTATAAAAAAATGTTCGGTATTAAATTTGTAATTGAAAATTTTTTATATAAAATTTTTAATTGAAAAATTTTCTATGTAAATATTTTTCTAAAATTAAAACATATTTAAAATTTGATACCAACAAACCCAAGATTTCTATCGCTTCAAACAAAAGACTTAGGAAGCAAGCACATGTTTTGTAAAGCAAATATTTAGCACAAACATTTGTTATTATAAACAAGTAAGAAAATGGTATTTTCGGTTAAACCCGGCCATACGATACCCTTCATCACTAAGGTCAAAAATTTTCTTTTTCCTATAATAAAGAAAAATATTTGTAAAATTTTGACAAAATCTTCTCAAAACTTATATATTTAAGCTGCTTCAGTCGTTTGGACGTATATGAGTGCTAGGGTCAAATGTAGATCGATTATCTCAAAATTTGGCAAATTATGTATGCAAAAACTAAACTTAAAATTCTTCAGATTTACTATAGATTGAGAGAGATTGAGCGGTTCAAAATTCATATTTTTCGTTTTTATACATAAAATTTTGGATATAAAATTTTTATTGCAAAATTATATAAAAATTATATAATTATATAATATAAACATTTTTTTTTTAATTTTACTTTAAAGATATTTCGAATTTGATACCGATAAAACAAACATTTTTATCGTTTAAACAAAAGCATTAAGACACAAACTTTGTATGATACTAACATTTGAAAAAAATTCAATATAAATTTTTTCTATGGAAAAATTTTCAATTTCAAATTGTTCTGTAGAAAAATTTTTAATTTAAATTTGTTTCTATAGGAAAATTTTAGACTTACAATTTTCTCTGTAGTGAAATTTTCCATTTCAATTTTTTTTAACGAAAATTTAATTATGCCTAAAAATTTTTTGTAAAGAACACTTTTCATATAAAATTTTTTGAATATAAAAATTTTCCGTATAAACTTTTTGTATAGTAAAATTTTATACATAAAATATTTTTGCGTGGAAAAATTGTCCATAGAAATTTTTTTGTATAGAAAATTTTTTGTATAGAAAAATTTTAATATACGATTTTTTGTATAGAAAAAGTTTTAATAAAATGTTTTTTGTATAGCAAAATTTTCAATATAAAATTTTTTGTATAGAGAAATTTTCAGTATGAAAATTGTTCTATAGAAAAATTTTCAATGAAAATTTTGTTTAATATTTGGCTATATTTATAAAATATTTTGGACAATTCCGATTATTGGTGATCTCTAAATATTTACTGCCGATAATGCTGATTATTTTCGAAAAATATGTCGATTTTTCACGAAAATTTTCTGGTAGCCCTAATTGTAGGTACTAAAGAACTACGGCTTTCCCTAAAACAGTTTTTTGCAAATCTTTGAATATGGTTTTTGTATGTCCTCATTTAGGCCTATAAGCCCCACAAGTTTTTACAAAAAATACCCATTTGTGGCCCCGTATTATTTATCTAAAATTTTGTATCAATAATTTTACTATAAAAAACTTTTTCCCTTAAATTTTTTATATGAATCTTTTTAAAAAGAAAGAGTATTCGCATTTGATCCCAATCTGTTACATTTATTTATTAATGTAACAGACATTTTATTGATAAAAAGCAAACATAATCACTACGAATTATGTTTGTAAATTGTTCGAATTTAGTGTTTTAATAGAACAGTTTTTGATATCAACTTTTGTTTCCTTTTTTTAGAAAAAAATTTTATGTTAATTTTTTTATAAAACTTTTCGATATGTTTTAAAGACAAATTTTAGGTATTATATTTTATAAAAAATTTATCAATTTATTAGAAACTTTTTATACGATTTCTTTAATATATTTTTATCGCAGCCGAATTTTTTAAGTAAACATATTAACTTAAAAAAAACATTTATATAGAATTTTTTACAAATTGTATTTGACAAAATCTGTATGTTCTTGGTATATATGATTTTTTCTAAGAACAAAAAAAATTAGGAAAATTTTTCTTAGAAAAATTTCCGATATATTTAAGTATTAATCAAAATGTTTTGAAAACCATTAAGATAAAGCAAAGATTAAACAAAATAACAGCAGCGAAGACTAAACAGAATTACAATTTTCAGTTTCATCTTTCCTTAATTTATTTATATAAAAAATGTTTGAATAAACAATTTTAAGTACAGAATTTTATACACATTTTCCACAAAAAATGTTGTCGAAAAGAAATCAAAATATTTCAAACAAAAAATCTTTAGAATTTAAAAAAAAATTAATTTTAATGGTATTCACAAATATTTGAAATGTACTTGAACTTAGTTATAAGTTATCATTTTAATCTAAACTGTTCAATATAAATTCTTTAGCTTTTTTTCAAGACAAACATTTTTCAAAATCTAAAACTCAAGACTAAACTAAGATTTTTACTTACAACTTTTTTATAATTTTTTTTAAGAAAAATTGCAAATAAAAATTTTTTAATAGACATTTTGTTTAAACTATTCTTAATGACAAACAAAAACGTTTGACCTCTTTCGTTCCTATTTATAAAAAACCTTAATTATTTTTTTGGCAAATTAAATAGATCTTTTTTATTGCAACACAAAAAATCTCTAACAACTTCTTTTAGTACAAATTAACAAATTAAACAAAAGATTTAAGAAACAAACTTGCTTTAATTTACATTGAATCAACAGAAAATTAATCTAAAACTAAAGACTCAAGCAACAAACGCGATTGTGAAAATAGAATTTTGAAATATCTATGAAGCATTTAAGATTTTCAATAAATTAAAATTTTCTATCACTCACTTAAGACTTAAGAAAGTAGTTTGTGAAAACGTTTTTTAATATCAACAAATTTTCTTCTTTCTTAATTTAATCAATAATATTTCATAGCAATCATACCCAGTAAAACTTTTCATTACCAAATAATGAGTTAAACAGTTAAACTATTGAATACGAACTACTTACTCATTCACTGTTTAAGTCATTACATTAACATGGGGATGTCATTGGAGGCAAGTACTTACCAATTGCAGAAAAGTAATGACTTGGGTAAGCAATTTGAAAGCAACAACAACAACAGCAACAACTTTTTTGTTGTTGTTTTATTAAAAACATATATTTTTAAACGAAATACAAAATTTTTTTATGATCCCATGGGGGCTCGAACCCAGACCCTCCGACTGCTAGGCAGAGACTCTTCCACTGAGCTACTTCATATGTTGAAAACTTAGCAGCTTATAATTAATATAAACAATTTTTATTTTTAGATCCAAAATCATGTGAAAATAACTTTGTTTTTCCCTGCTTTTTTTGCCTTGTTGTAATTTTTGGAAAAATATTTTTATACGATTTTTTGTAATTATTTTAAAACTTTTTTAAAATTATTTTAAAACTTAAACAATTTAAATCTTCTTTTTTGTATAAGTTTTTACATAAGATTGACTCTTACTTACTTCAATGTTACAACCTGTTAAGGTCAAAGTCCGAGCATATTTTAGAATTCCATGGATTTCGATCTTGTGCGAATATTCTCCAATTTTATAGGCCAAGCTTTGAAAAATGTTCCTCTACTTGGTCTTTCTATCGAAGTTTCGGACATCCTCCTCTAATATTAGGTAGTGGGACATTTCAATTCTAATTTTATCCTCTTCATTGTATTTTTTCAAGAGAGGGTTACTAGCCCGTAATCCTAACCCATTTTTATCGATCTTATGGGACAACTCTTGGAACATGTTAACTCACAATATTAATGGGTGTCAAACTAGCTCCCCGGGTGATACCATGAGGAGGTGTGTGTCCACAGTTGAGATGAAGGATGACCCAGATAAGTTGGGCTTACAAAGTTAAGACCAATTAGAATCGTGTTTGGTATTCAACATCCCCTACATAATCAAAATTGACTCATGAAGGTATTTTTTCATTAACGTGAGTTTTATAAATTTTTTTTACAGAAGATAATATTTAAGTTCTTAAAATTCAAAAATCATTTAAAAAGACTCTTTTAATAAAAAAAAACTTAAAAAAATTGTTGCCCTTGGTGGGATTTGAACCGGGGCCATTCAGTTTAAATTACCATCTTAATTACAAATAAGTACTTCTGCAATAACTTATTATTTATTCGGATGGTATGTTGTAGTCGTTACAAGGTAACCAGTTATCAGAGTACTTGCCATTACCAAAGTTTTGCTGGGTAGTTTTGAAAAATCTCAAATAAATTAAAAATAATTTGTAGTTTTCCATAAATACTTTGAAAATAAAAAAAATTACATAATTATAAAATTTCAATAATAAATATAAAATTTCTCCTTAGATGGATATTATATATTTTGCTGTAAGGTAAAGCAGCTGTAAATCCATTATTACAAAATTTATTACTTTTAAGTTTTATTTAAAAGACTTTTTTTCATTGTCTTTAAATCAGATTTAAAATCAAAATTGGTTTTAAGATCAGATTAATATTACAGATTACAGATTAGATTAGTCTGCAGCTTCCTCATGGTACATCCTACGACTTCTTTAAAATCTTTAACTAGATTCTTGGATTTTTTAAATTACAAAACTTAGGCAAATTAAATAGATCTTTTTTATTACAACACAATGATCTTTAACAACTTCTTTCAGTGCAGATTAAAAAATTAAACAAAAGATTTAAGAAACAAACTTGCTTTAATTTGCATTGAATCAGCAGAAAATAAATAAAAAACAAAAGACTTAAGCAACAAGCGCAGATGTAAAGAATCATTTTGAAAAGTCTGTAAAACATCAAGAAAGCATAAAATTCTTGAGTAATTAAAACTGTTGTAATAAATAATTAACAATTTTAAATAAAAATATATTTAACTTATAATTATTTATTAGCACCAATTTTTATATATATTTTTACGTAAAATTTTTACAAATTTATAGTTTTCATTACTCAAATTTAGATTTTTGCTAAATAGTCTGACACTTTTAGGTGAATAAGGCAAGTCATTGAACAAATAATATAAGTTTACAATTTTTTATTAACAAAATATTTAATCAACTCTTGTTTTAGTTTTATTATAGGTAATTATCACACCCTATTTCAACACTTTAGTTTCATTTTGCCGCGATTTAACAGTTACTTAAATTCAAAATGATCTATTGTTTTGAAAAATAAAAAAATGAACTTAAATTTTGCTTTAATCTTAACAAATTCCCTAATTAGATTTTTATGTTCCTAAAACAATATAAACTAAATTAAAAATGTAAATTAATTCATTATATTTGCCATAAAATGATAATTAAAAAATAGCATTTGTATAAAATTTAGAATAATTAATAGCATTGTTGTTTTGTAAAATTCTTTTAATAGCTATTTCCTTTGTAATATGATTTATTTTTCGAACGACCTTTTTAATATATAATTTACAATTGTAATTAAATTAATAACAATTTCTTGTTTTTTTTTTTCTTATTTCCCACAGATGTTTTACCACCAACAACATATACAACGAATACGACACTTGAGCATATTTCTGCTGCTGTTACTCTATTTGTCACAAATCAAAGCTTGGCGACCATGTCCAGAACTAAGTCCAGCTTTGCGTTTACCCTGCAGGTGTGTATATGATAGTTTATTAGTTTTATGCAAGAAAGACTGAAGCTGTTTTTCCTGCACAGTGGGCAGTTAATATCATGAAATTTTTATAGAACAAATTTCTGTAGGAATTTTTCATAGAAAATATTTCGGTATAAATTTTTAATAGAAAAAATTTCGGTATAAATTTTTTATAGAAAAAATGTCGGTGTAAATTTTTTTAAAGAAAAAATTTCGGTATAAATTTTTTTATAGAAAAAATTTCGGTATATATTTTTTATACAAAAAATTTCGGTATAAATTTGTAATAGAAAAAATTTCGGTATAAATTTGTTATAGAAAAAATTTCGGTATAAATTTTTATAGAAAAAATTTCGGTATAAATTTTTTATAGAAAAAATTTCAGTATAAATTTTTTTAGAAAAAAATTTCGGTATAAATTTTTTATAGAAAAAATTTAGTTATAAATTTTTTATAGAAAAAATTTCGGTATAAATTTTTTATAGAAAAAATTTCGGTATAAATTTTTTGTAGAAAAAATTTCGGTATAAGTTTGTAATAGACAAAATTTCGGTATAAATTTTTTATAGAAAAAATATTGGTATAAATTTTTTATTTGAAAAAATTTTGGTATAAATTTTTTATAGAAAAAATTTCGGTATATATTTTTATACAAAAAATTTCGGTGTAAATTTGTAATAGAAAAAATTTCGGTACAAATTTGTTATAGAAAAAATTTCAGTATAAATTTTTCTAGAAAAAATTTCGGTATAAATTTTTCTAGAAAAAATTTAGGTATAAATTTTTTATAGAAAAAATTTCGGTATAAATTTTTTTAGAAAAAAATTTCGGTATAAATTTTTTATAGAAAAAATTTAGTTATAAATTTTTTATAGAAAAAATTTCGGTATACATTTTTTATAGAAAAAATTTCGGTATAAATTTTTTATAGAAAAAATTTCGGTATAAATTTTTTTTTAGAAAAAATTTCGGTATAAATTTTTTAATAGAAAAAATGTCTTTGTAAATTTTTTATAGAAAAAATTTGGTATAAATTTTTTATAGAAAAAATTTCGGTATACATTTTTTGTGGAAAAAATTTCGGTATAAATTTTTTGTGGAAAAAATTTCGGTATAAATTTTTTGTGGAAAAAATTTCGGTATAAATTTTTTGTGGAAAAAATTTCGGTATAAATTTTTTATAGAAAAAATTTCGGTATAAATTTTTTATAGAAAAAATTTCGGTATAAATTTTTTATAGAAAAAATTTCGGTATAAATTTTTTATAGAAAAAATTTCGGTATACATTTTTTATAGAAAAAATTTCGGTATAAATTTTTTATAGAAAAAATTTCGGTATAAATTTTTTTTAGAAAAAATTTCGGTATAAATTTTTTTAAAAAAAATTTCGGTATAAATTTTTTATAGAAAAAATTTCGGTATAAATTTTTTATAGAAAAAATTTCGGTATACATTTTTTATAGAAAAAATTTGGTATAAATTTTTTATAGAAAAAATTTCGGTATAAATTTGTTTTAGAAAAAATTTCGGTATAATTTTTTTTAAAAAAAATTTCGGTATAAATTTTTTATAGAAAAAATTTCTGTATAAATTTTTTATGGAAAAAATTTCGGTATAAATTTTTTATAGAAAAAATTTTGATAAGAATTTTTTATAGAAAAAATCTCGGTATAAATTTCTTTTAAAAAAAAATTTCAGTATAAATTTTTTATGGAAAAATATTCGGTATACATTTTTTATAGAATTTTTTTCATAAAAAAATTTATACTGAAATTTTTCGATAAGAAACTTATACTGAAATTTTTTCTATAAAAAATTCTTATCAAAATTTTTTCTATAAAAAATTTCTACCAAAATTTTTTCTATAAAAAATTCCTACTGAAATCTTTTTTAATAAAAAATTCCTACTGAAATTTTTTTTAATAAAAAATTCCTACTGAAATTTTTTCTTTAAAAACTTCCTACCGAAATTTTTTTCTAAAAAAAATTTATACCGAAATTTCTTTCTAAAAAAAATGTATACCGAAATCTTTCTATAAAAAAGTTTATACCGAAATTTCGTCTATAAAAAATTCGTACCGAAATTTTTTATAGAAAAAAATTTTTAAGAAATATTTTATAAAAAAAATTTCGGTATAAATTTTTTATAGAAAAAATTTCGGTCTAAATTTTTTATAGAACAAATTTGGGTATAAATTTTTTATAGAAAAAATATCGGTATTAATTTTTTAAAGAAATAATTCAGTTTTAATTTTTTTTATAGAAAAAATTTCGGTATAAAATTTTTTACAGAAGAAATTTTAGTATAAATTTTTTATAAAAAACATTTAGGTATAAATTTTGTATAGAAACAAATTCGGTATAATTTTTTTTAGAAAAAAAATAGGTATAAATTAGTTATCGAAAAAATTTTCGAAGCAATTTTTTTACAGAAAAAATTTCGTTAGAAATTTTTTATAGAAAAAATTTTGTTAGAAATTTTATATAAAAAAACTTTGTTAGAAATTTTTTATAGAAAAAAATTTGTTAGAAATATAAATTTTATACATTTTTTATAGAAAAAATTTCGGTATAAATTTTTATAGAAAAAATTACGGTATAAATATTTTATAGAAAAAAATTTTGGTATAAATTGTTTATAGAAAAAATTTTAGTATAAATTGTTTATAGAAAAAATGTTGGTAAAAATTTTTGTAGCAAAAATTTTGCTATAAAACTTTTATAGAAAAAAAGACTTAACCAAGAAACTAAATCTTGAAGATTTTACAAAAATCAATATTCCTAAAACAAAAATGGAAAAATTTTACTACTAAGCACAAGACTTAGGAAACAAACTTGAATAAAAGCACAACAAAAGACTTATGTGGAGTTTATATAACTCAAGTGTCTGACGATTGAGTGAAATTTACATGTGTTTTGTTATTGTAACAAAAACAAAATACATGTAAATTTCACTCAATCGTCAGCCGCTTGAGTTATATAAACCCCACATTAAGCAACAAACTTTTTCTTAAACAAAATTTAACATGTACAAAAAAAAAAACAAAAGACTTAAGAAACAAGCGCTTTCTTTAAAAGTCTACAAAAATCAAAATTTCTTAAAATCCAGAAATTTTCCATTATTCTTCCCATTGTGCTTTAAAAAATATGCAGAAAATATTTAAAAACAACTGAATGTGTGTTAGAAAATCAACTGCTTTTTTAACGGTGATTTTTTTTTTATATTCATCGTAAATTTATCTTTTTATGATTATTTTATGTATGATTGTGTCACAGAATTTCTTTGAGACTTCTCACACACATTTCGTTCGCTTGTTCGCACTGCCAAGATCACTTACATATTTATACATATTTGCTATTTATGCTAATGGAAGCAATAAAAATTCTAAACAAACAATTTCCGCCTATGGCAGATTGATTTTCATTCACAACAATTGCAGAGATTTTTTTTCTTAAGGCAATTTTGTTTTCTAGTTTTTTTGCTTCAAAAGTTTTTATGGTATTTCAAGTTATTGAACAGTTGTTTTTTTAAGTTTTTTGTTACAATGACTAAGAATAATTTATTTTTTTTTTTTGTTAATAGATGCAATGTCGTTGCTTTTGGCTCAACGGGACAACTTGGTGCAGTGGCCATGGATTGTGATCGTGTGGTATTTCATGGTGAAGCTCCACAGCTACCATATGGTGCCCCCATAGTATCTTTCTCTCAGCGTTTCAGTGGCCAACAAGTGCTGCCATCACAGGTAAGATGAAAACCTAATTGGTTTTAGTTCGAATTTAAAAACGAGGTTAAATTTTGAATAAACCTTGAAGTAATTTAAAGTTTGTAACAAATTTGATACTTTTAACCACAAAACAAATTTTGAGTAGGTGACCACAACTTTATATTCTTCCATTTGCAAATTCAGGGTTAACTTTTTAGTAGAAAAGATTTTTTAGTGTAACTTTTTTATTTTTGTGAAATTTTAAAATTTATCAAAAACTATAAGACAATAACTTTTTCTAATAAAACTCTTTAAAGCTAAGCTTTTTTATATTTAAAGGTTGAAGTCTCAGATTTCTACTAAAGTATAAATTATCTGCATATATTTGCATATATACATATATGTATATGTTCTCGGAAGTATTTGACCCATAAAATAGTCATATTTTAATATTATATAAAAATATTGCGCTATATACACTTATTTTCTGTCTAATATAAATTAAAGTGGAAAAAGAACAATGAAGAAACATAAACACACAAACAAACATATATTTTATGACCACGTGTGTGTGCCTTAGCTTTCTCTCATTGGATATTCGTCTCCATTAGCTGTTTCCAAATTATAGCAAAAGTCTTTTTGTAAGGGACTATTCAAAACGACCATAGACAAATCATTGTTTCAAAGTGCAACATCTTTATAATAAAGAGTCTTTGCTTTACCTGTTAGTGTTGTCAGTTCAAGCTTAAGTCGTAGGTAATGGGAAAATGAACACAATACAAGCGATAGCGAAAAGATTAAGTCTCTAACATTTAAATTATAAAAAATTTATTTGTCTACAAAAATGTTAATTTTTAGAGATTTGATACACTTGTTTCAAAAACTGACTTATAAGTTATAATTACTTTATTTGTCATTGCTATAAACTTATCTATGACATATCTTGCTCTATAACCTAAAACATTTTATTTATAAGGTTATTATAAACGAAATTAATCACCTTAAATTGGTTTATTATTATGACTGCTACTATTTAGATAACAATAATTGTATTGTTTGTAATTTTGTAATGAAAAAAACTTCAATTTACCGGCACCAAATAGTAGCAAATAATTATTGTCTAAACGTTACCAAAAAAATACTTCACTAACGGCTTTTTCATTCAGTTGTTGGGAAAACTTCGGCTGCTTAGATTTAAGATTTGAAATCAAATGAGAAAAAAATTAAAGTCAAGGTTATGTCAACAACAAAAAAATTCAATATTAAGCAATAAAATATTTTAAAATGAAATTAACACCAAAAGATTTAAAATTCAGTATTACAATTTTTTTTATAGGAAAATTTCGATATACATTTTTTATAGAAAAAATTTCGATAAAAATTTTTTTAGAAAAAATTTCGATATAAATTTTTTATAAAAAAAAATGTCGGTATAAATTTTTTTTATAGAAAAAAATTTTGGTATAAATTTTTTATAGAAAAATTTTCGGTATAAATTTTTTATAGAAAAAATGTCGGTATAAATTTTTTAAGAAAAAATTTTAGTAGGAATTTTTTTTAGAAAAAATTTCGATATAAATTTTGTATAGAAAAAATTTCGGTATAAATTTTTTAAAGAAACAATTTCGGTATAAATTTTTTATAGAAAAAATTTTGGGATAAATTTTTTATAGAAAAAAATGTCGGTATGAATTTCGTAAAAAAAAAGTTTTTATGAAAAATTTCGGTCGGAACTTTTTATGTGAAAAATTTCGGTTGGAATTTTTATAGAAACAATTTCAGTTTGAATTTTTTACAGAAAAAATTTCGGTATGAATTTTTTATAGAACAAATTTCGGTATAAATTTTTTATAGAACAAATTTCGGTATAAATATTTTATAGAAAAAATTTCGGTTGTAATTTTTCAAAGAAAAAATTTCAATATAAATGTTTATAGAAAAAATTTTGTTATGAATTTTTTATAAAAAAAAATTCGGTATTAATTTTTCATAAAAAAGATTTCGGTATTAATTTTTTATAAAAAATTTCGGTATAAATTTTTATAGAAAAATTTTGGTTTAAATTTTTTATAGAAAAAATTTCGGTATAAATTTTTATAGGTAAAATTTCGTTATAAATTTTTTATAGACAAAATTTCGATATAAATTTTTAAAGATAAAATTTCGGTACAAATTTTTTATGGAAAAATTTTCTGTAAAAATTTTTTATAGAAAAAATGTCGGTATAAATTTGCTATAGAAAAAATTTTAATATACAATTTTTTTTAGAATAAATTTCGGTATAAATATTTTTTAGAAAACAATTTCGGTATAAATTTTTTATAGAAAAAATTTCGTTAGGAATTTTTTATAGAAAAAATTTTGTTAGGAATTTTTTATAGAAAAAATTTCGTTAGAAATTTTTTATAGAAAAAATTTCGTTAAAAATTTTTTATAGAAAAAATTTCGTTAGAAATTTTTTATAGAAAAAATTTCGTTAGAAATTTTTTATAGAAAAAATTTCGTTAGAAATTTTTTATAGAAAAAATTTCGTTAGAAATTTTTTATAGAAAAAATTTCGTTAGAAATTTTTTATAGAAAAAATTTCGTTAGAAATTTTTTATAGAAAAAATTTCGTTAGAAATTTTTTATAGAAAAAATTTCGTTAGAAATTTTTTATAGAAAAAATTTCGTTAGAAATTTTTTATAGAAAAAATTTCGTTAGAAATTTTTTATAGAAAAAATTTCGTTAGAAATTTTTTATAGAAAAAATTTCGTTAGAAATTTTTTATAGAAAAAATTTCGTTAGAAATTTTTTATAGAAAAAATTTCGTTAGAAATTTTTTATAGAAAAAATTTCGTTAGAAATTTTTTATAGAAAAAATTTCGTTAGAAATTTTTTATAGAAAAAATTTCATTAGAAATTTTTTATAGAAAAAATTTCATTAGAAATTTTTTATAGAAAAAATTTCATTAGAAATTTTTTATAGAAAAAATTTCGTTAGAAATTTTTTATAGAAAAAATTTCATTAGAAATTTTTTATAGAAAAAATTTCGTTAGAAATTTTTTATAAAAATAGTTTCGGTATTCATTTTTGATAGAAAAAATTTCGGTATTCATTTTTTATAGAAAAAATGTTGGTATAAAATTTTTAAAGAAAAAATTTTACACCAAATTTTCTAAAGAAAAAAGAATTTTTACAGAAAACATTTCGATATAAATTGTTTATAGAAAAAATTTCGGTATAAGTTTTTTATAAAAAAAATTTCGGTACAAATTTTTTATAGAAAAAAATTCCGGTTTAAATTTTTTATAGAAAAAACTTCGGTATAAATTTTATATAGACAAAGTTTTGACATGAATTTTTTATAAAAAAATGTCGGTATACATTTTTTATAAAAAACATTTCGGTATAAACTTTTTATAAAAAAACTTCGGTATAAACTTTTTATAGAAAAATTTTCAGTATAAATTTTTTGTAGAAAAAATTTCGTAAAAAATTTTTTATTGAAAAAATTTTTGTATAAATATTTTATAGAAAAATTTCGGTGTAAATTTTTTAAAGAAAAAATTTCGGTATGAATTTTTAATACAAAAGATTTTCGGTATAAATTTTTTAACGAAAAGATTTTCTATAAATATTTGTTTCAATAAAAAAAATTTTTAGCAAATTTTTCCACTGAAATTTTACTTTGTAGAAAATTTTTCTTTACATAAAAATGTTCGCTAAAATTATTTTTTATAAAAAATGCTAAAAACATTCCCTCTTATAAAAATTTTAACCAAATTTCTTTGAATAAGTTTTTTATTAAGAAATCATTATTTTAATTTCCAAATCATAAATTTAAATTTTTATAAATATTTCAAAGATCAACAAGCAGTAAGTACTTTAAAAATTCATAGCTTCTGCTTTTGTATCTTCAAGATACCCTAAAAACCCCAGAAAAGAAGGCAAAACAAATTCAGCCACAAAACACTTTCACTTGGTCTAAATAAATAAGACAAACAAACAATCAGACAGACAGACAGACATACATTCACTCTGTAAGAGTCAGATTCATTCCAAGCAACAAATAAAACAATCTAGAGTAACTTTAGCAGCAGAATATCAACAGAATATAATAAAAATCTCATAAAAAGTGAAAATTTTTAAATTATAACAAGAAGAAATAAAATGTAGAGAAATAATAAACAAACAAACAAAAAGAAATATCTCATAAAGAAATGAATGTGTTAATCACTCAAAACTCATTAAATATTAAATTACTTTCTGTTTTCTTTCACGTAATTTCCAGCACTTTGGCACTTTAAAACTACCCATGGAAGAATTGGATCTATCCAATAATCTTATAAGAAGAATACCGGAAAAATCATTTGCTGGACTTAAGGAATCCCTGACGGAATTACGTCTGGCCCATAACTTACTGGGCGATAGCTTGAATCCAATATTTTCTTCGGCCGAATTTCATCCATTGAAAAATTTGAAGTTATTGGATTTATCAGCGAATAAAATTAAATCCATCGAGGAGGGTCTGCTGAAGGGTTGCGGAGAATTGAAGGTCAGTAACTTTGGGTTGAAATGCAGCTGAAAATGGCTATTTAAATTTTAAATAAATAATTAATTATGTTCACGTGTTATTTGTTTTACAAGTGCAAAAAAGATAAATGACATGAAAAAAAAGTGGAAATACTATAAATCATTGAGTAGTTTAGTCATGTCTTTCTTATTAACATTTTTAAAGGTCTTTAGCTTCGTAGTCAGACATAAGTATTAACTAATTTACTTTTTACACCATTTACCAAGGCAGGGCTATAACAAGTGTATGACTAAATTTTGATATAACAAGACTATCAAGATTCTATGACAAGACTATGATAACACTATAATCAAGCTATGGTCATATTTTGGTCATACTGTGACTAAGCTGTGATCATTCTATGACCAGACTATAGCCAGACTATGACCATGCTATGACCAGACTATGACTAGACTATGGCCAGACTATGACCATACTATGATCAGACAATATCCAGACTATGACCAGACTATGACCAGACTATGACCAGACTATGACCATATTATGACCAGACTATGACCAGACTAAGACCACCCTATAACCAGACCATGACCAGATTATGACCAAATTATAATGAGACTATGACCAGACTATGACCAGACTATGACCAGACTATGACCAGACTATGACCAGACTATGACCAGACTATGACCAGACTATGACCAGACTATGACCAGACTATGACCAGATTGTGACCAAATTATAACCAGACTATGACCAGACTATGACCAGACTATGACCAGACTATCACCAGTCTATGACCAGACTATCACCAGACTATTACCAGACTATGACCAGACTATGATCAGACTAGGACGAGACTATGACCAGACTATCACCAGACTATTACCAGACTATTACCAGACTATGACCAGACTATGACCAGACTATGACCAGACTATGACCAGACTATGACCAGACTATGACCAGACTATGACCAGACTATGACCAGACTATGAACAGACTATGACTAGACTATGACCAGACTATGACCAGACTATGACCAGACTATGACCAGACTATGACCAGACTATGACCAGACTATGACCAGACTAAGACCAGACTATGACCAGACTAAGACCAGACTATGACCATACTATAGCCAGACTATGACCAGACTATAACCAGACTATGACCAGACTATGACCAGACTATGACCACTCTATGACCAGACCATGACCAGATTATGACCAAATTATAACCAGACTATGACCAGACTATCACCAGTCTATGACCAGACTATCATCAGACTATTACCAGACTATGACCAGACTATGATCAGACTAGGACGAGACTATGAACAGACTATCACCAGACTATTACCAGACTATTACCAGACTATGACAAGACCATGACCAGACTATGACCAGACTATGACCAGACTATGACCAGACTATGACCAGACTATGACCAGACTATGACCAGACTATGACCAGACTATGATCAGACTATGACCAGACTATGACCAGACTATGACCAGACTATGACCAGACTATGACCAGACTATGACCAGACTATGACCCGACTATGACCAGACTATGACCAGACTATGACCAGACTATGACCAGACTATGACCAGACTATGACCAGACTGTGACTAGACTATGACCAGACTATGACCAGACTATGGCCAAACTATGACAAGACTATGACAAGACCATGACCAGACTATGACCAAATTATGACCAGACTATGACCAGACTATGACCAGATTATGACCAGACTATGACCAGGAGACTAATAGCGGATTATGAGCTTTGAATATTTTTATGTCGCTTCTGGGAAACGGTGTAGTTCTCAAATCACAATGCAGTTAGTAACATGCAGTTTTTAAACCAGTTTGAATTGCTTAATCCTATATACTAATATTTATTAAATTTATTTATTGATTATTTCACATTTAGTTGTTTTTGTGTATTATTTTAAATACCTACCTCTAAGTTTTTGGTCTTTTTGTTTAGTAATTTGTGGTCTTTAGCAATGCAATTATAGTCATAGATAATTTTATTAAAAAATTTTTCATTTCTTTTTTAATGTATTTAGTTACTTGACGTTAAGTCGATTTCTGATTAGTCTAAATCACTTATACGTGCTTTGGCAGGTGCGTCCGTCCTTTGTCCGTCATTGTACTTACCAATCTTTAACATTCATTCATACTTACGTCCATTTCTGCTTTAAGATAATAAGTATTTAGTTGTTTTTCTTTGAAAGAAAAATTTTAAGCGTGTAAACCATTAAATCATATAATAATACTTTAATATTCAATTCAGGTCTATGAAATTATTGCGTGTTATTTGAGTTTTCAGTTTAGCTGTTTTCCAATCTAGTTTTTATCGATAGAGGAGTTCATTGATTCTTAATGGACTTAGCAAAATAAGTTTTTAGTGTTTTAATAAATTTTAAAAAACGCAAGAAACGGCTGTAGTCAGTTAAGCCCGACTTTTTGATACCCTTCATAGTGGTGGTTAAGAATGGACCAGATCATAAAAACATTTTATTAGAAAAAGCGCATTTTCTTCAAAAAATACTAATGCATATATGGGTAAATTGGAAAAAAATTAGGTGTAAAGTTTTTTATGAAAAAAATGTCGGTATAAATTTTTTATAGAAAAGATTTCGTTATAAATTTTTTGTAGAAAAATTTTGTTATGAATTTTAAATAGAAAAAATTTCGGTGCGAAATTTTTTATAGAAAAAATTTCAGTGTGAAAGTTTTTTATAGAAAAAATTTTGGTGTGAAATTTTTTATAGAAAAAATTTCGGTATAAATTTTTTATAGAAAAAATTTCGGTATAAATTTTATATAGAAAAAATTTCTGTATAAATTTCTTATAGAAAAAATTTCGGTATAAATTTTTTATAGAAAAAATTTCGGTATAAATTTTTTATAGAAAAAATTTCGGTATAAATTTTTTATAGAAAAAATTTCGGTATAAATTTTTTATAGAAAAAATTTCGGTATAAATTTTTTATAGAAAAAATTTCGGTATAAATTTTTTATAGAAAAAATTTCGGTATACATTTTTAATTAAAAAAATTTCGATATAAATTTTTTATACAAAAAATTTCGGTAGAAAAAATTTCGGTATAAATTTTTTATAGAAAAAATTTCGGTATAAATTTTTTATAGAAAAAATTTCGGTATAAATTTTTATAGAAAAAATTTCGGTGTGAAATTTTTTAAAGAAAAAATTTCGGTATAAGATTTTTATAGAAAAAATTTCGGTGTGAGATTTTTGATAGAAAAAATTTCGGTATAAATTTTTTATAGAAAAAATGTCGGTATAAATTTTTTATAGAAAAAATTTCGAAATAAATTTTGTATAGACAAAATTTCGGTATACATTTTTTATAAACCAATTTTATGTATCAAATTTATTATAGAAAAAATTTCGGTATGAATTTTTTATAAAAAATTGTGGGTATAAAATTTTTTCTAGAAAAAATTTCGGTATAAAGTTTTTAAAGAAAAAATTTCGGTATAAATTTTGAATAACAAAAAATTTCAATATAAATTTCATATAAAAAATTTCGGTATGAATTTTTTATAAAAAATTGTGGGTATAACATTTTTTCTAGAAAAAATTTCGGTATAAAGTTTTTAACGAAAAATTTCGGTATAAAGTTTTTAACGAAAAATTTCGGTATAAATTTTGAATAATAATAAATTTCAAAATAGAAAAGAATTCAATAAAAGTTTTTTCTAAAAAATCGGAATTAATTTTTTATAGAAAAAGTCTCGATATGAATTTTTTATAGAAATTTGATATGAATTTTTTATAAAAAAAAATTCGGTATGAATTTTTTATAGAAAACATTTCGGTATAAATTTTTTATAGAAAAAATTTCGGTATAATTTTTTACAAAAAAAATTCCGGTATAAATTTTTTATAGAAAAAATTTCGGTATACATTTTTTATAGAAAAAATTTTGGTATAAATTTTTTATAGAAAAAATTTCGGTATAAATTTTTTATAGAAAAAATTTTGGTATAAATTTTTTATAGAAAAAATTTCGGTATAAATTTTTTATAGAAAAATGTTCGATATAAATTTTTGTTAGAAAAAATGTCGATATAAATTTTTGTTAGAAAAAATTTCGTTATAAATTTTTGATAGAAAAAATTTCGATATAAATTTTTTATAGAAAAAATGTCGGTATAAATTTTTTATAGAAAAAATTTCAGTATACATTTTTTATAGAAAAATTTCGGTAAAAATTTTTTATAAAAAAAAATTGACATTTAGAAAAAATTTCGGTATAAATTTTTTATAGCTATAATTTCGGCATGATTTTTTTTATAAAAAAAATTCAACATGAATTTTTATAGAAAAAATTCGGTATTTATATTCTAACTTCCAGTTGTTTCGTTCTATGCAAAACGCTACCGATGCATACACCAATAACTAATGAAATTTTATACGTTTGTAAATAATTTTATTTCAAATAAAGCTTTTTGTTATTGTGTTAGTAAATATCTATAAACTAAAGCATCTAAATGAGCCTCTAGTAACTAAATTGAGCATAAGTTTGATCAAAGCTATCCCGTAGTTTTAAAAGTTCCTGAATTCGTTATATAAAACCCGATTATACAGTCTCAAGTCCTTTGAAATCTTACAAATCCATTACATTGCACAAAATTTAAAATATTGAAATAAAATCTTAAGTTTTACTTCTTTTTCCTTAAATGTGGTCTCTCACTGGCGGATCTTTCCTTTGCCTTGAGATCGGAAAGCAAAGGAGTTTTCTCCTTGTCACTGCCGGAGCTAGAAGGCTGAAAATATACAAATAAAATTCGAAATAAAAAATTAAAAAAAGAAATAAAACAATTAAAAAATTATAATTTTTATATTTTTCAGGAATTTTATATGGATCGCAATAGTTTAAACACAGTGCCCTCGAATTCTTTGAATGGTCCCACAGCTTTGAGACATTTATCCTTAAGGCATAACTACATAAGTAAGTAGAAGATCCAAAATATCTACACAAATAAGTTTTACTCATTATAACCTCGAATTCCAGCTTCCTTACGCTATGAATCGTTTACTGCCCAGCCTCAGTTGGAGATCATCGATTTGCGTTATAATGAAATTAAAAATGTTGAAGGTTTAGCTTTCAAGGGGCTACGCAAAATACGCGAAATCAAATTATCGGGCAATCGTATTACCAATTTGAACAGTGATGTCTTTGAAAATCTACCCTCTTTACAGAAATTAGATTTATCTGAGAATTTTATACAAAAATTCCCCACTGTGTCTTTGAGGCCTATAATCAATTTGAAATCTTTGAATTTATCTTCAAATATGTTGCAGGTAAGAGATAAATAGAGGTTTCGAAAAAACTTATGACCTAATCATTTTTTTATATTGTAGCGTTTGGATTACACTCATATGGAGGTGGTAAAATCCTTGGAAACTTTGGACTTGAGTCGTAATGGTATTACCACAATTCCTCCTGGCACCTTCCGAGATCTGAACAGTCTGAAATATTTAGATTTGAGCCTAAATTCTTTAAGAACGGTAAACTAATACAAAATATAATAACAAAGAATTTTATAACAAATTTTCTAAAAAAAATATTTAAAAAAATATTTTTCTATAGAAAAATATTTTTTACAAAATTTTTTCTATAGAAAAATATTTTTTACAAAATTTTTTTCTATAGAAAAATATTTTTTACAAAATTTTTTTCTATAGAAAAATATTTTTTACAAAATTTTTTTCTATAGAAAAATATTTTTTACAAAATTTTTTTCTATAGAAAAATATTTTTTACAAAATTTTTTTCTATAGAAAAATATTTTTTACAAAATTTTTTTCTATAGAAAAATATTTTTTACAAAATTTTTTTCTATAGAAAAATACTTTTTACAAAATATTTTTCTATAGAAAGATATTTTTTACAAAATTTTTTTCTATAGAAAAATATTTTTTACAAAATTTTTTTCTATAGAAAAATATTTTTTACAAAATTTTTTTCTATAGAAAAATATTTTTTACAAAATTTTTTTCTATAGAAAAATATTTTTTACAAAATTTTTTTCTATAGAAAAATATTTTTTACAAAATTTTTTTCTATAGAAAAATATTTTTTACAAAATTTTTTTCTATAGAAAAATATTTTTTACAAAATTTTTTTCTATAGAAAAATATTTTTTACAAAATTTTTTTCTATAGAAAAATATTTTTTACAAAATTTTTTTCTATAGAAAAATATTTTTTACAAAATTTTTTTCTATAGAAAAATATTTTTCACAATTTTTTTATATAGAAATTTATTTTTTACAAAATTTTTTTCTATAGAAAAATATTTTTTACAAAATTTTTTTCTATAGAAAAATATTTTTTACAAAATTTTTTTCTATAGAAAAATATTTTTTACAAAATTTTTTTCTATAGAAAAATTTTCTAGAAAATATTTTTCTATAGAAAAATTTTCTAGAAAATATTTTTCTATAGAAACAATTTTCTAAAAAATATTTTTGTATAGAAAAAATTTTCTTGAAATTTTTTTTCTATAGAAAAAGTTTTCTAGAAACTTTTTTTCTATATAAAAAGTTTTCTAGTAATTTTTTTTCTATAAAAAAAATTTTCTAAAAACTAATTTTTCTATAGAAAAAATTGTCTAAAAAATATTTTTCCATTGAAAAAATTTTCTATAAAAAAAATATTGTATAAAAAAAATATTCTATAAAAAACTATTCTATAAAATATTTTTCTATAGAAAAATTTTGTAAAAAAAAACTTTTGTCAAAAATATTTTCAATTATAACTAATTTTTGTTTTATATTTTTCAGATCGAAGATGATGCCCTCGAAGGTTTGGAAAATCTCCAAACTTTAATCATACGTGACAACAACATTCTCCTGATACCCGGCAGTGCCCTGGGACGTTTGGCCAACTTGAACACCCTATATTTAGACTTCAATCGTGTAGCGGCTCTTTCCGCTGAAATCCTGGGTTCCATACAAGCTTCCGATATAACCACGCTTTCACTGGCCCGCAATGTTATACGTGAATTGCCCACCGGTAGCTTTCAAATGTTTAGCAATCTGAGATCATTAGATTTGTCGGGTAACTCTTTGGCTGTAATCAATGCTGATATCTTCATGGGTTTGGAAACTTCTTTGAATGAATTGAAATTGGGACAAAATCGTATAACCGGTTTGGGCAATATACCTCTAGCCCTACACGAGCTAAGAAGTTTGGATTTAAGTCATAATAACTTGGTGGAGTTGCCCACTAACATCTTGCAAGGTTTGGAGAATTTGCAATATTTGAACCTAAGTGGCAATCATCATTTGGCTCCGGTACCAGCAGCTTTAATACGACCTTTATCTCGTTTGCAAATTGTGGACTTTAGTTTTTGCTCCCTTAAACAATTGTCGGGTGACTTATTTGCCACTTTGCAGGATTTGAAAATGATTTATTTAAACGATAACAATATACAGGAAATAAATGATGGCAGTTTTGTAGATTTATGGAATATAACCAGCATTGACCTGTCCAATAATCAAATAACCTCCATAAGACCGGGAGCCTTTGTTAATGTCATGCATTTGCAGCGGCTGAATTTGAGAGGAAATCAATTGTCTGCCTTTAAGGGAGAGTTCTTTAATACCGGTACCGGCATTGAGGAATTGGATATATCCAATAATCATTTAAGTTATCTCTTCCCCTCCTCGTTCCGCATACATCCTCGCTTAAGGGTTATAAAGGCCTCAAATAACAAATTCAGTTTCTTCCCCGCCGAACTTATATCAACTTTGCAGTATTTGGAATATATCGACTTATCACAGAATCAGCTGAAGGCTATAGAGGAACTTGACTTTGCCCGCTTGCCTAGATTAAGGGTCTTGAAGGTGGCCAACAATCAATTGGATATGTTAAGTGAAATGGCCTTCCATAATTCTACACAATTACAGGTCTTGGATCTGTCTAACAATGCTTTGGATCGTATAGGCGAAAGAACCTTTGAGGGTTTGGTAAGACTGGAATATTTGAATTTGGAAAATAATAATTTGAATGAACTTTCCGATTCCGTATTTGAAAGATCGAAACTACAAATGTTGGAAAACATTAATTTGGCTTACAATAGTTTCCAATATGCTCCTCTCAAGGCTTTGCAAAGACAATATTTCTTTGTGGCCTCGGTAGATTTGAGTCACAATAAGATCAGGGCCATACCCAATGATGACAGTATTATGGTGAATATTAAGCATTTGGATTTATCGTTTAATCCTCTTACCCCAGAGGCGGTGAGAAATATTCTAAATGAGCCCAAAACGGTAAGAGAATTGAATTTAGCTGGTTGTGGCATTGAAACATTAGAAGCCTTAGAGACGCCATTTTTGCAATATCTGAATTTATCAACTAACAAATTGCATACTATAAAACCCGATATCTTTCAACGTACCACCTCTTTGGAGACTTTGGACTTGTCCCACAATTATTTGGAGAATTTAACTGATTTAGCCACTGCCTGGCCCAAATTACAGAATCTACAATATTTGGATTTATCCAACAATAGCTTTGAGATCATACAACAGGGAGATTTCGAGCATTTGGATATGTTGCGCTCTCTAAAACTAAGATCTCTTGCCAAATGCAATCGCATAGAGAAAAATGCTTTCAAGCATACACCCAATTTGGCCACTTTGGAGGCCTATGATTTACCCTTGTTGGGTTATTTGGATTTACAGGGTATTTTGGAATTATTACCCGGGTTGGAAGCTTTGGATATTGAGGTTAAGGATTCTTCAATTGGAACAGAACAAATACAACCAGCCAAACATCCCAGACTAAAAGCTATTGGCATAAGAGGAGAACGTTTGAAATCCATATCCTCTGGTACTCTAGCCGGCTTAAAATCCAGCGATTTGACCATCAAGCTACAAAATACTTCTTTAACAGCTTTGCCACCTGCTTTACTATTCCCCGTACCCAGATCTTCACACTTAAACCTGGATATTGAGGGTTCTAAAGTGGCTGTACTGGTGCCTCAGTTTCTTAATGCCTTAGAAGATCGCAGATCTAGTTTACAGCTCAAAGGTCTCTCATCCAATCCCATACACTGCGATTGCAATGCCCGAGCCTTAAGAAGATGGTTACCCAACTCTCATATGTCTGAATTAACTTGTCACTCACCTCCTTACTTGGCGGGCAAAAAGCTGATAGAAGTAGGCGACGATGAGCTTACATGTGATCCTCGTAAAATGACCTCAACTACTGCTAGAACCGCCTCGACAAATATTTTAAAATCATCTTCCAGATTGGTGACAAGACCACCCACCACCACACCCGAAGAACCACCCATGATTATATGGAGTATGGAAGCCACTCAGGCTCCACCCATGAAAATTAAAACTAAAGCTCCTCTCATGAAAGCTCCTATTATGACCAACGATGATACGCTTATCATAGGCATAGTGGGAGGTGTGGTAGCCTTTATAGCTATTTTGATTATCATCATATGCATAGTACGCTTGCGCATGAGTAATGCTGATTATCATAATGCTCCTGCCATGATTGGCATACCACCTATGCCCATGGGTCCTGGTAGTGTGCCTTTGAGCTATAAAGGACAACCTACCGCAGCTCTCTATGCAGTACCGCCTTATGCTCAAAACTATGCCACTTTGCCTCACAAACCGCCCTCCATACATCAGTCCACAACAAATCTTTCCAGCCGTCAAACACCGCAGCAACAACAACAACAAGCCACTTATTCCTCAAGAATGTCATATTTCGGTGGCTCTACGCCTCAGCAGCAACAGGTGGGCTCAAATCTTTCGCAAAATCAGCCCTATATTATATATTCAGACGATAAGGCCTATAGATAAGTTTTTAGACAAAAAGCTTTTTAAAAGCTTAAAGCTTCATGTGAAAAAAAGTTTGGGCGCTCAGTTAAGTGTTAACTAAAAAAAACAGGTTGCTTGCTACAATAAACCGAAATACCCTGAACCCAATAAACAGTCAGTCCAAAAGGTGTAACATTTACGCTTTTTGACGTTTGTCCCCACAATTCTTTTAAGAGCAAAATTTTCTTCTGAAATCTTCATTAAATCTTAATTTAGTGTAAACGATTGATAAGATTAAACTAAATTTTAGAATAAAATCGTTTGTATATAATTTTAAGCTTTAGTAAATTATAAATCCAAAAGTACTTTTAATTTTAAAATTTTAATTATGGTTTTTTAAATATGTTTTTTTAAATTTTTGTCTTTAATTTAGTCAAAAATTAAGCAAGACTTGACTTTGCTATTTTTTTTTTTAAGTATTGGGGCTTAATTGCTGCTTGGCAGTCGAATCAAAATTAAAAAAATTTTAAGAAAATAGTCTAGCATGCTTTTAGCTGCTTACAGTATACAAAAATGAATTTTTTAGAAAACCCTAAAAGTATGCAATTAAATGTTTCTTCGATTTAATTGCAGGCCCCCCTGGATTATTAATGACCAATAGTTATTTATATATTGTAATTTAAAAAATCTTAAGTAAGTTTTAGTTATTTTTAGTTTTTAAATTTAAGTTTTTCAAAAAAATATTAATGATCCGTGCACGCATCAAAGAAATGTTTTGTATAAATTATTTTTAATTTTATGGATTTATGTGCAAATACTTAAGTACAATAATAAAGAAAATTATGTTTAATAAAAATAATTTAAAATGCGTAAATTAAAAAAAAAATATTGTATTTTATTTTAGAAGAAAGAGGATTTAATAAAATCGTGGATATTGTCCTAAAAAGACTCAGTTCGGAGTCTGTTGTGCGTAAAACAGTTAAGTTTCGCCGCGCCATCTGTTGTTATTAAGACACATGTTGTTTTTTATTCTACAGTTAATTTTATGTCTTTTATATCGTTAGCGTGTTATTGCTGAAGGCTTACCGCCGATGGAGGATGCTGTGGTAATTAATACTTTTAATAGAAATTAATCATTACAGAAATTTATATAGTCGAAGTGCTAACCAACTAAGCCACATCATCGCATTCTGCTGTATTCTAAATAAAGGTTTACGGAGCAAACCCATTAGTTTTAAGGCAGTAGTCCGCCAAAGATGTTTGCTTTCCCCATTGCTGTTGAGTCATTCGATGTCTGAGCAATATCTCGTGGACTTCATAAATCGGAAGTAGGCAGCCCATACCACCAGAAGCCGATCAATTTTGTTAATTTTCGTAAATACCACGATAATTAATAAAACTCGTGAAAATAAGTATTAAAATCATTCAGTTGGAATTTGGATGTTAGAAAAGTCGGTTGGTTCCGCTTTGTTAAAGAAAAGGCAAAAACAAAAAAGACAAGAAAATAAACAAAATACATGGTTCGAGAGAACAAAGAATTATAACCTCAAACATTGTTGCCACGACACTATTATTTTTGTAAACATTGGGAATAATTTTGAAAATATTGGGAATAATTTTCAAAACAGAAATAAATTCTAATATTAAATAAACAATTTTAGAAGTTTATATTTTTTAGATATTTTCGATTCAAAAATTTGTTTATCAAAAAATTTTCAAATCCTCTATAGAAAAATTTTTGTAAGAAAATTTGTATAGAAAAATTTTCTATAGAAAAATTTTTGATATTTTTATCTTCTATAGAAAATTGTTGTAAGAAAATTTTGTATATAAAAATTTTTGATAGAAAATTTTTCTATAGAAAAATTTTTATTAAAAAAATTGTCTATAGAAAAATTTTTGATAAAAAATTTCTATAAAAAAATTTTGGATAAAAAATTTTTTATAGAAAAATTTTTGATAAAAAAATTTTCTATAAAAAATTTTTGATAAAAAATATATAGAAGAAAAAATTTTTGATAAAAAAAATATAAAAAAATTTTTGATAAAATGTTATATAAAAAAGTTTTTGATAGAAAAATTTTCTATAAAAAAATGTTTGATAAAAAAACTATAGAAACATTTTTGATAAAAAAAAATTTCTATAAAAAAATTTTTGATAAAAAAAATTTTTGTAGAAAAGTTTTTGATAAAAAAAAAATTCTATAGAAAAATTTTGAATAAAAAAATTTTCTATAGAAAAATTTTTGATACAAAAATTGGTATAAAAAATTTTTTCATAAAAAAAATATGAAACAATTTTCTATAAAAAAATTTGTATAGAAAAATGTTTGATACAAAAATTTCTATAGAAAATTTTTGATAATAAAAAATATAGAAAAATTTTTGATAAAAAAATTTTCTATAGAAAAATTTTTGATAAATAAATTTTCTATAGAAAAATTTTTCATAAAAAAATTTTCTATAGAAAAATTTTTGATAAAAAAATTTCTATACAAACATTTTTAACAAAAAAATTTTGATAAAAAAAATTTTGACAAAACAATTTTTGATAAAATTTTGACAAAAATATATAAATAAAAAAATTTTTTATAGAAAAATTTTTGATAGAAAAATTTTCTATAGAATAATTGTTGATAAAAAAATTTTCTATAGAAAAATTGTTGATAAGAAAAATATAGAAAAATTTTTGATAAAAAAAAGTATAGAAAAATTTCTATAAAAAATTTGTTAAAAAAAATTTCTATAGAAAAATTGTTGATAAAAAAAATATACTATGAATAATTTTTGATAAAAAAATTTTCTATAGAAAAATTTTTGATAAAAAAATTTTCTATAGAAACATTTTTGATAAGAAAAATAAAGAAAAATTTTTGTAGAAAAATGTTCGATAAAAAATTTTTGATAAAAAAAAATTCTACAGAAAAATTTTTGATAACAAAAATTTTCTATGAAAAAAATTTTTGATAAAAAAAATTTTTCTATAGAAACATTTTTGATAAAAAAAATTTCTATAGAAAAATTTTTGATAAATAAATTTTCTATAAAAAATATAGAAAATTTATAAAAAGATAAACTAATTAAAAAAAAATGGAGTAGAAAACTTTTTTTTTAAACGTTAGAAAAAAATACCTATTTGAGTTAAAAGTATAAAAAAACGGCAACTCTGCCGACATTTTTTTTCTGTTATCTTTGCTCCGACCCATGATTTAATAAAACTGAAGGTTGTTCCATTCTCTCTTTTTGTCGCCATGATAACTTTCTGACGTTTGTTAGGATAGTGAAAGTTTGTGCTACCATATTTTTGTCGACAATCCCACTTTTCTGAAATGGTATGATGACAAAATTTATGTAAGCATATATGTCTTGATGCATAAAAAGCTTATGAATATTTGCTTAAAAGTTTGATAAATAATCATACAATTTGTTTTAACTATATTTCTTTAATATTGAATGTCTTCCTTATATGATTTACTTCAAATTTACACATTTTTGATAATTAATCCCAATGTATTACGTTTTCAAATATCAAACTTCAAAAACCCAATATACTTCAAAATAATTTTGAAGAGAGAGAATGAAACTACCTTGTTATTATTATTTCGTGCTCCGACCCGTGTTCATGATAGAAATATGTTAGTTTTCTCATCAATTCTTCATGCGGTTCAAAATCCAAACTTTTGCCTCCATTATGAGGATGAAGCTTCCTGTTACCTAGTGAGTATAATTTCAAAAAGCGGAGGCAGCTGAGAATATATTCAAAATTGGCTATGTAAAGCAATCCTTAGGTGTTTACGAACGTCTGCTTGTGAAACATGAAATATTTTATTTTACTCTCTTTTTAATGGGACTTATAGAAAAGACCATACGGTAAATCAATGCATGGAAGTGCAACTTCTCTATATTATAGTATTTGCTCAGGTGCATCCTCAGAATTTACTGGCTCGTCACAATTTCAAATCAAGATCTATGGTTGAGCACCGATCAAGAACCATTACATATAAGCTTGGCTAGGAAACATACTAAACTGTAAAGTTGTCAGAAGATTGCTTGAGTTTGGAGTATCATCGAACGAGATAAAAGTATCGACTACCGATGTTGAGGGCCTATGTTCCACCAGAAATAAAAGAACTAATATTGAAATGTATACGAGTATATATCGAAATTTCTTAATATTCTACTACTATTACTTTTAAAACAATAAAATGCGTGGCGTATTAATCTGGAATTTAGTACTGAACATGTTGGCGGGCGACACACGTCCTTCCTACATTTTAAAATAAAAGCCAACCAAATTTTATAAAAAGCTTGAATCCGAATAACGAAGTGCTGTGGAAGAAAAAACATTATTCGACTAACTTGAAAATTATATCCGATTTGCAAAGAATGAGAAACATTCCAAGAGGAAGTTATTTAAAAATGTATAATAATCCATTTATCGAATAATGTTAATTATTAATTAATGTAAAATGAAACATTCAAATTAAAAACCAATAGTAATTTTTAGTTTGCTGTTATAATGAAGGTTAAAAAGTGAGACAATTATTTACAATAAAACGATATTTTAAAAATATATTTAAAAGGAATATGTCTAACAACCAATTGAAACAAGTTTAATTTTAAGATCTTCATTTAATTTATATATCTTTTATAATGATTTAATTTTTATTTTTAATTTATATTTTTTTGATTTTATAATAATTTTTAAAAATGTTTTTCTTTTTTTTATTTAATTTGTTTAATAACTATAAAAATATATGCATTTAAAAGGTATTTGTTTAAAAATTTTTATATGTTTTTGTTTTTTAAGAACAACTAAAACTTTTTTATGTTGTATTTAAAAGTTAATAATGTCTTTTTTATCGTTTGGTTTTTTTTTAAAAAGTGAAAATGTTTATTATAAATTACATTAATAATATACAGGGTGTCCAACATTAAGGTAACATTTTAATTTAGGTTTCAGATATTCAATTTGTTTTTATTATTCAAACATTTTTTTGAAAATGACAAAGCAAAGACGATATAATAAGCAATATCTTTCACTCCATATATGTTTTTCTGTCATATGTGAAATAAAAGTGTATTAAACACATAAACGCACAAACAAACATACATTTCATTAGCACGTGTGTGTGCCTTTACTACCTCTCATTGGATAATCTTATCCATTAGTTGTTTCCGAGTTAGAGTAGAAGCGGTATACTCTCTTTTTATGGGACTTTTCAAAACGACCATACCGCAAATCAATGTAGTGCAACATCTTAATAGTATAGAGTCTTTGGGCAAAGTTTTAAGGATGTAATTTGGAAACTTAGAATACAATTTTCTTCAAAAAGAAAAATTATTCGCACTTGATCCCAATCAGTTACATTAATGTAAAAGGCAATTTATTGATAAAAGCCAAAAAATGTTTGTTACATTAATAAATAAATGTAACAGATTGGGATCAAATGCGAATAATGTTTCTTTTTGAACTTTGCTCAAAGACTCTACACTATTAAGATGTTGCACTACATTGATTTGTCAAATGGTCGTTTTGAAAAGTCCCATAAAAAGAGAGCAAACCGCTTCTATTCTAGAACAATTTTGTTATTATTTGATAAAATTTTCTAGAGAAAATGTTTCAACAAATCGTGCCACCAAGCTGATGTTTGGGAAATTATAAGAAACTGGATCCGTTAATGAAAACGGAAACAAATTTATGAACGTAGTAATTAGGCATCAAGCGATCCGCATATTTTGCATCTGAACCAAGAATTAAAACTACATTTGTCGGCATTTTGATTCTTGTGTCATAGAAAAACAAGATGAAAATTAATCAAAATAATCTTTACCAACTAAGCCTATTTCCAGCTTAAAGCCTACGCCAACAAGCAACAGAATTAACGCATTTGAGCTTAAGGAAATTTCCTATAACAACCATTTTATCCACAAAAACTTAAAGATTGATGCGGTTTGTGGTCCAAAGAAATCGCCAGACCCTATTTTTTTAAAGGCGAAAATGAGAATGCGATTTTTGTGTCAGAATATTGATGATTAAAACGTAGAGGATATGTGGTTTCAGCAGGATGGTCCCACTTGCCACTCAGCAAAATAAACATTTAATATTTTCAAGTTCCCACAACAGTCGGTTCTTCGTACCGATCGGTTTTATAAATAGAAGGCGTACAGTAGAAAAAAAAGTTGAGTCAGTACCACCTTGGATTAAAGATAATGTAAAAATAATTCTAAAATTTGTTTTTTTATTTTGTTTTCCACATCTACAAATACCGCCCTTTTTGTATTTATTTTAACAGTGTCGCCATCTTTAGTCCAATCAATTTCAAGTCATAACTTTTTAAAATTCGATTCGTACCCTAATCGAATCGAGTACAAATCTAGTTTTTAAAGGTTATGACTATAAATTGACGTGGTAGTAAACAACTATCAAAGAGAGAAATGTAGCCCTTACAGAGCCACAAACGCCGATTTATTAAATGTTATGCTGGGACTTAAAATGGCGACACAGTAAACAAAATACTAAAAGGGCGGTATTTGTAGGCGTGGTAAAAAACAGGGGTGACTGGCACAATTTTTTTTTATGGAAGGCGAACCGCTCTAGTGTACAGCAATAACCCAACAACAGTTGTAAAGCTTTAAACTAACATAATCGATCAGATGTTGTTGTTGTAACTGCGATATTATTGGTAATATTGCAGAAGTGACAGTACTTGAAATCCTTAGATTCCAAGTCGTTCCGGTACTAAGACTGATAACTTTGATGAAGAATTGCGAGCCTGCCGAGGGGAGATCTCTTGACCATTTTCACGCGGAACCTATTAGTAAAAAAAAAACTGAAATAAAAATATTTTAAAAATCTCGAAAAGACTTTTTTTATTAAAACTAAAATTGAAACTCAATTTTGGACACCCTTTACATAGATAGAGAGATTTTTGTTTTAAAAAAAATGTGTTTCGTTTTATAATAATAAATATTTATAAGCGTAAAATTTTACAATGAAAGCAACACATTAGCCCAGTTAACAATTCCTTGTCACTAGTCCAAAATTGTAGCATTTACAAATCCATATAGCAAACAAAACAAGTTCTATAGAAAATTTTTCATTTGCAATATCGCTCTGCAAATGCTACGACGTTGGGCTATTTGCAACGGATGGAGTTAAATGGGCCATTTTATTTTTATACAAAAAAAAAACAGCTATAATAATTCCAATTTTTTTTATAACAAATACAATGAATAACAATTATAATTATTTAAAGATTTTTAATGACAAACATTTAAATATGAATAAATTTATTTAAAAAGATATGCTCAAATAACAAATTGTAGAATAAAGGTTTTTGAGTCGATCAAATCTTAAATAACTACTTAATTTCAATACGATTTCTAGGTTTTGAAAATGCGAATCACAATGTGTTAAATGACTTTGATTTTATTTAAATTCAAAAATAATTATACTCTTCATCTTAATCAATCTTTTGGGTATTAAGAATAATAGTAATAATAATATTTATTTATAAAATAGCAAATGTTTTTTTTTAGATTTTTAATATTAAATATATTTTCAAAAATAAATGTAAATTTCAACAAATGCATCCATTTATCATTTTTTAATGTGTTAATTATGAAAATGTGCATAAATGTGCGTTTGAGTTACTTTAATAGTTTTAGCAACATTTATGTTTTTTTGTTAAATGATAATGAAACTTATTTAATTAAAAAAAAATAACTAACAAAAATGAGGAACAACAATTTTAACAAAATGCATGAGTTTTTTTTCTAGGAATCAATTTTGAATATCAGTTTGTATGTAGTAGAGGGAAGGCATTCAGTATCAGAAATATAGGAGTGATGAGTAAGTGAATTTTTTTTTTTTTTGTTTATTTCGAATTTGCAAAATTCAATAATTTTAGGCATCCAATTTGCTTTGCTGGTTTGTGGAAGAGGTGTAGGAAAATATACAGAAATTTTAAAGTGAAAGAAAAAAAGAGCTGATTAATTTGCTGCTGGTCTATAGAAAGTAATGAGATATAAAAGAAAAAGTATATAAATTATTTAAGCCACCTGTATGTAGGAGAAGTGATTTCTGTAGGCGCGTCGCCGGTAGTAAATCATAACAACATAAGAGAGGAATAACATGACGGTGATAATAGCCACTAGAATACCTGGAATGACATAAAAGGAGATTAATTAAAATTTACGTACATATTTGAGTGCATATTTCAAAAAATTTCAAAATAACTCATGTTTTTTAATATTAAAGTGCGGGTAATGTGGTATAGGCTGGTAACTTTTAAACTAACAATATAAGAATAATGGAAATGCTCGTAATAGTTGGCTGTTTTCAGAGCATGAAGAGAGTTAAGATCGGTTATATTTTTACAAATCATGTTGGGTGTCAGTTCAAAAAAAAAACGATTTGGTGTTTGGCCAACTTTTTTTAGGGTCAAGATTTTTTTTACTAGGAATATATGCAATTCCTCATATATGTAGCAGTTTTTTCCAATATATAAATATCTTCAGTAAACAAATGTGCAGCTATTGATAATCTAGAACATTGTTGCCACGATACTATTATTTTTGTAAACATTATGAATATTTTTCAGAGACCGGAGATCGTTTTATTTTTTAAATCCATCAAGTATAAATATCATTGCCGATGAAAATTTATTTTCATTTCGATCGATGAATAAAAAAGAGGGATTTATATTTGAAATATAAATATCCCTCATGATGAATATTTTAAATATCTTTAACGATAAATATCCGAACAGAAAAATATTTTATTGATTGTTTTATTTTTGAACTTCTGTTTTGACTTTAAAAAAATAAAATATTTTTGAAATTTTAAAATTTTCAACAATGAATGTATGAATATGTTTCCAATTAATTGGAATGTTTTAGGACATCGAAGTTAAACCTAATAATCCTAATGGAACTAATGGTGGTTTCTTCGATTCGCAAAACGTAAAATTTGCAACAATAATAGAATTTATTGTTATTCTTCTGTCATTCTTGACTCCCAGTAGAGCATAGGGCATGGGAGGATGCAACAGTTGCCTAGCGTCTCCAGTTACCAAACAATTTTCAAAAAAATTGATTGAAAATTTTAATTTTAAGAAATCTTCATTGAAAAATCGGAAAAGTTCTGCTAAAAATTTAATAACAACAAAAATTCTAACTTCACCCAATTTTTATTGAAAAATTGCGTTTTATCAAAATTTAAAAAAAAATTGGCTTAACATTAGATTTTTATTAAATTTCCATTGGAAAATCAAATTTATAAAATTTTCTTCATGAATTTGAATCAAAATTTTCATCGACTTGTAATTAAATTTTTATTAATAATTTAAAATTTCAAACAAATTTTCACTAAAAGTTAAATTTTAAAAAATTTTTAATTATTTTATTATTTATACAAAAAATTTGAGTTTTACCACATTTCTACAGAAATTAAAATTTCACAAAATTTTTATTGGAAATTTAATTTAAAAAAATTCATTGAAAATTCAAAAATTTCCAATTTAACAAATGTTCACTAAAAATTGGAATTGAAGTAAATTTTCAATTCGAATAAAATAAAATGTCTATTTAAATTTTCTCATGTAGTAGAATAAGATTAAAATGTCCTTTTAAATATAATTCGAAAAACTTAAACTTACCCATAGCTGTGCCCACGTTGGCCTCTTCATAAGTCATCATTAAAGTGGAAAGTTTACACTCACTTTCCCAGTCTTTTGGTATAATATCACTGTACACACTAAACATTTTGTTTAAGGGACAAGCCACACCACAATCCGGTATATACAAAGGTTCCGGTTCAGCGGTTGTATTCTTGTAGAAAATGGAAACATACGGTTGTAACTTATCATCCAAACGCAGTTCCAACATTATGCAAGCAATATAAGGAGGACTGTGGACCTGTAAGCAAAAACATTTCAAGAAATTTACTAAATTTTGTTATGGTCTAAAACTTAAATAAACTTACATCATATAGTTTCAAGGCATTCAAAACATTTGCTACCGTAGTATCATGTGCTGAGTAAATCCATAAGGAACGATTTGGATTTAATTTACCCTTAGATTTGGCCACAAATCTTTCCAGCATTTCTTTGATCAAGGGCCCAGCTTTTAGACGTGCCATTTGTCGGGTATAAGTGCTAACAGAAAATGTAAAATCCGATATATAGGTCATATCTGGACTGGGATAAACTTTTTTCGTCCATTCTGGTAAAGTTTTGTTGTAAAGTTCTTCGATGAAAAATGTATTATTTATGCGTTGCACATCTTCCGGAGAATCAATAGTGTAGCCAGCGTATTTTGTGAGATAATTATAGAGATAGGCATAACGATTGTCAAGTTCTTGAAACTCGGCTGAATCTTTTAAAGCAGAAAGAGCATACTCATAGGCGGGACAGGCGGCTTTGCCAGCAAGAACCTAAGAAAATAGAAAATGCACAATAAACAAATATGTTTTTTAAGATCAAGATTTTCAAGATCTTACCGAATCCGATTTTTCTGGCTGCGTATGAACTGGTATTGGTTGCCAGTGTATTTCTGGCTCCCATACATCAGTCTTGGTCGGTTCATAAAGACCCGCCAAATTGGATAAAGCACTCATTAATGTACGATCCACATCAGTGGAACGAACATAGATTTCATCTTTATTATAGATATCGCTCAGAATACCATCATAACGTTTACGCAGCCATTGTCCCAGATGATAATGCTGCTGTTTGCCAATCTAAAAAATTTTAAAAATAAACCAAATCAAATTTAAAATTTCATCAGACATTATTAGAAACGACTGAGAAGATAATCAAAGACTTGTGGCCAATAAGTTTATTGACATAAACCCAAAATAAATATTGAATTGACATGTTTTTATCAAGTGTGATTTTTCTTCTTGCATTTGTTGATCAAAGTCAAAAATTAAATCATGTATTTTTAAAACTCATCCATAAATTATGTTGAACTGCTGGTTCCATTGTCTGTTTAATGAAACATTTAAATTGATTTATTTGCAACTGACAGAGATTATATAAATAGATAAGTTTAAAAAAATTACTGAAAATTGTTTATTGACATAAGACGAGGAAATTGTGGTAGGTAAGTGAGTGAGAGTGGGATAAGTAATATTACAGAAATTGGTTAAACGAACAATTAAAAGTTTAAAACTGAATAAAAAAGGCCATTAAAAATGATTGAAGATTGTTGCCAAAGAAACAAGAGAAATAAATTTAAGGACTTGACTAATGTTGTAAGTCAAGATCAGCTCAGATGCGATAGTCTAAAAACCGCGATTCGCCTGAATTGGCAAAGAAATTAGCGTTGGGTCCACCACTAACTTGAAATTCCTTAAAAAGAAAAGGTCAAAACTGATATGAAAATGCGGTTTTCAGCAGATGAAGCTCTTGCTTTGTATGAAAGACTAAAAGTTTTCGAGAAACGAATTAAGAAATGTTAAATATTTTTTACATAAGAAAAATAGGCGTGACTTTGGATGGATTTTTCCAAGTTTTTGTAAGAATCTTCTATGGGAGGTTGGCAGTTTACCTGAAAGATATCACCAGAAATTCCCTTTCATTACCGAAGTTATTAGTTGAAATGTAAGTGGTTCAAACGTTTTTTATTTTTTAGATAAGAAAAGTGGGCGGTTTTTTTAGTTAAAAATTGTATGCGATAGTAGCACTCCACTTGACCACCTTCGTACGACTTGTATTTCCGAAGTTATCAACTGATAAAATTTTCATTAAAAACTGATATTTTTACATCAGAAATGTGGGCGTGTCTATGTGCTGATTTTAACAGGATTTTGTCATGATCTTGTGTGGGAATCTGGTAGTCTAAGTGTAAGAAATTTTCATTATATGCCTTTTATTTCCGAAGTTATCAAACGATGTCCGGCTGGCTGGCCGGTTATCCATGTAAGCTTGTTATCATTGTACAGATCGTAACTTTAAAGAAAATTTGATGAAATTTAACACAGGCAAAATCGGATTACTATTTCGATTTTGCTCAGGGATGCCTTCACGGCCCATACTTGACCATACCTCCCATACAAGATACATTCTTAAAAGATGTTTATATACACATAAAAGCAAAAAAAATTTATAGCTCTAAAGATAAATGAATTTGATTACTAAAACTTTGCACAGATAAATGTTTTGTAAATATAAACCAATAACCAAAATTTGGTAACAATCAGTCCACAATTGACCCTAGATACCATATCAGGCCCTTAGCCGGAAATGACATAAATATCGAAATTTTGTAAAAATAGCATATAGTATACGTATTTATTTCTCTAAGACTTACGGAAAACTTGTTTAACTGTTAGTAAATATTTGATCTTAGTAGTGAAGGGTATGATATAGTCAAACTTGACCGACTATAGCTTTTCTTACTTGTTTATATAAGATAAGTAGGCGTGTATCTCTGCGGATTTTTACAAGGCCAAGTAGTTTAAGTGAAAGAGATCAACTTCATATTAATTTCGATTGATAAAAAACGTTTCAAATATTTTTATTTTTTTATATTAGAAAAGTGGGCGTGTCTGTATGCTGATTTTTTCAAGGATGTTTTATGGGGCCAAGTAGTTTTAGTGAAAATATTAATTTCATATGCCTTTTATTTTCGTTATCAATTTAAAAAATCCTTTAATTGAATCTATGGTTAAATGTGAACCAATTTCCATAAAATTTTATACGCTAGTTAATGGTCATAAAAAAACGTCTCAGTACCAAATTCTGTTATTACACCTGTTACTATTCCATACAAGACTTTCTTATAAAAACCGAAATACACAAAAATGCTCCTAAATCTGAAGATAATGATAATTTTATGTTCATTTGTTGCACAATTAATTTTAATAATTAAAATGCTAAATTTCGAGACAGTCTGCGAGAATTGGACTTAGTAGTCATATTTTTGTAATTATAATAAAACAAACAGGAACCTAAACCTTTTGCAAAAATCATACAAAAACTGTACTAAACTCTTGCTAATTGTTTCCTAAATAAATATTCACCTAAACCTTTTGCAAAAATCATACAAAAACTGTACTAAACTCTTGCTAATTGTTTCCTAAATAAATATTCACTTAAACATTTTACTTGATGCAGGCTTAAATGCTATTTTAAGATATAAAATGGATGTCATAAACCTCTTTTTCATCACGCGACTTTATTTAATTTCAATTTAATAATAAATTACTCCTTATCGTTTAACTAAACATAATACATACTTGTATTAAATATGTGAGAAAAATAACTACAGTTTAACTACATTTTAAAAACGAAGATTATAATTTATAAATATTTACATCTTCTAAATATAACATGAAATTATCATCGATACTATTTTAAAATTTTTAAGTAACTGGTGCTCAGCTTTAAACTGCAATGAACTAATAAATACAACAATAATAATTACAAGCAAAAAAATATAAACAAAAGAACAGATTACAAGTCACATGCAGTTGAGGGGGCCTGCTGATGATCTTTGTACTTAAGTGTAAATAATTCAATTTAAATAACTCACTTATATTCAGTTTCTGCAACGACGACATAATCCAAAATTGGCCGTTTTGAATTGAACAAATATATCACTTCTTTTCAATCTTTAACTGTGTGAAATCGTTTTATAAAACTACAAATCCATGTTATTAAATCCATAAGTTTTTTGAATTATAACGATGTTGCATCAAATAAGCAATATGTATGTATTTCCTATATATTGTAGAAAATTCTTAAAACTTTTACTTTAAATTGATAACCATGGCCGTTAATCAAACGTTACCCTTTCCTTTTACTTTAAGTAGTGTTATACAAAAACTGATATTTACAAACATTTTAAAGTACACACTTAAAACTATGTACTATCGTAATTGATTTACCTTTAAATTGCAGATAAGATTAATATCATAGAAACTGATTAATTTTTTCTTATTATTTGATTTACAGTCTTAAGAAAATATTCATTTAATATGAAGATTTATAGCGTGACCACTTAAGAACTTTTAATTAATATTAAATTAATAACATGGGGCACAAAAAACATACGTTTTACACCTTTCAACACCATTGGGTACTTTTATAAGGTGTCTGTTTCTGTTAAATATTATCATGATACCTTTAGATTTGACCCCTAGAGGACAAAACACCAGCTGGTGGACAAATCAACACTCTTAGAATATTTCAATTATTGTTTTCCCGTATGGTACAAAACTATCCAAACCAGTCGGAAATTACCAAAACTAACCAAATTTCGTTTCCGTATTTTGTTTTGGTTGGAGTCATTACTTTTATTTCCTCTCCCTCTCAAAACTACAAAGACTTTTTCCTTAAGTAGGTAAGGTTAGGTCCATTGCCACTGTAATCCTTCAAAGATAGACAGAAGCGGAGGAAGATTGAGAATCTGGAGTCTTTACTAAATTGAAAGAGTAATTTAATTTTCCCTCTTACTAAAAACTACAAAAGATTTTTCCTTGAATAGGTTAAGTTAGGTTTGAAAGGCTGCCTTCACTTGGAGACCCTTGAGGTCCACTGTGATCCTTCAAAGATAGATAGAAGGGGAAGGAGATTGAGAATCTGAGGAAAGTTAGAGAAAGATGAAGAAGAACAAAAAGAGGAGCGAGAAATGATATGGCCTATTTAAGCCTACTTAGTCCAGTTATAAAACCTACAATATCGTACAGTTTGCACTGATGCAGATCCTGAAGTTCATAATGGAATCTACTGCTTAGATGTCGAAGCTTCTGATTTTGAAGAACTGGACAGATACAAAGAATGTGTTCTACCGATTCGGACAAATCCTCATCTAGACATGCTACCATCCAACCTGCTTAGCCTAGAATTAAAGGCACAGTATTCCGCCAAAATACCTATGATCTTCTTAAACTTAGTAGAGTTTTGGCCCCACCACTGTCCGGTTTAGATCATAAAGCCCTAGAAATGAAAGTTATGGGAAGCTATGTCCGTCAAGTGTTACACATATCTACTAACCGGGACAAAAAGGGTTAATAAATATGTTTTGAATATGTTTTCTTTAGCATCAAAACATTGCACCCAGAATCAAAACTAATTAAGATAAAGAAAATTTTTAAATTGCAAAATATTTTAGATACAAACTCTATTATTTAAGTTGCTTAGAAATCCAACAGATCTTTTGACATCATTTTGACATCTATTAATTAATTTAAAAGTATTTAATATACATTTTAATTCAAGTTTATTGAACTAGTTTTATTTAAACAAATAAAAAGTTCTCATTATTTTATTGTGAAATGACATAAAATGTATTTTAATTTTTACTAGTTTTTGAAAACGTGTATTTGTTCACAGATAATGTTTTTCAAATAAAATATTTTTGTTTAAACAGAAGTTTTAAAATATTATAAATAAATAAATGAAAATCGAGTAAGAAAGTGCTATAGTCGGTCAAGCCCGACCATACGATACCCTTCACCACTAAGGTCAAAGGTGTTATTTTTCCTGTATAGAGACAAAGATTTGCTAAATTTTGCCATCATACAAACATTTTCTCAAAACTTATATATTTAAGCTGTTTTCGTCATTTGGACTCATATGAGAGCTAGGGTCAAATGTGGACCGATTATCTCAAAATTTAGCAAATTGATTACAATTGTTGCAAAAATTATATGTGTATGGGAGCTATGGTCAAATGTAGACCGATTTCAACGAAATTTGGAACAGTGATTTTGGTTTGCATAAGCGGTATTAAATTTCATGAAAAAATATTTATATTTGTGACCAATATATCAATTCCGGGAATAATGGACCGATTTTGATGAATTTCAATTTCATCAAATTATCTTTAGAATTACGACCTGTAGTTTGATTACAAGGTCTACATGGGGGTCCAGCCAGAGAGCCAGCCAACCAGACGGACGGACATCGCTAAATCGACTCAGAAAGTGATTCTAAGCCTATTGGTATACTAAAAGGTGGGTCTAAGACAAATATTTCTATGCGTTACATACATCAGCACAAACTTATAATACCCTTTCCACATATGGTGGTGAAGGGTATAAAAATATGTATTAAATTATATTGGAGTTTTTTAAAATCATAATGTGTCCTTGATATTAAAATTTTTAAAATTTTCTTAACTAAAAGATTGTTACCAAATAAAGATTTGTACACAATTTTGATTCAAGAAGTTCGTTAGAAAATAATTCAAAAAAAATTTTGTAGTTAGATAAGCTAATAGATCAGGTGATTTCCTTAACACCACTGGGGCTACTAAGATTATGGTAAGACGAGATCATTGTGATTAAAGCATCCGGGGAATCGCCCTAAAAACCTAGCCTCTGCGATGAGAAAAAGTCAAAACAACCTGATGCGTCTCTTCCATGTGAACCGAAGTTAGTTTGACAAGACGCTGAGGTGTCTTTATCGCCGTTTATCTTTGAAAATAAAACGGAACCATAAGCTGTTCATATATAAAGTAAGGAAATTACTCAGCAATCCAATGTCTTGGAAATTCCCTTAAAGATTATCCAATGAGGTGAGCTGGAAGCTTTGCGGCAGCCAGTACGATATAAAATTGTTATAGAACAATTTTCGATATAAAAATATTATAGACCAATTTTCGATATAAAATTTTTTATAGACAAATTTTTAATATAAAATTTTTAATAGTCAAATTTTTAATAGAAAATTTTGAATAGAAAATTTTTCGATAGAAAATTCTTAAAGAAAAATTTTCGATATAAATTTTTTCAAGTTTCGATACTTTTTTTTAAAGTAATATTTTTAATATAAATATTTAAAGAAAAAGTTTTGATATAAATACAATTTTTATAGAAAAATTTATGATATAAAATTTTAATAGAAAATTTTTGTTATAAAATTTTTATGAAAAAAATTGTTGTTATAAAATTAATTCTTAAAAATTTTATTTTTATTTTTTGTTATAAATTTTTGATATTAAATTTTTATAGAAAAATTTTTGTCATAAATTTTTTAAAGAAAAATTTTCCTTTTATTATTTATTATTTTTTAAAGAAAAATTTTAGATATATAAAATTAAAAAAAATTTATAAAGAAAATTTTTCTATCAAAATTTAATAACAAACATTTTTCTATAAAAATTGTATACAGAAAATTTTTCTATAAAAATTGTATACAGAAAATTTTTCTATAAAAATTTTGTAACGAAAATTTTTCTAAAAAAATTTTATAACGAAAATCTTTCTATCAAAATTTAATAACGAAAATTTGTCTAACAAAATTTAATAACGAACATTTTTCTGTTGAAATTTTATAATAAAAATTTTCCTATAAAAATTTTATAAAGAAATTTTTTCTATAAAAATTTTATAACGAAAATTTTTCTATAAAAATTTTTTAACGAAAACTTTTCTATAAAAATTTTATATCGAAAATTTTATAACGAAAATATTTCTATAAAAATTCTACAGCGAACATTTTTCTATAAAAATTGTTAAAGAAAATGTTTCTATAAAATTTTAAATACGAAAATATTACTATAAAAATTTTATAACGAAAATTTTTCTATAAAAATTTTATAACGAACATTTTTCTATAAAATTTTTTAACGAAAATTTTTCTATAAAAATTTTATATCGAAAATTTTATAACGAAAATATTTCTATAAAAATTCTACAAAGAAGAAAATATTCCTACAAAATTCTAAATACGGAAATATTACTATATTTATGACGAAAATGGTATGTATACTTCACGCTTGTGTAATTCCTGCAGAAGTAGTAAACATTGTATCCTTTTTTATTATTTCTAACTATTCCGTCTTTAGGATAGCTGTCCAAGATAATACCTAGAAATTGTTCGTCATTAAATTCCGGTAGTTTAAAATAAAAAAATAAAATCTTTCTTATATCTCCTGGTGAATAAAACTAGTTCAGTTTTGTAGGAATTTATCGATAGTCCTATATTACAAGCTAAGGAAGATAGTTCTGCTAATGCTGATTGTAAAACTCCACTAATTGTTTTAAGTATTGTCTCTGAAACCAATGTTACTGTAATCCACAACATTCCTTCCCGGCTTTTCGAATAAACAAAGTATGACATTGTTCCCAAGTCAGTCGGTTTTTTCCTGCTGAAACGACTGGGAAATTGTGAGATTCCGACAAGGACTACTACTTTTTTGATATTACCAATAATACTACACTTACAGCAACAAATATGTAAGTATGACATTCACCGCTAGTATCCATAGTGATAGGGATAAAACGTATCCTTTTGAGTACATCTTATTAGTTTTTTAAATATTGTAATCTCTGGTTACTATCCACTATATTAGATTATTTACACACAAACATTTTCTTCATCAGTTTTCATTTTATTTTCCTTAAGTTTCATACAAATTTTCAAAATTTTCGTAAACTTGATAGTACGGTCAGGTTTGTATCAATTTCAATTCTGTCAGCTTTACAAACTCAAGACTTGATAAGCCAAACCTGACTAGTATGAAAGTAGACTAAGTACTAACTCAATTTATCTGTATACCTTACCCTACTACGGTTGTTTCTATCAGGTATGAAGTAAGGGTATCACAAAAAAAATACAATGCATTTATTGTTATATCAGCTATTTCTTTGTTTCAAAAGTTAGAAATATATAAATACAAAATTTTTTCATGTCTAAGCAAAAACAGGTAACATACCACAAAAGTTATTAACTAGGTATAGCAACTAAATCAAAAATTAATAGACATATGTTTTCTTATGAAAAACAAATGGAAGTTAAGCTACTTACGTTTGTCAGTTGTCCCCAACCCGTTGGCCAGTATTTGATATTATTCCAGGGATCTGTGGGATAAGGTTCAATAGGAGTACGATCACCATGGCGATAAAGCTTTTCAAAAATTATAGAAAAGTATGAAGAAATTTAGCTTTAAAACTCCTATATTGAGATAAATATGTATATCATTTCAACACTTACCACATGGGCAAATACCAATTTGCCTTTTAAGTCAACAGCTGTTGCTTGATTATCAGCACTTACGGAGGACGTTGTAGCTGTTACCTCTATTGTCTTGGCCAAAAGCACAAAAAACAACAAAAATGATACAGATTTAACACGACGACAACAATTACGAAATTTTGTTAAATAAACTTGATTTGACATTTTCTTATTTTTAACACTTAAAAATGTATAAATTTAAAACCAGAAATCTCTCTTTCCGAGATGCTTGGCACTTTGATCCAAATGATTTTTTTAGATTTATTGATACTTTTTTACAATTTTCTTAAACTTTTATTACTTCATTCTTTGCTACTGTCTTTATTTAGATGTTGTACTCTTTTATTTCTTTTTCTATAATTTCAGCCAAGAAAAATGACCATAATCGAAAGAAATAATAGGCACCAACAAACAGTCCGACGAGCTCCACCACTAAACTCAATTGCCGCTACTTTTGCGAATTTATACTCTCGTCTCTGTTTTTGAATAAACAAAAATATAAAGAAGACAAAACAAAAACAATAAAAACAGAGAGGAAAGAATTTTTGTTGTATATATTTAGAGTTGCCAATTACTTCGAAAAATTCATAGCTGTCGGGATATGCAGGAAAAGATGGAAGGGTCTTAAACAGGAACTTCTTAAATTTGACAATTGATAACGGTCATCTTATAAAAGCTACATCTGTCAAATAAGTTTATGTCATGAAAAATAAAAATGTACTTTTATAAAATCAGTTTGAGCTTCGGCTTGCCTCTTGTGCCGCCAATTTGTAGAGCCCCAAGTTTGATGATACGCATATTTGAATTTTGAAAATAGTGCACATGTTGATACGCAATTTTGAATTATTGATATAAAACCGTTATTTTTGGTCGTACAAATCTAAAAATTGGTAGAGACATGTAAGACAACTTTGCGAATCATAATCAATCAAAAACTAGATTATGATTTTTTGATGATACGCAGTTTTGGATTTTCAACGACGATATATACCATGGATTAAATTAAAAGGAGCCATGTGAGCGCATGATAATGGTAGCGATTGACCATTCTAAAGTATTTGACATGGTCAGTCATAGAACCCTCTTTGAATACTTTCCATTAAATATGAGTTGTGAACTATATGTATTCACAACCAAGTCATTTGTAGAGTTTAGAGACAAGAAGTTGAAACCCCATATAGTTAAACAAGAAGTTCCACATGGCGGAGTTCTCTCCCCGATCTAATTTAGCTTTCACCTCTCTAAAATCACATAAAAACATTTACTGATGACTGCACAATCATGGCAATAATTTAGACGAGCTTTGCGATAGAATTAATTTATGTTACGGGACATGAAAAACTTTTTTCCTGCCGGGAATCTGCAGATATCTCCTGCCAAATCAACGGTAACTCTATACACCACTTGGACGAAGACAGTAGCGCTGTAACTGAATGTCTTAGCCGATGATTTAGAAATCAAAACCCGCCCCAAAATCTTGAGTCACATTTTCGGCACATGTCACTGCAACTTGTGATAAATTACGCAGTAGGAATAAGGTCATAAAGTCGCTAGCTGGCAGCACTTAGGGAAAAGATAAAGAAACCTTGTCAAAATGTCCTCAGAAAGCCATCAACATGAGTCATCCGAACCACTATCTAACGGAATAAGATCCTCCCCCGAGGCATGTCATAGAGAACCTTCGTTGCTATGAATGTGATATCAGACAACATACCAGCCAGCCACTAAATACCATCTCATACAAAGCAGCTCTGGAATACATTAATAAGAGCATGGTTACCTTAAAGATAACTAGTTACCGTATAAATGTTGTACTTGGTGGTGGATAACCATCAAAATTTTTATTTTCAAAATTTTATATTAAAAAAAATGTTCATGAGAAATTTTATATCAAAATAATCTCTAAGCCAAACTGTTCCCACATTTTACAAAAAAAACAGCTTGGAGATAAATATCAAGAAACTGGCAACACTAATAAAGAAAGAAGCTAAGGAGAATGCGCTGAAATAAAAACCCCAGTAGGAAATTAATAATATAAACAACCTTTTTACCCTTTGGTAAACATAAAAAAAACGATATATATCAATCCCCTTATTCATAAACGAAAAATTTACTTCTTATAAACTAATAAATCGAATTTTTATTACAAAATTCCCGCATAATTTTCCACACAAAATTCCTACAACAAACCTTTGATATTTTTATAATTCGTTTATGAATAAGGGGGTACAAAATTGAATACATTATATTAGTATAAAAAAAGATTTTTATTTTTCAGTAAAACTTATACAAAAAAAATATAAAAAAAAGAACTTTCAATATCGGAAGACAGTCTTTTTACATAATAAAACTTAAACTTAAAATTTGGTTTATATACTTAAAGGGCACTTAAAAATTATAAATTGTCTAAATTAGAAAATAGATGGTTGATCCTAGTAGCGTTGCCTGTAAAAAGAAAATATTATATTTATTTTAGTAAAATGAGTTAAAAAAATTTTGAGAATAAACATTCGTTTAAATAAATAATTGAGTTAATGTTTACTTTTATATTTTATACTTTCCTCATTTGTTTATTTTTCCTTAATAACTTTATAGATTTTTCTAAAAACAAAAATGTTATTTTTTTGGAATCTGAAGAAGCTTAACAAAAAACGATCGAAATGTAATACGGAATTAAAACCATTCCGATAAATTAAAATTTAAAATGTATAAAATTTATTTCGAAATTTCCTCATTTCATTTAAAAATTACTCTTACTTTAAGTTTTAAAATTCTCCGCAAATTCTCAATTTAAGTTTTTTTAATTATCTTCTAAATTTTCTTAAATTCATTTGAAAAATTTCCGATTTCGAACGGAATTCTTTAATTCCATTTGGATTTTTTTTAAATCGTTTGTAAAATCTTAATATCATTTGGTATTTTTCCTATTTCAATTAAAAAATCTAAAATTCAATATTTTAAATTTTTTCAACTTTATTTTAAAATTTTTCAATTGCATTCGAAAAACTCCTAATGTAATTATAAAATTTTTCAATTCGCAATTTCTTAATTTTAAATAGAAATTTTCAAATTTAACCGGAAAATCTCAATTTAATTCCATTTAGAATTTGTTCCTTCTATTAGGAATTTGTTTCTTCCATTCGCAATTTTTTCTATTTCATGCGTAATTTTTTCAATTTTTATTTCACCTGAAAAAATCTCAATTTTAACTGAATTTTGATTTAAATTCCATTCAAAAAACTCAATTTTATTTTGAAATTTCTCAATTATTTTCTAATTTTCTGACATGCAACTAGTAAATACCTACTTTGGCTTTGTCTAAATTTCAATTAAAAATCGTGTAATATTTAAGGTGTACTTACGAAAAGTTTTTATAATCTTATGCAACACTATCAGCAAAATTACAAAAAAAATTTAATTGAAATCCTTTTAGTACTCCAAAAGTCTGATGAACGCAAACGAAGTATTCAGTACTTTTAGTTGCAATTTTCAAGGCTGATTTTGGATCGGAATTCTTTGAATAAAACGCAAATTTTGAAAGATAATATTTATACTTTAGTTTTTATGTTTGTTTTATTAGGGGAATATTAAAAAACGCATTTTTATTATTATGTTTTTATATAATTTTATGTTTAATGACAATTGTTATGAGGATTATGTTTAAAATAATTGATATCTTTTTTTACATTCTTTACAATTGGGTTCAAAAACTAAGACGCATTATTATTAATTTAAATTGTCTTTGCTGCAAAATTCTGTTGTCTAAACAATCAAATATTAAAACTTATATAACGTAAATTTTTTTCTTGCGACGCATTAAAACGCATTTCGTTTAATTATAAATATTACGTTACGTAACGTAAATTTTTTTATTAGAAACGTTAAGTAGTTTTGTTTTAGGAAGTAAATTTCTACACTTAAAATTATTATTATTGGATGATAATTTTCATTTGTTTTCAGAGTTTATGTATTTTGTATTTTCCTTTAAATTATATTATTTATTTATGCATTTGTATTGATATTTGGGTATGCAATTCAATAACGTCGATTTGGCATATTTTGTCGTGGAGCATTGCTGTTTAAAAGAATATAAATTTTAAATTAGTTTCGTTTGCTTCCTTGTTTTATAATTATAGTAAATTAAATTATTTTCTTAGGCTATTTTAACGACTAAAATAATGTCAATAATATGAAGATAGAGAATTTGTGGAACAAAGTTTTACAAAGTATCGACTATAATAACTCTTTAATGAAGTCCTATTAGAGCTGATTCTATTCGAAAAACATGTTAATCATTTTCAAAAAAGAAAAGCGTTACGTTTCTAATAAGACATTCAAATTATGATATTCAATTATCTCTCAAAATCTATACAGAGTAACTGCAAAAAATATTCATCACAAGACAAAAATCGAATTTTAAAGAGATTATATATACTATATATATATATACTATTGAACAAATACGCAACAATTAAAGATTTTTTTAAACAATTTTTTTAAACTGGTAAAATATAAAAAATCAGATTAAAAAAAAATTAAAAAACAATCAATTATAAATCATTCATGATCCCTTAGTATATCCAATACCAGCATTAACTTGTTAAGGACGCACTCCCAACAGAAGTTTTAAAAAATAAAGTCTTTGTTACGCTTTCAAATAAAAATTCTAATCTTAAATTAAACTTTAAAATATTCATTTTAACCTATCACCAATATGTTTTCCTAAAAAATTTAACGGAATATGAATTTTACTTACCGATTCATTCCTTGACCGCGACCTCCTTGACCGCCTTGATTACGGTTATTGCCGAAACCTCCTTGGCCGCCACCAACCCCTCCCAGAGGAGGGAAGTTTTGTTGATAGTTGTCTCCAGAATTCATGGCATTACCTCCACCGCGTTTAAAACCGCCACCTTGTTGGAAACCTTGACCACCACGATTATTTTGGAAACCATCTCGGCCTCCTTGATGTCCCCCACGATTGAAATTACCATCATTTCCGCCACCATGTCCACTAGGCCTGAAATCAATAACAATGGGTCTGTTGTTATGTGTAATGGGGGAAAAAATGTACATATTTATGAGTATGAAATTTTACAAAAATTGCTTCTTTCTTGCAAAATCGTCAAAAACCAAAGCAAACTATGAACTTTTTTATTTTAATTTATTTATTACCTGAAGTTGTTTTTTTTATAGAATCACAAAAACTCACAGCCACAAATGTCAGTACAAGAAGTGTTCTGAATTAAATTTGTAGTTGTATTAAGTTTAATAAAACTTAAGACGTGCAGTAATTTTTAAAAATACTGAAATTTATTTATCTAAAAATGTTTAATCTTTTTTCGGACTTCCGACTTACCTTCTTCTACTTTGGTTCTATGCGCAAAAGTATTAGAGCATTCAAACGCTCGAAATGTTTATCTAACAGAAGTGTTATGCACTCTTCGATAGAGTTCTCTACTTCTTACTATACACACAGAAATCACTGTACTGTACGTTGTAATCGGTCCATATTGAACTATGGTTTACATAAAGACATACTGTAAAAAGTAACTTAAGTACGACGAAATTCTTCACGATATTGTTTTGATTTGTATGACGACGTTTGCAGCAAATGAGCGATATTAAATATATGTTAAAAAGCAATTATAAATACATAATACAGTTAAAATCTAAGAATTTTAAGCATTTTTTATGATTTATGCAATGATCTAAAAAATTGACTTTTGTATTATTAGGTTTTTGTCAGTATATTATCAAAATTTATACTCACAAATTAGATGGATTGTTACTGCGTCTTTGAAAGATGTCGTCATCGCCGCTGTTGCCATCATAGCCTCCAATTTGGTTGCCACTACCACCGTACTGTTGGAATTGATTTGAGGGCAAAGCAAAACCACGTCTATCTTGTTGGCCACCAAAGTTACCACCACCATTATTGCCCATATTGCCACTAAATCCCCCTGAAAAGTTGTCTTCGGCAAAATTGCGACCAGCTTGCTGTGGCATATTGCCACGTTGGTCATTATTCCAATTATTGCCTCCGCCGTAGCTGTTGCCCGACGGCTTAGGTGCAAAATTACCACCACGAGGATTGTTGTTAAAGTTACCCGAAGAACCTCCTCCATTGCCACCTCTATTAGATTGATTGTTAAATCTGCCACCGCCTCCACCTTGATGCGCATTCATGCTTTGAGGGTAAGGTGCGGATCTATCACCTTTAAAGCCTTGATTACGCATTGGTCCACCACCATTCATATTTTGATTGTCTCCACGATTACCGCCGCCTTGGAAGTTACCACCACGTCCACCGCCCTGAGGACCTCCTCTGCGAAAGCCATGATCACCACCACCACCTCCTCCTCTCATATTATTTCCACCTGAAATATCATCATTTTGGTTTTGTTGATCACCCAGTAATTCCATAATGACTCCGGCCAATTGCAATGTGGCCTCTTGGTTAAAGTTATTGGGGTTTTGCTTGCCAGGGAAGCCAACTTTATGTGTTTATATTTTAAAAAGAACATACAAATAATGAAAATTTATTATTGATAGGGATTACCTTTAGTTGGCTTCCCTTATAAGCCTTAACTATTAATGTAGATAAAACTTACCCAGAATACCTCTGCTACCGCCACCACCTCTACCACCACGAGGACCTCCTCCGCCACCTTGGTTACCACCACGTCCACCACCACCTCCTCCTCCACCTTGCTTTCTTTCCTTAGGCCTTCCATGTTCTACAACTATATTTTGGCCTTTAAACTCGCTGGCATTCAAGGCGACAATGGCGCTATCCGCCATTGCGGCATTTTTCATATGAACAAAGCCACAACGATTCATGACATCACATTCCACTACGATACCATAGTTCTCAAATAGACGACGTAGTTCTTCAGGTTTTGTACCTGGTGGTAGACTACCAACAAATACTTTGGTAGGTTGCTATTGTATTAAATAAATTTTAAAGAAAGTAGGCATTATTTTATGACATTTTTTCAATTTGGTTAGAGAAAAAATGTGCTAATTAAAGCATTCATTTTTATTAACTAATTCATAATTTTCATTTAATTTTACGAATGATTAATAATCTTACCGCCATTTTTTGTTATAGTTTACTCTGTTTTCTAATTTTAACTGCACAATGAAATGCTATTTGTCCAATAATTTGTTATAAAATTTATTTTCTTTCACTATCGACGCGGCTTTTTCTACAATGATGAGCCGGTGTTGTCAATTTAATGATTTTCATGACAAGCCTTTACTAGAATTCTAGCGATTTACTATCAAATTTCAACAATATTTCATAAATCTCAAAAAAAAATTATAAATTTATCCATATCAACGCAAATTCTGAATGCAATAGCAATAGAAAAAGCTTTTTTTACTTAAATATTGTTGCAAAGAACTGATTTTAAAAACATATTTCAGAGACTTTATAAAAACTGTTAATTTAACAACATTGACTATTAAGAAAACATATAGTAGCAGAGTTGCATCAAATAGTAAGAAAACAAAACCAAAGTGATGCCATATTATTTATAAAATAAACAAACGCCAATTAACATATATGAGCCGATTAACTAAAGATTCGTTGGATATTAGCTATATGACTAAGAAATAATTATTTTTTGTATTGAACAGCATTAAATATTTAGATAACACAGGTTATTTACTAATTTGGGGTCGATTTTTTCTCATATGTAATTATAAGCTTTAAAAACTATCAAATCATTGAAAATCGCAAAAATATAGCTCAGAAATTGTTGTTTGATAAAAAAATACAAATTTTGTATTAAAAAAAAAAATGATATAACCTGTGAATAAAATAAGACATACATACGTACACGTTTCGATTTTATTGACAATTAAGTGAAGGTACCTCATTTTATATTCATACATATGTAAATAGAACAGTAGCAAACACACTCATATTAAAAAATTTTACTTATGCATGGATATCGAGTTGTTTATCAATTCGGCTTTCCCAGTAAATTGTGAAAAAATTTGTAAAGACAAAAATTTTTTAATAAAACTTTTTGTTTAATTCTTTCATTTTTGATATTATTTTATAGAAAATTTTATTAAATTATTTTCCCAATTATGTTTTTTTAAACAAAATTTTTGTCTAATATAAATTTCTTTATTTTTTTTAAAAATCAATTTCATATTATTTGTTTATAAAAACTTGCATATATGAAATTTTTCATTAAAAATTTATATATGTGCTAAATTTGATCAAACCATGGATATATGATAAGATTTATAAAAATTTTCGTGTGTAAAAAACTTCATAAAAATTTAAAAATGTGAAAAATTTAAACAAAATTTACACGTGTTTTATTTTCAAAGAGGTAAAAAATTCAGACATTTTATTTCAGATATTTCATAAAAACTAAAATTGCATATGAGGTAATTTTCATATGTGAAAAATTTTATTAAAGTTTTTGTAAAAATTTTCATTTAGATAAATTACGTATCTACAAATTTTATAATACAAACAAATTTAAGTATATGCTTATATGCATATAAAGATTTTCTAAACTAATTTTTTCTGAAAAAAAATACGGCTCTGAAAAATTCCTTAAAATAGATTCCATAAAAAAAGAAAAATTTTACAATTTTTTAAGAGAGTATTTTAAGATAATTTACAATTAAAACGTTATGAAATAGAACATTTCTCATTTGTTATTTCTTCATTGGTATTTTATCAATTGTTTTTAAGGATATAGATTTTTTCCAACATTAATTGAAATTAGAGGCAGTTATGATTTTTAAGCTTGACATCATTGCTACCGGCCGTTTCTACACTATCTGAATATAAACAAACCAATTATAAAAAGAAGAAGCATAATAAGAAAAACTGAAATTGAAAGATTTTAAATAATTTCAAATTGAATTAAATGCAAAAGCAATGTTTAATTCATTTCCCACGCCACAAATTGAAGATGATCACTTCGCAAATATAAATTATAGCAAAAATATTGAATGTATTTTACCCACTGCCGAGCTTATGGTAAATTTTCGTGCAAAAGGTTTGAAAGTTCAGAAATCCTGTTTTGTTTATGCTGAAAAATTAGATTTTAAAGGATTGATAGTAGGTTTATAATAAGAAATATTAGATATATAAATATAAGTTTTATTATCGTTTTCAGCAATTGAGATTAACGGAAAAATGTGATCAGCGTAAAATGTATATTACAACGGTGGACAGCACATCCTTTCAAGAGCTGAAGCAAGACCAGTCTCTACATGTTACTTTTGCCGGGTTCATAGAAAATCTTGTTCATATCTTGCAAGACTGCCAGGCAGGCAAATTGGAAATATGTCTTGTACAATTACAACACCATCAGGAAGGAAGAGATGTTCGTTTGAGTGATTCAGTAACGATTGGTGGCGGGCCAATGAATTGTATCTATCAGCTGCAATTTGTTGAAATGAGAGCTTTTAAAAATTTAATACATCTAAGTTTACCATGTCGTATGGCTCCGTTGAATGTGGTATTGTTTTATATGAACAATATATTGGATGTCTTGCAGGTATGTAAATAAAAATGTGGCTTAATTATATGAATCTTAATTCCAAAATCAACACAGGCAAATAATTAGTGAACACACATTGATTATATCAGTTAAAACCACTGTCTCAAATTTTGTAGTAGTTAGTCCAGATTTGATGATACTTTTTGTAAGAAATCTACTTTCAAAAGTTAAATTTTACATTTTATATGCATGTATATAAATTAATGTACATATTTTCGTTAAATCTGCCTATATTTGACTTTAGCTTTCATATAAGATCAACTGAAAAGAATTACATTTTTATAAATGTCGCAAAAGTGTTCACAATTTGTTCTCAGTGGTGTAGGTTACGATATGGTCGATCTTGATCGACTGCAAAATCATCGTACTTGTTCTATTTTAATACCTATAGAATTACTAATTAATTAAAAATATTGAATTCTAGAAAAAATGCCTTAACCACGAACAGACAACACAACAGTTGCAGCACGAAACACATAATCATATACGACGAATTGATCACTTGGAAGCAGAATGTTTAAAATTACGAGAAAGTCTATTGGAAAACACTAGAAATTTGAATCAAAAACATGCTGACGAACTAATACAATTGCAGGAAAGTCTACGCAAAGCAGCCGAACAACGGCAACAGGATAGTGAACGAAATCGCAAGACTATAAGTGCCCTACAGCTGCAAGTAGATAAAGTAATTTCCGAAAAGAGTGCAATACAAAATGAGAAAGTGTAAGTATTTTATTAATATCCAAAAAACAATTTCAAAACAAAACATTGCTCTCATCTAGACAAGAACACAAACGTAATGAGACTTTATGTGAAGAGTTAGCCGCATCAAAGGCTAGAATATCACAACTAAAGGAACAAAATGAAAAGATACACTTGGAAATGTCTGCCTTAAAAAATATGGAACGTAAACATGAGATGCATATGCAAGATCTCCGCAAAGAAACCACAGATCTAAAAGAAAAATTAAAAAAGTACGATAAGAATAAAGCCGACTTAGTGGCCGAGTTAGAGGCAGAAAAGAAAATTAGTCAAACTAAACGACAGGCTTTAGAAATGGCTACTGAAGAAATTTCCAAGGCAAATCAAATAATAATGAAACAAAATCAGGAACTAAATAAATTGAAAAAGACTATTGGTTGGCGCACTGAAGTTGCTCTGCAGCAAGAGCAAGCTATAAAACAAAAAGAATTGGCCTTGAAGGAACGTGAAGAGGAAATTGTCTTTCTAAAGGCCACAGTAGATTCATTGAGAAGAGAAATACCTAGGGAGCTGGACTCTATGAGAAAATTTGCCAACTCGTTGGAAACAAAATATACCGAACGTAAGTTTGCTTTTACACCATCAATATTTATATCGAGGGCCTATGAATCAATTATAATGTTTTTAAGTAGAAGCAAATTTTTTAATATTATTTGTTATATAGCAAAAGTGCAAGTCCTTGCTTGAAATCCTAAGATTTCTGATTCTTTCCGGTTTTAAGAACTGACTGTCAATGTATTTCTTTTCTTATTAACCGCTTTTATCTTATGTTTCAGAAATAAATTCACTGAAAGCAAAACTGCAGCCATTGGATAAGGAGAATGTTAAACCCTCAAAAGATACTGGCAGATTAGAAAGACGTTAACTGTGTATAAAAAAACCTTAACACATTAGCATTAGTTTTGTTTTAAAATATATTTATTTCAAAAATTAATCTTCTTCGTTGTTTGTTAATTTACCCGCATGAGCTGTACCCACGTTGACTGCCTGAAATATATCATTGCCTTCTTGATTCTTTTTCAGTCTTTCTCTTATTAATTCTGCTATGGCTTTTTGGGTTCTTCTTTCCAAGCGCTCTAGTTTCTTGGAAACATCTCTTTTTAAATCCCAATCTGGTTTACGTGGGGCCAAGTTTGTAATGTCAATTTCATCTATAATAATGGGTTGCTTTAACAAATCCAGTTGATCTTCCACAGCAGCTTCAATATCCCCCGAAGGCTCTTGTGGTAGTATCTCACCTTCGGTTGTTTCGTTCTGTGGCTTATAACTACGAAATATGGGTCTAAAAGAAGTGTATTTTTATTAGAAGTTATTATTTGAAAGAAAATTTTAAGACTTACTTGGGCAAGTTGTTTTTATTGGAATCATTTTTGTCTGCCTCATTTTTGGCAGCCTTTTCTCTTAACTGTCTTAGGCGTTCTTTGCGCTTTAACGACTCTTCTGTTAGCTTACCCAAATTACTTTCTGATGGATCCATTGATTTAGAAGTTATACTTAACACAAATAAATGTAATTTTAGTAAACTAAATTTGTAAACAAATAAAACTGATTCCGTCAAACGTTTGTTATTGTTTGGTTATGTTTACTTTTTGTTTGGATTTTATATGGCGTGTTTACATAATTTATTTTATTAAGATATGGCATCACAACAATGTTTTTCTGAGGTGAGAAACAAAATGGAAGGGAACACATTCTTTTTGCATTTTTACAGTTATTTTGTAAATAAAGTGTGAAATGAACAAAAAAAATTGTTTAAAAAATGAATATTTGAAGTTAATGGGATAAAGGGAATGCTAAGTTCTAAATGTTTCATAAATCACTACTACCCTACGTTAATATATTGAAAAAAAGTGTATTTGTCATTTTCTAAATATCTGTCTTAAATTTCATGATTAGCCCAGGTGAGTTTGAATTGAATAGTTTTAATAATTACATTATTTAAGGCATCGTTGCGCATGAAAGGGTTTGCCTTAACAAACATTATTCAAATGCGGTAGTAGACCACTTTAAAACTGAGTAGAGTACAGGTAGTTGCGGAATATATGTACATACTTTCCGGACATCTGCAGATGTCATTGATCTGATAACGATTAAGTTCTTGACTGTTCTGATCTCAGCGGAATATTTGTTTATTACAATGTTAAAACTTTGGGAGTATCATAAGTACCATGACCACATGCTGGGCTCTGTAAGGTCAATGTGTTGCTTCATAAAGGTATTGGTTTTTTTTTTTAGGAATTTGCTTTTAGCGCAAATTCTTTTCCTCTGCTATATGTGGTGGGTATCGTTCTTATTAATATTGTTTAATGCTTGTACAAGTCTCAATCCAAAGTATCGTGTGCATATCATCGTACGCTATCCTCTTAGATTCCAAGATCCGTTTTGTCATGATCTTAAAGTTTTCAGATCAATATTTGTATGCGTTAAATATAGCGTCAAGTAGTACAAATAAGTTATAAGTCTGAATACATAATCATAACATATATTTCTTTTCCACCTATGGCAGTGTACTCGTAAGGTAAAAAAGGTTTTACAGTTTAGGTAAGAAATGAGAAAATAATGATTTCTTTTCTAACAAAAATCTTACACTCATGCAACATTGTAAAAATCTTCGTGTTCTTTAAAAAAAGTGCAACCTTTTTAAAGTTTAATATGTTCTTTTCATAATAGGTATGTTGCATCAAAAACGTGGGAAAATGTTATATTTTGTACACTTAATCGACGAGCACATGCTAAAAAATACCACTTCGTTCCTTATTTTTGTGTGAACATATTTGCTTTAGAGAGAATTTTATAAAAAATATTAATAAAGTTGAAAAAAAAATGCAAAAACGGAAAATTTTAATTTCGTTTCTTGTTGCACAAAATGTAACACTATTCGAGGGAACTGGTAAAACTGCAACATTTAGGGTAACATATTTCTCTCGAAAAGAAATCACCATAAGAATACTTTCATAATTAAGTAAAGATTCGAACCATTATTGAGTATTGTTATAAAACTAATAAAATCCGTTTTGCTTAACGTTGTATCGGATTTATCGGTAAGGTTTTTTTAGAATTTCTTAGTTTCGTTAACGCACAGGAACACTACTAATACATTTAGTACAAATAAAACAAAGTTCGATATAATATTTTAACTTTTTGAAAGTATTTTTTAATATGTATTTTTATTTAAAAATATATAGTTTATATGAATGTGTATATGTTTAATTTAATGATAAGTTTTATATGAGTTATATTCCATTTTTCTTTCCTTCTTCACTTGCAATGAGTAATCATAGTTGATGTTTTATTTTAATTTCTATTTTTTTATATTTTATTAATACATAATAACTACCATAAATTATTTAAAATTCTAATAAAAAAATCTGCATGGAGAATGAATTGTATTCGAAAAAGAGAGAAAAAAAAACATATTGTACATCTTGTAGAAAACTAAAACTGATTGACAGCAATTAAGCATACACAATCCATATGGTTTTTAGCCAATTAATATATATTTTTTTTAATAATTCTACTGTAAAATATGTTCTTCTACTTTCGATGACATAATATTGATGAGGATGATGTCTGTTGATAAGATCACGATGATGAGATTGTATTGTCCGTATGTGTTTTGTAATTAAAAAAAAAAATTAAATTTATTTTTGCAATAAAATTATAAAATGTATACGTAATTGTAAAAAATTCAATAATATAAATAATTATAAATAAGGAAATTGTTAAGGTTCCTTTTGGTGATTTAGGTAAATTAATATCGATTATTGTTCAAAATCGATATTTTACCATCGGCTCTTGAGTTTATAGTTTTATACTGAAATCGATGTGTTGGCAAACAAAACTTGCATAAGCGAAAAATTTCACTTAAACTTTCATAAGTAAAAATTTTATTAAATTTTCATATGTTATAAATTTTACATAACGTATTTGTTCATAACGTGTGCGAAAAAAATATGGACTAAAAGCTTGAAATTAAAGTATGTATTTTAAAATACTCGTCCTGAACTTATATTGGAAAAATTTTGATTGGAACACAACTAAAATTTCGGCGCATAAATTTGTTTATTGGAGTATTTATTACTAATATATACTTCTTGATCATTATCTCTAGTCAGTTAATCACAAGGTTAGTTAGATTCAATTTCAGATCTTTAGTTTCAAATCACATTATGTTTTAGTTTTAAAATGATGGTAGTAAATAATGATAGTCCATATTTTATTCCGCATAAGTTATCTAAAAAATTATTTAAAAAAATGAAACTGTTGCGTTTTGATGCGGACGTCTACATATATATAAAGTACAATTAAAAAGACACTACTTTGCAAAAATTTAAAATCAAGCAAAATTTATTAGAAAAATAATAATAAAATATTATCACTCTTTGAGTAAAAAATGAGTAATTCGTAAAAAATATCAAATGTATTTAAAGATTATTTTGTATGTCGTAAACAAGACCTAAGACTTAAATAAAACTCTAAATTAAAACACAAAATCATACATAAAATATAAACATCAAAAAATAATACAAGTATTATTATTTATAATATAAATGAAGACCTACTAAAAATATTTATTTAAAATTAGTCACAACGAAATGCATACAAATGTAAGACTCGAGTTTTATGATTTGTTTTCTTTTTTTTTCTTTAAATGCAAATTTTAATTAAAAACAAATGAATGAATGAATTAAATACATTTAAATATACAAATATAAAATGATTTAGTATGAACATGATGATGATGAGTATAATTATTAATTTTTATTTTAATGATAATGAAAATGAATTACGTAATGAAAATGTTATATTGTACCACCTAACTAAAAAACACAAAATCTTTCTAATAATAAATTTAAATTCCCGCTTTTCTTATATTTTTTTTTGTATGTAATAATTTGGAACAAATATCCTAAAAAAAGAACAAAAATTAATGAAATTATGGCATTGATTTTAATAATAATAATTAATTAGTTAATTAATTAATTAATACATTGTAGTTTGTTGTTCAATAATATTTGTCATTAATTATTAATTAAAATTTTTTCTTTAAAAATTATTTGCTTTAAATGCTAATAATGTAATAGTTTTTTTGTTAGTCAATTAATTATTATTTGTTTAGTTTGATTTTTTATTAATAGTAGTAGAAAAATAATTTTAATAGTTATTTTTGATTTTTAGTTTTATTCAAAAAATATCTTTTCTTTCTTTCATTTTTTTGTAATCTTTGATTCCTATAATTATTAAGTTTAAGTCTGAGTTGGTAAAATTGTGTTAATAATTTGTATTAGTATTTTTTGTTTGTTTAATTAATATTTGAGCATAAATATAAGTTAGTTTTTGTTCCAATTTTTTTTGTGACCTAAAGGAAAATGTTAAAATTTTTCGTTGAAAAAATCCATAAAACGATTTTTACTTCAACTTTAATTATTTTGAACTAAGTAAAAGTCATATCACAAAAACTGTTTTAACTATTATAAAAATAAATTTGAATTTGGCAAACATTTTGTTTACTAAAATTTTTTCTTTTACTAACAAATCACTTGCTACTGTTTTTCAAGTATTTGCTGAAGTGTTTCAACTCAAAGCGAAACTTACGGAAGTTTGGCTCCAAAAGTAGTTTCCAGTAGTTATTACGAAGAACTTACTGCAATAAAACACTACTAGAGTGGGTCAAGGTGTACAGTCAAAATTGTGAACTACCAAAAATTCAGATTTAATTTGCTTAAACCCTAAAGTTAGCAAAATACAAAATCGGAGAGAATCAGAGAAACTTTGCCCAACATTGGTCTAAAATAATGTTGGGCAAAGTCTCTCTGATTCTCTTTTATTTTGTATTTTGCTACCCCTAGGGTTAGACAAAAACAAAATCAGAGTGACTTTGCCCAACATTCGTCTGAAACAATGTAAGGCAAACAAAATCAGAAAGAATCGGAGAGACTTTGCCCGACATTGGCCTAAAATCAACATCGATTTCCGCATATACATAAATATTAGTCTTAATCCCGCCTTTAAGTTTACCAATAGAATTATAATCACTTTCCTATGCAACAAAGCTTTCGTATTGTTTAAAACAAAAAAAAAAATTTTACCCTTTAAACCGACCCTAATCGTCCCAGTTTCTAAAATTTTGATACATTTTAAATTGGTTCATATTTTCCAAGATGACCTCTATACATTTAAAATTCTTTTCTCTCCATTTTAGTTTTGTAGATAAACATGTATGATAACACTGTGCTAGTCTGCAAATGTAACAGAGACGAGATATATCTACCAAACACGATTCGAGAACGCTGATTTCATTTTTCTCTGTTAGCTCAGAAAAGGAAGATATTTTAATTTTTTGTTTGAATATATTTAAAAGTTATCTAAAAAATTATTTATTACGAAAGAAACTTGTTTTTCGTTTCATTAACTTTATTTTATGCGAAAGATAAGTCGAAAAACAAGTCTAAAGAAAACTTATGGCCTGTTCCACGATCTCGAAAGAATGCTTTCATTCTTATCCTATACGAAAGAAATTTGTTTTTCGTTTCACTAACTTTATTTTATGCGAAAAATAAGTCGAAAAACAAGTCGAAAGAAAACGTAAGTATTTTCATACAAATTTGTGTTTCACTATTTTGAACAAGTTACCAGCAATACGAAAGCAAATGTCAAAATGAGTCACTTGATATTTTGCTTTCGAATAGAAACGAACGAAAGGCTTCGAAATAGTGAATCCAAAATTAATTCGAATTCGAGTTACTCACTTTCTTTCGAGTAGATTTTCTTTCGAAATCGTGAAACAGGCTATTAAGTGTTTTCATACAAATTTCTGTTCTACTATTTCGAACATGAGTCGTCACTTGATATGTTGCTTTCGAATAGAAACGAACGAAAGGCTTCGAAATAGTGGAACCAACATTATTTCGAATTCGAGTTACTCACTTTTTTTCGCGTAGATTTTCTTTTGAAATCGTGAAACAGGCTATAAAGTTATTTATTTTTTTTTTGGAAAACAAAAATTAAAAAAATTTGACTAAAAAATAATGCAATTTATAAATTTATTCTTTGAATATGTTATAGAAAATTTAGGAAAAATAGTTAGAAAAGTTCTTAAAGAACATTTGGCAAAACAAAATATACTTATTTTTTACTGTAAAATCTTTCAAGGGATATAGCGCTTCCCTTGAAAGAAAAGAATATATAAAATGTACTAAATACATTAAAAAGGTTTATAGTCCGTCAAGCCTGACTCTATAATACTCTACACCGCTGGGGTAAAATGTGTACCGACTATTAACATATTTTGTTGCTAAGAAAAATGTCTATCTTAAATTTTGTCGTCAAAAAACGTCTGTGTTTTAAGTCGAGAAATGACTCAGATTTAATGTGACTAATATGAGACATTTCTTCATCTAAAATCGATTTTTTTTATATACAAAATATTATACGTCTGTATCTTTTTCTCTAAAAAATATCAAACCTTTGTGGCGTTTAAATAGACCACGGTCGTACATTTGGAATTACAAACATTTTTTATATAAAATAAACTTTTTCTATAAAAAAAATTTAAACGTTTGTCACTTCGTTAAATATCATTTAAATGGAAAACGGTCAGTTTGTAATCACAAGATTATTCATATTAAATAAAATTGTTCTATAAAAACTTGAAGCCTCTGTAAGATTGTTAAATGGCGTTTGAATGGGAGAGTGGCCTTAGTTTGGAATCACAAACATTTTTCATACAAAATCAATCTTTGTAACCTTAAAATTTATTTTCTGTCAAGTTATATCATTTTTTCAAACACAAGTAATATTGTGTTTGAGACAAGGATATTTTTAAAGAAAAACCTAGAATAAAAATCTTTCGAAATATGTATATTTTCAAGATAAATGACAGAGATCTATTTATATTTCCGAAATTTAAAAGGTTAAAACACCCAAGTCAAATTTAAAGTTCTATACTTTTTATTAACACTCCTAAAAACTATTTAAGAATTTTTAAGTCTATTTGAAACGCCGAAGTACGGATAGTAATTTCTGATATATATATCAATGTCACAGTACTCAATTTTTTTTTTTGGAATAAACCAACTTTCTATTTCAAAGTGGAATTTAATTTATATGTTTTTCTTTGCTTATTTAATATTTAATTAATTTCTTCAAATAATCAGTATAATTTGTTAAAACAAGTTACTGGTTTCAATTGAAATAATCGTGTTTTGTAATTGAATTTACAGTTTTTGGGAACCTATAGAACATAAGACCATTTTAATCGGTATTTAAGTACGGAATGGTTTCAACTCCGAAAAAAAATTTGTAACATGCCTGATAGCTCAAATGTCATAAATTTAATTAAAAATTTCTTAAAATACATTCTTTACAAACCCAATATCTACTTGTTTTTGATGCAAAATAAAAAATATATGTATATTCTTTTTTCTGAAATATAGTTTTAGTCTTTCGAATTTAATACCAATTAAGGTTATGTTCCATGAACACTTATATATTTATAAAGCTTTTTAAAAAGTAATTAAAGAAAATTATTATGAAAAACAATTAAATAAATCTGTAAAATGCCTTGGACCTCGATATTGGTAGGTTTTGCTCAAAAATGATAATCGGAAGATTAAAAATTCTAACACTTTCCCTATTAATGAGTTAGCAAATAGTATTTATGTATGCATGTATTCATCTACTATGTATTTATGTATATAGTACGAGTTAGTATATTATGTATGTTATTGTGTATGTAATAAATTGTATGTAGTAAGTAAGTAAATAGTTATATAGCACTTGCTAATGGATTCTTATTATGATTCCAGTTAATAATTAGAATAGAAGTGAGTATATGCTTACTTTTCGAGACTTTTCTTGCGTTTATAGTTTTTAATGTTGTGTGCGCTTTGTGATCTTTGTGCATTTAGATTCCTCCACTTCTATACGGTCGTTTCGAATTTTTCTATCTGTTCATCGTAGGCATTCTGAAATTCGATTGCATTCTCAAAGGAATGTGGCTCATCATGGTATTGTTTGTTTTTGTTCTTGATAAATTTTATTAATGAATGATTAGTAGCTGTTGCTAACGCATTTATTGATGATGATGGCGATGAGATTTGTTGAGCTGGTAATGTTGATGAAGAAGAAGAAGATGTATGTGCTGTAGCTGTTACATGATGCTGTATATTAGGAGGAGTTGTATTATGTAAATTACCATCATTTGTTAGAATAGAGTAAGCACCATCTACGCAAGAAGTAGATGTTGAAGAATCACCACCTGTAGAAGTATTAATACCACTAACACCAACAATACTAACACCACCACCAATTGTATGATGTGTTGCTGTTGTTGTTGCTGTTGCAGAACCTATACCATTATTACCACCACTATAAACGCCAGAGACGCTACCATTGCCACCGCCACCAACACTGCTGGTAACGCTACTATTACAACTACTACCACCACCTGTTGTTTTAGATGTTGTTGTTGGCGTCATATTATTAATGTGAGAGATGGAAGATGAAGAGGATGCGGCATTGGCATTGGAAACGACATTGGCATTGGGAGTGGCGGAATTATTGGTATTGTTAAAATAAACATCATTAACAACATACTTTGCGATATCTTTATTGTCTACTAACATTGAAGTTGATGAAGAGCATGAATTCTCTAAGTACAAATGTTCCATAGATTGTGAATTTTGTGCGGGTAGACGTACTTCATCTTTGAGCTTTAGCGATATGTATTTATCGGGCACTAGACCCTCTTTACCATTAACCGAACCCTGCCACCAATCGTTTGATACTTGTTTTCTTAAAATGATACAATCACCCTTAGTCAACGACAATTCACGACTGGAACGAGCATTGAAATCAAATTGTGCCATGGCTTCCAGCACCTCGGATTCGTCTTCTGACGGGTAGGCATCTGATTCAGGATCCTCGGTGAGAACCTCAGACGGCGAATCTCCAACGTCCATGTCGAGCGTGTGCGGCGATATATACTTTTCATATTCAAGACCACCAAGTTCCTTTGGAAACAGTTCCTCGTGGTAGATAATCATATTTTTGATGAGTTCATTTACTTGATTCTGATACTGAACTTGATCTTTATCTTCTGGAGCTGGCATCAGTGTGGGACCAAAACATATGGCCAGATTATAGGCGTCCATCATGTTCTCGTCTGCATACTCTGACAAGTGATTAAGAAAAGCAAACACATAGCGAATGACTATGACCACAGAGTTGGGAAGATTTTGTAGAAATTGTCGTATGCCCTTCACCATATCACCCTTTGTTTGCATTTCTGCTATAGATATAAAACTTTCAAAGTAGAACTTGGGAAAGAGAGGCACTCTTAATTCCCTCAAATACAGTTTTAAAACTCCAGCCACGGAATTTATGTCAGATGCGTCGGTGGTATCGGCCAAGGGATCTTCACCTCTTTCAAAGGACTCTTTAAAGTTAGCTATTTCAACTTGTGAGCCAGACACTCTAAATATGCCCTGATGATGTAACCCATAAAGGTTTATGACACGTATGCAACTTCGTATGATCAGGGGAATATCTTCACCGGTACATTCAAGGTATTCCTCTAATGAACCACCGAATAATTTCGGTCTTCCCGACTGATTCTTTCGACCAATTCGTTTGCGCTTGCTGTTTATGGGATGTTCCAATATTTCGGTGGTAAATGCCTTGTTATTGTCCGTTAACAGCATTTCTCTTAAATACTTGGCTTTAGCATCCAAACGCGCTATGCGCGATGTGCCTCGTATATACTCTCGTATCTTATTAATATAAAAGTCTTCGACTTCTTCTTTTTCAGCCTTGAGTTTGGGATTAAACGCCATTGTGGCACCGCCCTTTTGCAAAAGGCTTTTATTATGCTCCGTAAAAGCGGGGCTAACATCACAGTCCTTGCTGTTGAAATGTTCAAGCAACTTAACTTCAGCCATCTCGAGTGTCTTCCATATTTCCTCCGATTCTGTGCGCAATGAATTTAGGCGCTGCCCTATCAACTGTAAACGATGTTCCATGTCTACATACAACTCCTTTTGCACACTTTGTTCTAATAGATCATTACTAAACTGACCTTGGAATTCAAAACGTTTGGGAATCATAAAGGCAGCATGATATTGCTCCATAAATTTTTGTTTATCTTGTTGACTATCGATGAGATGAATGACATGCGCCAAATTATCTGCCTGACTGAGGATTGCTCTTGCTCTACCTTGATCTGCAGTCACGTGCATTACTAGACATCTTGAGATCATGGAACTAAAACCTAAATCCATGCAATCAATTAAGTCGCTTAAATCATCGATAAAATACTTGTGAATGGTTGTATTTGAGGATTCCAAACACAGTTGATATTCATTTTTGGCTTTGAGTGCCTTCATCCGTGCATCGGAATATTTTGTGCGTCTCTTAAGCACTTCCTTTTCAATCATACGATATTTCTTACTGTTACGCAATTTTTCCTTTTGTATAGTCTGTTCCAATTTTTGTTGTTGGGCTTCAGCTGTCATTAGTTTTACTTCAGCTGCTTTCCATTCCGCTTCATATTTTTGATAGGTCTTCATAGTGGCATACAACTCTTCCAGTACTCGTAATATCTCTTCATGAATGTCGTAACCAATAGACCGACATTTCTTATATATCCTTTGGACATCTTCAATGGTCGTCTGTAGTGAAGAAACTATATTAACGGAGTACAATTCTGATAAAGTGGCATGATCCTTGCTCAGCGACTGTGTCTGTTCGAGTAAATGAGACCAGCAAGCAAAAGCCGAGAATATATGCCACTGTTCTCTTTTTTGTTTTTGCTCTTTGTGTCTGGCCTGTAAACTGCGCACTAATTTATCCAAATTCTTACTATATTCTAATTCCAATTCACCCCTTCGACGAAAGAGATCTTGCAGCTCCTGTATAAGAGAAACCTGCGATTCGACACGGGCATCTAAGCATCTTAAATGTTCGTTTAATTGTTGTCGTATATTATTGAATAGAAACACCTTTCGGGTGGATCCAACTCGTTTCATGGGACTTTTTAACTCTTGTTCGTTTTCATCCATTTTGTTGACTTTTCTGTATTTAAATTTGAGCGATTGCCAGCAGTTGATTAAAGTCTGCTTCTTAATAACTAAATATTATTTTCTGCTTATTCTTTAATTTTTCCTTATTCCTACGGATACTGAAATTGCTTCTGTTGATATCGTTGTAGTTTAACTCTAGAAAAAGTATAGATGGAGATAAATTAGTATGACTAAATTATTAAATATAGTGTGGGAGATATTACTATATATACTCGTATAAAGTTTAAAACTCGTTAAATATATATTTTTGTAAGTTAAAGAAAATCAGCAAAGTTGAGACAAATACTAAAAAAATGTTATAAACGTATATTAAAGGAATTTTTAAGATAATTCTATATAAAGATATGCAACTTTATGTTAATGTTCTGTGATAAATAACTAATATGAACTCTATACTTAAAAGAATATGCGTCAATAGTTATGATGCAAACAAATATCGTTTTAAAAGATTGACTAGAGACATAAGAATTAAACGAGACATATGTTCCGTGATTCTACATAGAGATTTTTGTTTTACTCTGGGATAGGGGAAACTTGTGAATAAAATTTGCCATTAAGTCAGGAATTTTAGATAAAGGTAATACGTTTTATCAATACGAAAGTTGTTTTGTCAGTGCTGATAATGTTTGTTATTCTAATACTCTACTATACCAGAGTTGCTCCCATGAGAGATTCACTGCCGAAAGTGATTTAAAAAAGGATTGTTACAAAAAAATGGTACAACAAAAAGATGAACTAGTTAAATGCTTTAAAACATCTGTGCATTGAGTCAAAGCTTATGCTGGGCTGAAGTCATATAAAGTAGTCAAACTTTTTAAAAAGTTACTAATGTTGTGTGATGGACGTTTCTTGAGTTTTTACAATTTCAGGAAAACTACTGGAAAAAATAGAAGAATTTCCCCAATAAATTTCTTGTGTTGCAAGCATCTTCCTGTTGTGATATCAGGTATGAAATAAATACTAATATTTAATATTTATTTCAAATTTTACATTTTTGTAGCACGAAAGGCAATTCCATAAATCTGCCGAGAACTTCCGACTGTGGTAAAATATTATTGGGTTTTTGTAAAAAATGTATATTGCACGGTTTAAGTTTTATTTAACTTTTTCATTTTATAGGAAATATTTATATGAAATATGATAAACATTATAAAAAATTCTCTTATTTGTTGACAATCGGTGTTGCAGGGTACCTAACGATTAAACATTACCGGCTATAATAAATACTTTCTCACTAGTTTTAAGTGCACAGACAGATGGGTGTGTAAATTAATAAGAATTGTATCAATTATAAGCTTTTATTGCTATAAAACAACTGCACTTTAAAAAAATGTTATGTGGTTCGATATTTCAAATTGTGGACGACAGGTGCGTAAATCAATTAGTTGTTGTATCTACAAAATATAAAAGGGATTTTAAATTATATATCTATATGTTAGAAAAGGTCAAATTATTAATAGAAATGAATCGTTTATAAATAGATAACCTTGTGTGGCGGTTAAAGAGTCACATATAATTTATCTTTAACTATAAATATTTTTTATTCTTGCAGATAAAATTGAAAAATGACTGACATTAAAAACTAAAAACAAAAGAAATGATTACTTTTATTAAATCAAAAAAATACAAATTAGCAAATTAAGTGTCGAACAACAATGACCGCCGACTCACTGATAGACTTGTCTGACTGACCACAGACAAACCACTATATACACCACCAACAACAATAACAATACTATCCGCAAACTACGGTTACAACAAAATATAAAACGAAGGAACAAAAAAGAACGACGCACTCACTTTACTTCTCAATCACTTCACTACCATACATTCGCACAAACACACATGTCCAAAGGGGTAATGGAAACCAGGGATGAGGACAATTTCTGCGATATGGTACTTTTGTGACAAAGCAAAGTTTTTATTGGTACGAAGTTACATTATTCTAAAATATACAATTTTTGAAGAAATTTTAAATTTTTTGAGAAATAAACTTATAAATGATTTTGTTATAAATTACAATTTTTCTATAAATATTAAAATTTTGATAATCCTTTAAGACAAAACTTATTTTTTTTTTGCAATAAACCGATGAATTTGTTTCTGTTAAAAAATACAGTTTTTGGAAACATTTTGAATTATTCGTGAAATTTTTAAAATAAGAATTAAATGGTGGTTGATGCCAAAATGTCAGCGATTCAAGCTTGAAAAGTCTTTCTCTTCCGAATTTCCTCCACTGAATCCACTAATTTTAACAAGTTTGTAACTTCTAACCTAAACAATATATAACAAAAATGCGGAAACAAAAAATATATTGTCACATGTCAGCTTTTAATTATTTTTTACTAACTGATTAATAGTTATCTTTGCAGCGCCACTTATACCATATACTTTTAAAAATCGGAAAAACTTTTTAGATAATCAAGTCAAAAAAACCAATGTGGACTCAACTACTGATAAACATTTTGTATGCACTATTTAATAGTTTTGTATGCACTAGATAATAGAAAATTTGATATTTTGACAAATATTAGTTAATCTAAAAATTTACACACAAATTAGTAATTTCCTATGCTTCTGATCCTGACCGTTTAACAAAACTTGATAAAAAATTATTGTCGATTATATTAAGCTCAGGAACTCTATATCCAATTCTTTTAAAAAGATACTCAGCAGTTTTAACACCGTAGATGGAAATTGTATAAGTTTATACTGATGAACGCACAGACTCGAAATCACTTCCTGAATCAATGTAACGATAACCGTCCGTCTGGTCGATGTATACTGTTAATCAATGTAAACTGTATTTTAAAGAAAATATATTGAAATTTGTTAGCAATTTTTTTTCATAGTAGAGCGACTGCTGTTAAAAAGAACTAAAATCTGTCATTATTTTTGGTACCTTCTAAACTAATAGAGCTTACTATTAACAAAAACTACTGTAACAAATTTCGTTAAAATTTGATCGTAGCTCCATATAAACGCTTTTTTCTGCTGATATATGCAACACACAAGATATGTACGAATTGACTCAAAATCGCTCACTGAATCAATTTAACGATAATCGTCCGTATGGGCTGGCTGGCAGTCAATGTTTATTGTAAATCCATGTGAACCCTATTTAAAAGAAAATATTTTGAAATTTGGTAGTCATTTTTTCATAGTAGAGCAACTGCTATTAAAAATTACTGAAATCGGTCCAATATTTTTGGTACCTTCTTCAAATTTCAGTATATTTTTATGACCTTTTAAACTAAAAGAGCTTATAATATATAAATAAAAATCACTGCATCAAATCTTGCTGTCACTAACTGTTTCAATTTATAAAATATTTGAAAAAATCAGTGAAGGGTCTAAAAAGAAAAAAAATTTAGACCCTTCCGTTCATTGATTTTAAAATGTGATATAGCCTATTGCACCTTGAGTTTATAACTCTTATCCACATCCGAAATTTTATCAAAATAAATTGTTTACCTATGGTAGTTCGCAATAACAACTAACTTGGCTAACTGTTGTAAAATGTACCAGAATGTACAATAACTAAATGTTATGGTACAATTTTTGTAAACTGGGTACATTCTTTATAAAGTAGTTTTCGCATCCCTCGTAGCGCACTATGCATACATTTATTTTCCTTATTTTTTTACTTTTTTGTTTTTGTTTTTTTTTTCTGTTAGTATACCAACGAAAAGTGATTCCGGGAGTCTTTATATTTTCATATGATTTTGCAAAAAACTTAAACAAAAGATTGGTCATTTAAAGATTCAGAACCCGTTCAAACCAAATATTTTTTTGAAAACTTAGTTTTGTTGTAACTTACCTCCTCCTCGCCAAGAAGAAATGTTTAACAAAGTACATGATTTAATAAAACTTTAAACACTCCATTAAATAAATGGCGTTTCTTTCAATATTCCACTCAAGAAAACCACATAACCAACCGATTAGCCCTTTCGTAAGTCCGTCCGTCCGTACATCTGTCAGACATTCATCTATCTATATATCCACAACATTTATCCACTTGAGAAAAATTTTGTACACAAAATGTTCATATTCTTTCTTATACTTTTTGTTAAACTTAAATAAAATGTGCACTCTTAAAATTATATAGGATTTGTATTGAAAATTTAGTTTCACTTGTTCAGGTTACTTTTGAAATTTTTTATATTAAATTTACCTTATTTTGTAGTTGTTTAAGTTAATCAACGTAATTTTTAATTTATTTCCTCGTAGGTAGTTATTTTAAATTAAGTTTAATCTCATAATTATTTGATTTATTTAAAAATTTTCAAACAAATTCTCATCGTCTTCGTCACACATTTACATCTCGCCTATAATTTTGTCTTGGCAATATCTGGAATATTTTTATTAGCCTTAAGTTTTAGTTTCTTATAATAATTTTAACTTATTCAATTTCTTTTTTTACTTAATTTTATTTTATATTTTTGAAATTTAATTTAATAGTAAAGCACCTTTTTTATATTTTTGTGCATTTAATAATTTCTTCAATTCAAGCAGACAAGGAGTGTGAAAATTTCTGATCCGAAATCGTATTTCTTTTTTAGTTTCTTCTTTCGTTTCTATTCTTTTTCTTTTAGTTTTTTTTTCGATTCTCTATCTTGTTGTTTCGGCGACACCCCAATGTACAACATGTAGCTCTTTTGATTTTATTTTCCTTCTGTTTCCTTCTCCATATTTTAGCTTATACACTTTCCCATACGTACAGACAAGTACAATATATTCGTCCGTTTTTTATTTTTTCTATTCTATTTGGAGAGAGGACTATATTGAAGGTCCATTTTTCTCTTTTTGCTCATTTCTTTGTTTTCGTAAACAAATACAGAGTTGTCGTTGTTCTTTAAAAGTCATTTATAAACAAAAAATTCTTTCACTTTGCTTTTAAAATCAATTAGTTCTTCTATAAACATAACAATATATTTGTTAATTTGCTCAATTAATAGTAAATAAATCTGTCTATTAATAGAAATAGTTGAATTCACTTGTTTTCAGATTAATTCCGTGGGACAGACAGACAGACAGCAACTCTGCTTTGTGGCAAGTGTTGTATTTGAAAATGAGAATTGTTTTTGTCAATTTTGTTTTGCTCTCACGTCGTGTTTATTTTTATACTACTGGGTGATGCAAATATATTTTTTTGTTTAGAATTTACATTTGACTCAGCCTGTTAACAGTGTAAACTTTCGAAATTGCGCAACTGGTGTAAATATAATTTACAGTAATTTCCTCTTAATAGATCTGCTAAAATTGACACAACTTCAAAGAAAGGACAATAACACAAGAAAGGACAATAACACAAGATAATGTAAACAAATCTAAATGATAATATAAACAAATTTATTCAGATAGGGAACTAGAAGGAAAAGTTTGGTTATCACATTTATTTTCTAAAATTTTATCAAAATTTTTCTATAAGAAAAATTTTGTCCAAATTTTTTTATAAGAAAAATTTCTTCAAAATTTTTTTATAAGAAAAATTTCATCCAAATTTTTTTATAAGAAAAATTTCATTAACATTTTTCTTTAAGAAAATTTTATCAAAATTTTAATAAAAAATTTTCTTATAGAAAAATTTTAATGAAATTTTTCTTATAGAAAATTTTAAACCAATTTTGATTAAATTTTTCTTATAAAAAAATTTTAATGAAATTTTTCTTATAGAAAAATTTTAATGAAATTTATCTTATAGAAAAATTTTTATGAAATTTTTCTTATAGACAAATTTTATGAAATTTTTCTTATAAAAATATTTTAATTAAATTTTTCTTATAGAAAAATTTTAATGAAATATTTCTTATAGAAAAATTTTAATGAAATTTTTCTTATAGAAAAATTTTAATGAAATATTTCTTATAGAAAAATTTTAATGAATTTTTTTCTTGCAGAAAAATTTTAATGAAATTTTTCTTATAAAAATATTTTAATGAAATTTTTCTTATAAAAATATTTTAATGAAATTTTTCTTATAGAAAAATTTTAATGAAATTTTTCTTATAAAAAAATTTTAATGAAATTTTTCTTATAAAAAAATTTTAATGAAATTTTTCTTATAGAAAAAACTTAATGAAATGTTTCTTATAGAAAAAATTTAATGAAATGTTTCTTATAGAAAAAATTTAATGAAATGTTTCTTATAGAAAAATTTTAATGAAATTTTTCTTATAGAAAAATTTTAATGAAATTTTTCTTATAAATAGAAAAATTTTAATGAAATTTTTCTTTTAAATAGAGAAAAATGTAGATGAAATTTTTCTTATAGAAACATTATTTATAGAAAACTTATGATAAGTCCCGTTTCACACGAATCAGGTTGATTTGATCAGTTTTTTTTAATTTCTTATGAACCTGCATTCACGTCCACACACAAACATTTTCTTCATGAGTTTTCATTTTATTTTCCTTAAATTTCATACTTCATAATTTTAATTCTGTCAGTTTTTTCTCATACAAACTCAAGACTTCTTAAGGCAAAACTGACTAATGTAAAAGTAGACTAACATTTTCATGTAGACAAATTTTGATGAAATTTTTCTCATAGAAAAATTTTGAAGGAAATTTTTTTCATCGAAAAATTTTGATAAAATTTTTCTTATAAAAAAATTTGGATGAAATTTTTCTTATAAAAAAATTTGAATGAAATTTTTCTTATAAAATAATTTAAATGAAATTTTTCTTATAAAAAAATTTGGATGAAATTTTTCTCATAGGAAACTTTTGATAAAATTTTAGAAAATTTTAATAAAATTTTTCTATAAGAATAAATTATTTTTCCAGCAGGATCAGAGTGAAGCCAGAGTGCTTTAGGATTCCTTAGGTACGTCTAGTATTTTATAAAAACAAAAATGAACTTTTTAGTTTGAAATTTTAAGTACTTTACTAACAAAATACACGACGATACATTCATACATACATATATTTAAATAATTCTTTGGATGTTTTCTGACTTAAGTAGTTAATATTAATTATACAAATTACAATATATAAAAAAAGAGAAGTGTTTTTACATTTATAATTTTATATACGATATTATTCGCTTACATATTTTGGATTTGAATTATACACAATACGTACAGAAAAATAAATACACATGAAGAAAAAATGAAATGCAATCAATTAAATTGCTTATATGAGTAATTTAATGTCAATCATCAATAAAAATTTGGTAATTGATGTTTGAATTATTTCGTTTTTGAAATGGATATAATTAAATTTTTTTTAAATGATTAAATTTTAAATTGTTTGCCCTATTTATAACTCATATACTCTTTGTTCGAATATTAATTTAAGAAAAACTGCAATTTAGTTTCTTAAATATTAATACTTAAGATTATTTGTTTTATAATTAAATATTAATAAAAAAAACTTTGGACTGTTGAAAGAATAAATTAGCTTATAAATAAATTTTTGATTCCTTTCTTAACCACTCCAGTATTGTATGATAGTTTTTATCCATCCAATTGACATTGACCTGAACATGTTCCACAATTTGTTTCGATAATCGACTGTTATCCTTAAGTTCATCTGTTACAAAATCTTCCAATTCTTTTAGGTGATATTTGGAATTAATGCGCTTTGTGGCGAATTTTAATATGGTATTAAAATTGGACATGGAAGAACCCAAGCTAAAGCGAAAAGAAATGGTATTATAGTATATTTTCTTATATAAGTTTCTTTTTGTTCAAAACTTCTAAACTTACTAAGCTTTTATATCCTCCCAATTGTTGCGTATAAAATCGAATGCCATTTTCTGTCCCACAACATTTGACGATACCGCTGCAAATACCCGATAAACATCTTGTTTTCGTATACCCATATCGCCTGTTATTGAATAGCGTAAATATCTGGCAAGTATCCAGGGCTCCTTGGAACATCCCAAGGCGGTTAATATAATTTCTTTTTCAGTCGAAACACTGGTCTTTAAATATCTTTCAAAGGCAAATTCCCATTCAGCTTCAGTGCCATATTGTACCGCCGTACAGTAAACAATTCCTCGTAGATTTGGTGAAATACTAGGGTATTGAAAATTAAGTTAATATTTATAAGTTACATTCTACATTTTTGCGAAGTTCTGAATCACAAAATGTAGTTAATTTTTATGTTATTTTAGAATCCTTTCAACGACGCTTGTCCGGACTTCAAAACATTTTTTTATCAACAATTTTTCTATAGAATTTTTTTTTTATCAAAAATTTTTCTCTAGAAATTTTTTTTATCAAAAATTTTTTTATAGAAAATTTTTTCATCAATAATTTTTCTTTTGAAAATTTTTCTATAGTAAATTTTTGATAAAAAATTTTTCTATAAAAAATTTTTTTATAGAAAATTTTTTTTTATCAAAAATTTTTCTATAGAAAATTTTTTTATCAAAAATTTTTCTATAGAAATTTTTTTTATCAAAAATTTTTCTATAGAAAATTTTCTTATCAAAAATTTTTCTATAGAAAATTTTTTTATCAAAAATTTTTCTATGGAAAATTTTTTAACAAAAATTTTTCTATAGAAAATTATTTTATCCAAAATTTTTCTATAGAAAATTTTTTAAAATTTTTTTATCAAAAATTTTTCTATTGAAGATTTGAAAATTTTTTGATATAAAAATATTTTTATCGAAAATTTTGACACAAAAATATTTTTATCGAAAATTTTGACACAAAAATATTTTTATCGAAAAATTTTCTATAAAATATAGAAAAATATTTTTTTTCTATAAAAAATTTTTTGGATCAAAAAAATATAAAAATCTAAAATTGCTTAATATTAGAATTTATTTCTGTTTTGAAAAGTATTCCCAATATGTACGAAAATATTTCCAATGTTAACAAAAAAGGGTCAACAATTTTTCTATAGAATTTTTTTTTATCAAAAATTTTTCTCTAGAAATTTTTTTTATCAAAAATTTTTCTCTAGAAATTTTTTTTATCAAAAATTTTTTCATCAATAATTTTTCTTTTGAAAATTTTTCTATAGTAAATTTTTGATAAAAAATTTTTCTATAAAAAATTTTTTTATAGAAAAATTTTTTTTATCAAAAATTTTTCTATAGAAAATTTTTTTATCAAAAATTTTTCTATAGAAATTTTTTTTATCAAAAATTTTTCTATGGAAAATTTTTTAACAAAAATTTTTCTATAGAAAATTATTTTATCCAAAATTTTTCTATAGAAAATTTTTTAAAATTTTTTTATCAAAAATTTTTCTATTGAAGATTTGAAAATTTTTTGATATAAAAATATTTTTATCGAAAATTTTGACACAAAAATATTTTTATCGAAAAATTTTCTATAAAATATAGAAAAATATTTTTTTTCTATAAAAAATTTTTTGGATCAAAAAAATATAAAAATCTAAAATTGCTTAATATTAGAATTTATTTCTGTTTTGAAAAGTATTCCCAATATGTACGAAAATATTTCCAATGTTAACAAAAAAGGGTCGTGGCAACAATGTTCGAGATTATATTTCTTTGTTCTATCGAACCATGTATTTTGTTGCTGTAAATTAGATTTTGATTTGTTTTTGACTTTTCTTTAACAGTACGTTTACACACGTAGGTGACTTGTTACAAGTTGTGTATACGTATTCATCTGACATGCAAGTAAAAAAATCACTGGCAATCAAAATCGCTTGCCAGTGAGCCTACAACTTGCAGAAGTGTGATTGTGTTAGTAAAAAAATATAAATGTATTAAGCTTGCACTTGCATGTGTAAATGCCGTGTAACAAAGCGGCACCAACCTACCCTGTTAACATCCAAATTCCAAGTGAATGATTTTAATACTCATTTTCGAGAATTTTATTAATGATCGTGGTATTTACGAAAATAAAAAAATTCATCGGCTTCTGGTGGTATGGGCTGCCTACTCCTGAATATAAGTTATAAAACTTTAAATCAAAGACTATAATATGAAGATACATTAGTTTCTGTCAAAAGTGGATAAAAGCGCACACACACATACATTTCATGAGCACGTGTGTGCGCATTAGCTTTTTCTCATTGGATAATCGCCACCATTAGTTGTTTCCGAATTAGAGTGAAAGCGGTATACTCCCTTTTTATGGGACTTATAGAAGGGACCATACAGCAAATCAATGTATGGAAGTGCAACGTCTTTATATTATAGAGTCTTGTCTTCCAAATGTTCTTTGTTTTCATAATTTTACTTACGGATTATTGGCATCTGGATTAGGAACTTGTACCCAATTTTGAAAATGTCGCACACTATCCGATATACAGCCCTGATGGCCTAAATGACAAGCCATATTTAAAATTTCCACACGTTTAAAATGTTCCAACATGTTGTTTTCATCTACAGAATCCCGGAAACCCAATTCATCGTAAACTTTGTTCACCAGTTTCAACAGGTAGTTCTGCAAATACAACGATTGTCAAACTTAAAACATAGTAAAAAAAATATTCCTGTATACCTTAAAGAAATCATAGTCACCCTGACTAACAAACATGGAATCAATAAATTGAAAAGCATTTACGGCCGCTTTCCAAGGAGCATGATCATCTTCATTTACTAAGTAGCGGGTAATATTTAAAGCAATTTCATAGTTTAAGTAACCTCCTCTGGCCAAATTCATGGCATCATCTATTAGTTGTGCTCTATTGGAAGGAGCAATTTGTTTAAATTTCTCAATATTCATCAAATGTCCTGTAATCGTTTGCCAATTCGATAACTCATAGTTAATGCGATAGTAACCACTTTGCTGAATATTGAAAATAAACCAATCGGCTGTTGTTAAGTTACGACTCTCGATTTCGTAAATTTTCGATCTGGGTATCCAGGTTAAGGGTCGTGTATTTTCAAAATCCAATTCTTCCGAAGTGGTGTATGTAATGGGTATCCACCAAAGTGGATCCTCCTTCTCTGTTTCATTTGCTTGATTTGCTTTAGAATTTTCATAAACAAAACGTTGTTGTTCCAAGCGTATAACATTTGTATTGGGATGTTTTGAAATGTAGACTACCGGAAAACCAACCTGCAAAGTCCAAGTATCCATGATATCCTTGACAGTTGTGTCACGATCTAAGAGACCCTCGAGTTTTGCTTCCAAAGTCAAGGCATGCCATAAATCATCCTGTTCAGCAGAACTATAAGCCCTGTAAATGGTATTCAAGATTTAGATCAAATTATCTGATGACGCAAAATATATATATATTTACATTTCCTTTAAATAACGATTTAGGCCCTTGCGGAATATATTTGAAGTTAAAAAGTGACTCATCATTCTTATAATTGTAGATCCTTTGCCATATGAAATGCGATCAAATATCTCTGTTATCTCCTCAGGATTACCAACCTCTACGGATATTTTGTGCGATGTCGATAAAGCATCTAATTGAAAAACGTTTTGTAATTCATTAACCACAAATTGATCCATTGTTCTCCATTCCGGTTCTATGGCATCCACGGTTAAATATTCCATATAGCTGGCAAAACCTTCGTTTAACCAAATATCTGACCACCAACTGGGCGTTACCAAATTACCGAACCATTGATGGGCCAATTCGTGACCCACTACTGAAGCTACACGTTGTTTGTAGGTAGAAGCCGATACACCTTCTTCAAAAAGCATGGTTGTTTCTCTAAAGGTTTTATTTAAAATTTTATATTATATCATTAGCTTTATAAAGGAATTACAAATTTCGACTTTTACCTATAAGTAATTAGACCCCAATTTTCCATGGCTCCAGCTTGAAAATCCGGCAAAGCTATCATATCGATCTTTGGCAGGGGAAATTTCAAATCAAAAAACTCCTCTAAAAATCGCAATATTTTTGGTCCTACACTTAAGGCATATGTAGCTGATTGTATAGCATCGTGTCGGGCCCACACCGAGAAATTGCCATCAGACATTTTATCGAAATCCGATATACTATAGGCTACCAGGTATGTTGACATTGGCAGAGATTCATCAAAATAATCCCATTCATAGTTTGGTAAAGTTTCACTGTAAAATATAGAATGTTAGTTACTATACAAGTCCCGATATATATTTTGTAAAATCCTTCTTAGAAGCCTTTGTGTTTGTTAAGTTTCTCTACAGATCTTTATGTCTGGATAAAGGAGTCTATTTTATGAAGTCATCTATCGATTATAATAAATCACAAGTTCAGTCATTGCCCGTTTGCTTGAAAACCCATGCTTTTCTCATTGTCAATTGTTTGTCGCCTGTTATCGAGTCGGAACGCCATTAGCCTTATTAACCCGGCAAACAACATTTGTCGGATCAGCTAGTATATGATAGTTTTTGGTCAGAGTCTTTATGTTAGATATATGAAAAGTGGGCGTATACATAATTTAAACACATTTGTTCTCAGTAAGTAACCACATTTGTTCCGTAGTAAGTAGGAAAGATAGCCAGAGGTCGGCACAAAGAGAACAGAACATAAAAATCGTCGGCAGCGTTGCCGTTTTTTGTACTTTTAACTACTTTTAACTATACTTTCAACTAAGGTTTATTACAAATTTTTCTATGGAACATTTTTTTATCAAAAATTTTTCTATAGAAAATTTTTTTATAAAAAATTTTTCTATAGAAATTTTTTTATTAAACATTTTTCTATCGAAAATTTTTTATCAAACATTTTTCTATAGAATTTTTTTTATCAAAAATTTTTTTATCAAAAATATTTCTATAGAAAATTTTTTTATCAAAAATTTTTCTATAGACAATTTTTTATCAAAAATTTTTCTAAAGAAAACTTTTTATCAAAAATTTTTCAATAGAAAACTTTTTATCAAAAATTTTTGTATAGAAAACTTTTTATCAAAAATTTTTCTATAGAAAACTTTTTATCAAAAATTTTTCTATAGAAAACTTTTTATCAAAAATTTTTCTATAGAAAACTTTTTATCAAAAATTTTTTTATAGAAAACTTTTTATCAAAAATTTTTCTATAGAAAACTTTTTATCAAAAATTTTTCTATAGAAAACTTTTTATCAAAAATTTTTCTATAGAAAATTTTTTATAAAAATTTTTTCTCTAGAAAAGTGGGCATGACAAAATTTTTTTATCAAAAATTTGTCTATAGAAAATTTTTATAGAAAATTTTTTTATAGAAAATTTTTCTATAGAAAATTTTTTTATGAGCAATTTTTCTATAAAAAATTTTTTTATCAATAATTTTTTTATCAAAAATTTTTTTAACAAAAATGTTTCTATAGATAATTTTTATTTCTATCGAAAATTTTTTTATCAAAAATTTTTCTATAGAAATTTTTTTATTAAAAAGTTTTTATCAAAAATTTTTCTATAAAAATTTTTTTTAACAAAAAATTTTTCTGTAGAACATTTTTTTAACAAAATTTTTCTATAGAAAATTTTTGAGAATTTTTTTTTATTAAAAATTTTCCCATAGACAATTTTTATTATTTAAAATGTTTCTATAGAAAATTTTTATCAAAAATTTTTCTATAGAAAATTTTTTATCAAAAATTTTTCTATAGAAAATTTTTTATCAAAAATTTTTCTAAAGAAAACTTTTTATCAAAAATTTTTCTATAGAAAACTTTTTATCAAAAATTTTTCTATAGAAAACTTTTTATCAAAAATTTTTCTATAGAAAACTTTTTATCAAAAATTTTTCTATAGAAAACTTTTTATCAAAAATTTTTCTATATAAAACTTTTTATCAAAAATTTTTCTATAGAAAATTTTTTATTAAATTTTTTTCTCTAGAAAAGTGGGCATGACAAAATTTTTTTATCAAAAATTTTTCTATAGAAAATTTTTATCAAAAATTTTTCTATAGAAAATTTTTATAGAAAATTTTTCTATAGAAAATTTTTTTATGAGCAATTTTTCTATAAAAAATTTTTTATCAAAAATTTTCAAATTAACAAAAATGTTTCTATAGAAAATTCTATGGAAAATTTTTTTATCAAAAATTTTTCTATAGAAATTTATTTATTAAAAAGTTTTAAAATTTTTTTTTATCAAACATTTTTCTATAGAAAATTTTTTATCAAAAATTTTTCTATAAAATTTTTTTTTAACAAAAATTTTTCTGTAGAACTTTTTTTGAGAAATTTTTTTTATTAAAAGTTTTCCCAAAGGCAATTTTTATTATCTAAAATTTTTCTATAGAAAATTTTTTTTATCAAAAATTTTTCTATAGAAAATTTCTTTATCAAAAATTTTTCTACAGAAAATTTTTTTAGCAAAAATTTTTCTATAGACATTTTTTATCAAACATTTTTCTATAGAAAATTTTTTTATCAAAAATGTTTCTATAAAATTTTTTTTTAACACAAATTTTTCTGTAGAAAATTTTTTTATCAAAATTTTTCTAAAAATTTTTGAGAAAATTTCTACAGAAAAACATTTTATCGAAAATTTTTCTTTAGAAATAAATTTTTATCAAAAATTTTTTTATAGAAATTTTTTTTTGAGAAAATTTTCGCAGAAAAATATTTTCATCGAAAAAATATTGTTATTTTTTGAGGAATATATTTTTATCATAAAAAAATGTTTGTATCGAAAATATCTAAAAAATATTTTTTCTGAAATTGTTTAATATTAGAATATATTTCTGTTTCAAAAATTATTCCCAATTCAATTCATTTATTTCAAACAATGTTTTCAAAAAAAAAAAAAAAATAGTGTCATGGCAACAATGTTCAAGATTATATTTTTTTGTTCTCTCGAACCATGAAATTTGTTGCTATAAATTGGATTTTGATTTTGTACGAAATTAGAAAAAGTCTTCGGCTTCTGGTGGAATATGGGCTGCCTACGCCTGCTTATAACATATAATATTGCCCTGAGACCCACCTTTAACTTCCCTGAGAAGTGGGCATGACAACTATCATGCATAAAATAAATAAATTTTATAGGTTTGTGCTACAGCACGTTTTACATAATTTCGAAATTTGAAAATCCTAGTGCCAACTTTGAATTAAGATTTGTAAGATGTTTTTTAAATTTATATTAATGGGTCCAAATTATTTAATTCAGACCCCACAAAATCTTAACAATTGATTTTACTTACTGCTTTCTAGTTCTAATGATGGGCATATTTGAGACAGTTGACAAATTTTTTGGTCTCGCTATATTCAATGTAAAATTTGCTTTTAATGCTGGCTCATCAAAACAGGGAAATGCTCTGCGTGCGTCTGTGGCTTGAAATTGTGTTGAGGCCAACCACCTTTAAAGCAGAAAAACAAAGAAATAAGTACATTAAGATTAGACAAATAATAATCATGTTATATATGTATTTATACATAAACTAGAAAATAAATAATTAGCATCCCAATCTGTCCTCCCCTAACCCCTTACCCCCAACTACTTACCTTGTTTCATTTTGCACCATATAAGAACTACGATAGAATCCTTGTAAATAGTCTTGTATTAAGCCACTAAATTTGATTTTAATCACGTATTCGTTATTTTTTAAAAGTTTGTCATACAATTCAATAATAAAAAATTGTTTGGCCTCGAGCAGGTATTGTTTGCGTATACGTAATTCATCAGCTCCAACACTTACGTTACCGCCACCAACGCCGACGCCACCGCCACCGCCCACCTTTGTGCTATTCGAATATTTCTTATCGGATTTTCTTCGTTCAAGTGCCAGTATGACAACGTCATTCTTGGAGATATCCAAATCTATGGCATGCATGGTCACATTGTAACAATCCTCCAAAACTAAAATATTAATATGAACTTCACCATTAAAGGTGAAATTACCCTCATACAAATAGGGTTCCAATGATATGTTGTACTTCAAAGGTTTTATTGATGTTGGCAAACGCACGTCCTGTTCGTAGGTACGTTGCGTTGGATCGGTGACATTCTGCTCAGAGCCTTTGTGTTTTATGGGTATTGTAGTGCATACGATATCTTCATCTTCGTTGGGTACAATATCGTCACATGTTGCAAAATTGTAAACGACAAAGGAGACCGTTAGTAAAGTGCAGATAAAAAATGCTGCCAACAGTAATAAAGTACTGCATGACAGCGTATATCCTCTTCTATGGGTGATGAACTGTGTTGTGGTGGTGTTATGGCCACCCGATCTCTGTGATTCCATATTTAAATTTTCATGCGGATGGGTAACCATAACCAATTACAATAAACAGATAAACGACCCACCTCTACACCAATTAGCCAGGTGTGTAGGTTTATATGTGTATGTATGAATTTTATTATTGAATTTCAAATTTTTTTTTCGTAACGGAAAATATTTTTTTCTGATTTTTATTATATTTGTTTACAATTTCCTTCTCGTGGTTTGCATTGAAAACCATAAATTTTCTATAAAAAATGAAAACAATAATAAACATTTTAAAACCAAAATTTATGTAGGTAGTTACTTTAATATAAATATTTATTTCTTTATTAAAATAAGATTTGCAAAAGGTTATCTCTTATAAATTTGGCCAACACTTAACATAATTAATTTCTTAAAAAAAAAACAGGAAAACATGGAAAGTAATTTAGTCGACAAATTTATGGTATTTAAATAAGAAACGTGTTTTTGCATGAATAGAAAGATCAAAAGTAGAATTTTTCATTTATGGTTTATAACCCAGCAAACATTTGTTTCCCAGCATATAACAAAAATTACAAAAAAAATTGTGTATGTAAATAATTTCATAAACATTTTGATATTTAATTTCATCAAAATTTGAATATGTAAAAAATTTCATTAAAATTTGCATATGTGATAAATTTTCTCAAAAATTTCACATTTGAAAATTTTCACCAAAAATTAGGATGAGTTATAAATTTCATCAAAATTTAAATATTTTAAAAAATCACAAATCTTTTTTTTTAAATAAAAAAATTAATTTTTTTCAACATTTTAAATGTGATAAATTCATCAATGTTGCATATGAGTCAAATCAATTTGATCTCACCATCACCGATTTCGATGAAATTTTATGGCTCGATATTGTATTTGAACACAACTTTAATTCTGTTGCCAATTGCCAAAATGACATTACGTATGGCAACTGATAACCGATAACAAAACCACAGTTGCCTTATCACAACTTTTTAAAAAATTGTTAGGTTTTAGTGCGATCGATCGTTAATACCGTTTAGTAAAGAATTGATTGTCGGTTTTTGCGTTTTCATTTCATATAACCACGTGTCGGCGTAAAGAGAACAAAACAAAAAAATAGTCGGCAGAGTTGCCGTTTTTTATACTTTTAACTAAAATAGGTATTTTTCAATGTGTAGTTCTAACGTTTTAAAAGAAAAAGTTTTCTACTCCATTTTTTTTAATATTTTTATAAAAATTTTTTTTTAACAGAAAATATTTTTATCAACAATTTTTCTATAGAAAGAAAATTTTTTTATCAAAAATGTTTCTATAGAAAATTTTTTTATTAAAAATTTTCTATAAAAAAATTTTTATCAAAAAATTTTCTATAGAAAATTAATTTATCAAAAATTTTTTTCAAAAAAAAAAAAATTTATTAAAAATTTATAGAAAGAAATTTATGTGAAAAAATTTCTATAGAAAAAATTAATTTTTGGTAAAAAAAATTTTTTCTGAAGAATATTTTTTTATAAAATATTTTCTACAGAAAATTTTTTTTATCAAAAATTTTTCTATAGAAAATGTTTTTATCAAAAACTTTTCTCTAGAAAATTGTTTTATCAAAAATTTTCTATAGAAAATTTTTTATCAGCAAATTTTTTAATTAAAAATTTTTCCATAGAAGGTTTAAATTTTTTGATATAAAAATATTTTTATCAAAAATTTTTACAAAAAAATATTTTTATCGAAAAATTTTCCAAAGCAAAATATTTTTATTCAAATTTTTTCTATAAAAAAAAATGTTTGGATCGAAAATATCTAAAAAATATAAAAATCTAAAATTGTTTAATATTAAAACTTATTTTTCTAGTTTGAAAATATTCCCAATATTTACAAAAATATTCCCAATGTTTACAAAAATAATAGTGTCGAGGCAACAATGTTCGAGATTATATTTCTTAGTTCTCTCGAACCATGTATTTTGTTGCTATAAATTGTATTTTGAATTGTTTCTTGCCTATTGTGTTTTTGTCTTTTCTTTAACAAAGCGGCACCAACCCACTCTGTTAACATCCAAATTCCAACTGAATGATTTTATTACTCATTTTCACGAGTTTTGTTAATGATCGTGGTATTTACTAAAATTACATAAAATTCATCGGCTTCTGGTGGTATGGGCTGCCTTCTCCTGCATATAACTATGGAGACCAGTATGTAGAGTAAAATTTCATGACTTATTTTTTTTTTAAATGGAATTGCTACGTTTTGGTGCGAAAGCCTACATATAATAATTCTCTTAAGCTTTTTATTGTTTACATTTTCTTTCAAATTGTTGTGTATTTGACCAAAAATTGCTAATTAAAAAACAAATAAAATACTAGTAAATAATAGTATTTATTTAAGAATAATGCACCGTGAACGAGTGGAACGATTTTTTTTTTAAACTACTCGACAGATTTTGCTCATAAATTTACTGCAGAATTGTTATATTTCTATCAGTTATTTTAAAATTTAAAATTTTGATGCTGTGTTGTTTTATTAGCTCATGTGAGTAAATAAACAATTATTTAGATTGCAAATATTAATAACACTTTAATTATAAAAGAAAATTCAATTTCAAATACGATTTAGAATGAAACAATGACCAGGCGTAGGATTTTTAGGCACTAAAAAATTAGATGTCTTAGTGACATCTAATAAATAAATTATGTTGTTTTTAGAGAAAGAAAGCGCAACCCGTTTTTCGCTAAATATCAATTGGTTGATTTAAATACGTGGTAGCAGGGCTGCCAGATACTTTTTGGTCACTATCTCCAAATTCTAAAATTTTTAGCCCAAAAAATCCCCAATTCGTAAAAAATCGTATTTGCTTATATTTTTTATTTAATTAACCCTCCGACGGTTGAGTCATCCGTTCTCCTTATACGAAGTACAAGGCCCACAGGTACCTATTTCTATTTATATGGAATTTTATATGAAAACGCATTTTTTTAGAAACCTAGTATTTCGTAAACTTCATAACCATGAAAGAAAAACAGATCAAGAGAATCTGATGTGTGTGAACAGCACTAACTTTTTTGAATTGAATTTATTAACATAGTTGTCGGTTGAAATGTTTGTTTGTTCTTTTTGTTAAACTCATAACTGAAAATTCTCGCTTTACGCAGGCATTCCTGTAGGAACTGCTAACATATTCAAAACTGCTTTACCAAGTTCTTTATAGTGATGTGTACATATGTGGCAATATCTTGAAATGTATAAACTTTTGGCCAAAATTCAATTAAGATTGACGTATTTTGACGTATATGGTATTCCAATTTGTAAAATAATGTTTATTCCATTGAGTTTCGTAGACACCAATTGGGAGTATTCTCGTTCACTGAATTTTGGTTGAGATATTGGATTCTTGCATTTTTGCATGTTAGAGTATTCGTTGCTTGAAAATATTTAAATTATCTTGTAAACGTAATGTAAACGCCATTTCATTTAATATTTTTTTTTATAATTAAAACAATTTATTTTTAAATGTACGTTGACTTAACAGTTTACATTTTGGTAGTTCTTTTTTGAATTCTGACCAATAATCGGATGCAATTTTTATATCAAGAAACGAATCATCCTTTATTACATAATATTTTCCTTTATTAAGAAAGTATGAAGTTTTAAGTTCACAAGTTAAAATTTCCCCAAAAAATCCCCAACAAATTTGAGTGAATCCCCAACAAAATCCCCAAGCCCCAAACCAATTTTGTTCTCCTTTTTGAATATTGAATATCACCAACTTTGGGGCCAAAACCCCATATCTGGCAGCCCTGCGTGGTAGGCAAAAAGAGAACCTAGGAAATATGAATGTATTGGTGATTTTACAAATGCAGAGACTAAAAAAAAATAAATATTTTCTTGTTCTATTTTGCATGTGTTTTGTTGTTGCAAATTCTAAAATAAAGCGACAAGAACCTCATTCATCGTCTGCTATCATACAAATGAGTATATTTCGTATTTTAGTTTGTTATTTTTTTTTTTTTAGTTCGTGTTGTGTATGTGAAAATGACGATTGGTGCGCGGCCCCTAGGGGCTAATTTGCCGACCATTGATTTAAATAAATTACGATTTTATCATATCTTTGGAAAGGGATATATGATTATGTTGAAAGTCACAGAATAGAATTGTAAAATTATGCTTATTTACGTACCCATTCATCAAAAAATTGGCCTCATCGATAAAGGTTTTTTTTTTTCTATAATAGCTCGCGCTAGACAGAACCCCATTTTTATAAAACTATTTTATTATATGCACGTCGGTGGCAAGTTGGTAGGACCCTATTAGAAGACCTTTTATTTTGTGTGGCAAAGTGTATTTCAAAATATTTTTATCGAAAATTTTTCTATAAAAAAAATCATATGAAAAATTCTCTTTTTTTATATTGTCAAATTTTATATAGAAACAATTAAATAATTAAATATCGAAGAAATATAGAAAAAACATTTATAACGAAAAGTTTTTTATGGAAAAAAATTTTATATTAAAAAAATCCTTTGTTAATAAAAAAATTTTATTGCTTTCTATAAAAAAATTTATTTCTAAAAATGTTCCAAAAAAAAAAAAAAACGTTTTAAAAAAGTTTCTATACAAAAATTGTATAAGAAAAAATTTCATATCAAAAAATTTGAAAAGAAAAAATTGTATAAAAATTTTAAAGAGAAAAATTTATAAAAAAAATAATAAAGGAAAAAAATAATTTAAAAATTTTCTATAGAAAAAATTTTGGTCTTAAAATTTTCTATAGATAAAATTTAATATCAAAAATTTTTGGTAAAAAAAAAATTTCATATAGAAAATTTTCAGTTAAATAAAATTTCAAATCAAATATTTTTAATGTTTGATTTCCTAAGGGGTTACCTTTAGACTGATATAGTCAATTTTTTAATTTTTGTTGTAAATAAATATTCAAATTTTCATCTTTAAAATTTTCTATAAAAAGAACAAAAAATTATGTAGAAAAATTTTGTATAGAAAAAATTTATGAGGAAAACTTTTTTATAAAAAAAAAATTAGTATTGAAAAATCTTCCGAAGAATAAACATCTAATAGTGGTATATATAATTCATAAACGTATTTTAAAATTATCAATATCTTAAAATATAAATTTTGTATGGAAAATTTTGATTACAAGCTTATCATATCTATATTTTTTTCAATTATAAATTTGGAGTTAATTTTTTATTTTAAGAAGATAAGTTTACATTAAAATCCTTACCCTGACAATTACTATTATTTAAATTATATGTGCAGACATACTCGTATGTAAATACTAACTAATAATTGTTATAACAAATAACGAACTACAATATTTTAATAATGAGATTCTCTCTAACAATAAAACTAATATTTAATTCCCAGAAAGATTTCAAAATCAAAGATTTGGTTAATTTTAATTAGTTATAGACGTTTTTTACTACGTCCATAGAAAGAATATGTCATGCTATTGTCTATTATTGTATTCTAAATTGTTTATAATTGTTATTGTTATTTTTAAATATTTAAATGCGAGTGTTAAAAAACAAATAATGGACGTTTGTTTACAAATAATTTGCAAATGTTTTATAAACTTTTTACTAACAAAACAAATTACTTTTGTTTAATTTTCTTCTTTGCTTTTCAAATAAACAAATTTAATTGAATATTTCCTTCTTATTAACAGTTTAGATTTCAATATTTTAAGTTATTAAATGAGTTATTTATGTTGAAAATATCTTTAATATGTTATAAATACACAAACACATTTGTTTTGATTTTTAAACAAAAAATCTGAAAGATTTTTAAAAATATAAAAATGCTTTAAAGTGTGATTATTGCTATGTGTGATATTAAAATATTTAAATAATTTTGGGAAAAAATTAAATTTCCATTAAAATCTTTTTTTCAGGGACCGCAACTGTTAGAGAAAATAAATATAATTTTTTTACTTTTATTTTTTCGATAAAAAATAGCAGTTATTTTTGACTTTTATTTTTTCAAGCAAAAATAAATGTTATTTTTTGACTTTTATTTTTTTGAGCAAAAATAACACTTATTTTTGACTTTTATTCCATCGATCAGAAATAAAAGTTATTTTTAACTTTTATTTTTTCGAGCAGAAATAAAAGTTATTTTTGTTGAAATTCATTATGTGTATTTATTAAATTTTTTTTTTCAAAGATAATTTTTCAGTTTAAATATATTTGCAAATGCTCAAAAATTAATTGAGTTGAGTTTTGAAATCGTAATTGGGGTTAAAAACACAAAAATAACATTTATTTCTGCTCGAAAAAATAAAAGTTAAAATATAACTTTTATTTTTGCTCGAATAAATAAAAGTTAAAAATATCTGTTATTTTTGCTCAAAAAAATACAAATCAAAAAATAACTAATTTTTTTAAATAAAAATCAGATTTTTAAAAGGCAATTTGGTCCAAGACTATCAAAATGATTTACTTAGTTTTATTCTCCTTGAGGTTGCTGTTTTTAATCAAAAGTTCAAAAATAACAGTTATTTACTGTCCCTGTTTCTTTAATTTGATAAATATTGAGCTTATAGTACGTTTACACATTTGGACATAAAAGTGATCGTAGCGGTAGATCGTTTTCATATCCTCTAACATCGTAGGTGGTAAAAAATATATTGTTTATGTGTTGATACTTGTATTTGAAAAGGATAGAAATATAACTGTGATATCCACCTTTAAGTATACAGATCTACAAACTGAGTCGTCTGGCCAGCAGGATTGCTGGCTATCCATGTAAGCTTGTTATTAAAGTACAGGTCGCAAATTAAATGACAAGTGTCATTTAATTTGGTAAAATAACCATGCACGTGGTAAAATACCAAAAAAAAAATCCATTTTTTTAGGGGACCCCAAAGATTTATAGTCTCGATTTCATATTTGCAAAAAGTGATAATTTTCTCAGGGGCATATCTTGCAAATCGTTCGGAATCGATTCACTTTTTGAGGCAAAGTTGTAGCTCTTGTCATAAGGAACAAACATTGCAAAGATATAAAATCATTCATCTTGAAGATCAAAATCGCCTGTTTTGTCCATGTTTTGGTCCATAAATAGCAAACTGTTCAAAATTCAAGGAAACAGTCAGCAACAAAAATGTACCCATGATCTCATTAAACAACTTTACAGCTTTTGAGTTAAGTACCAAAAATATTTGAATCGACCTATATTTGACTATACCTCCCATACAAGACAAACTCTCAAAAGTCTCCTAAACACCCAGAAAATCACACAAACACTTATAAATCTAAAAATAGTTTAAGATATTTGCTAAAACTTTTCACAGATAAGTGTTTTGTAAACATAAATCGAGTATCAACAATTTGACAATAGGTTAAAATTTGACCCTAGCTCCCATATCAGAATCTTTTCAGCAAATGACAAAAAAACACTTAAATATCGATAAATCATTACTGTGATAAAATATTGATTACAAATATCTTGTAAAGTTGTTGGTTCATATTTGAACTTAATGGTAAATTCTGCAAATTTGTTAACCCTTCCGAAAAATATGACCTCGACAAAGACTATCAAAATAAGATGATTTCGTCGTTGGAGTCAAATCTGTTTTGAGTTTCCGAATTTTTTAACCCTTCCGAAAAATATGACCTCGAAAAGTCTATCAAAATAGGCATTAGTTTGTAAGACGATTTCCTCGCTGAAGTAAAAAAAATGTACTCGTGGCTACATCTGGAGAATATGGTAGATGAGGGAACAATTCTTAGCCTAATTTATATTTTTTACCACGAAAACTGTACATGTGTCCATCATGACAACGCTCGGCCACATGTTGCAAGACCAGTCAAAAGCTATTAGGAAAACAGTGGATAGAAAGTTTTGGCTTACCTTCTTTATAGCTCAGACCAAAGACTCTATTATATCTGTGGCAATATGGGAGAAAAGCTTAAGTCGAAAATTAAAGTTTTGAGATATCATAAATTTTGTGTAATTTTTCTTCTGCTTGATTGCTGCGAATAATTTATGAATTAATATATTGGTAACCATATTTATTAGAGAAGAAGGATGAATATTGAAAAAAATATTGTTCAATTCAGAAGATTTTACGTTTTTTCTACTTAAGCTCTTTCTCGAAACTGAAATTTGCGTTGAACTGGACCTTAAGTAGCTTTAAGCGGTTCTATTTAAATATATACATTATATTGTGTAGTTTTATGTAAACATAAATAGTTTGAAAATAATGATTTTATTTTTTTTAAGGTCCACTTTTATACAGCTTAGGTGAAGTTAAGCGAAATCGTTATATGATGAAGGAAAAATATGAATATGTACACAAAAATATGTGTACATAAGTTGTTTTGATCAATGAATTATTGGTTCAAAAAACTTAAGCTAAAAGGTAAACGTAAACAAAAAGTAAACAAAAACCCGAATTTTTTTAAACGGACTTAACACATTTAAGCGCTTCTGTAATGCAATAAACGTCTTAACTCAATTCTCTCTTATGTATACATAAAATAAACGCACAAACAAACATACATATCACGAGCACTTGTGCGTGCCTTAGATTTCTCCCATTCGATAATCGTATTATAGAGTCTTTTCTCAAACCTTTCCCTTTATGATTTCCATTTGTTTCGATCGATGCAGAACTCCCTTATTAGATTACGCTTCACTTTAGAACAGGTTATCAATAATTCGCTTAATTCATTATTTTTCTCGAAAATAATGCATTTTGTTATTATATGCATTTTTAAGCAAAGAAATCTGTTTTTTCCAAATATTTAAATTTTAAGTACGTAGGGTAGAAGGGGGAGCATTTGCCACTTTTTTTAAAAGTGCTCTAAGTTTCTTACCGTGAGAGTTATCACAATTTTTTTGTTCTTCATAGGTACCTTTATATGTTAGCTTTAAGCTGTGTTGGTTCAGAATGCCTACGGCTTTTTTTATGTATCAAGTTTGAAAAATAGCAAATTAACTAAAAGTGGTCAATGTGCCCCATCCATGGGGACACATTTGCCAATAAGTTTGGTACAAAAAAGAAGTAAAAAAATTGTTGTAATAAAGTAAATTTTTATTTCTATAAAGCTTTAATATACAAAACAAATAAACCAAAAAACCAATTCAAGATCACTTCACATGGATAAATTAAACAAAACAGTAAAAAATTCAGAGATCAAAACTTAAACTATTGGGCCTCTGTTAATATTGTACTGTGACATATTAACATTAAAAAAAGAAATGTTAAGATGGAAGATGGATTGGGCGTTGCAACCAAAATACGATATCCTTTTTAGGGAATTTACAAATGTCGGGCTCAAAAAAATGTCGACGAGTTGCTTTGTTATATGTGTATGGCAAATGTGCCCCAGGTAGAGTCCTTAGATGTAAATAGCTATTTTTCACATAAGAAATAGATTTATTGATAAAAACTCAAAATATTTGTTCTCCATACTATATTGGTTATTAAGCTAATGAATGATTTCTTAGGATAACAAAAAACTAAGGAAAATATTACAAAAATACTTGTAGCAAAATATTTTTCCAGGATCTGCTAAAACAATAAATAACGCCTGATGTTTTAAATATGAAAGCTACATCAGTCAAAATTTGAGATATAGAATATCAATGATAAACGAATATAAATTCGATTACAGCATCAAAAAAGATAAGTTAGTTTTCAAGAAAATTAGTGGTGGCAAATGCGCCCCTATGGAAAATGGTCCCCCCTACCCTACTACTTTTCACTTTCGATATTTAAAAATATTAAATTTGTATAACTTTTAAAATTCCACTATGTACTTAATAACGCATCATTTTCTTAAATAAAACAAAAAATTTCTAATAAACATTTAATACTTAACTAAAACAACGAATTCGCACATAAATACTTGAATAGAAACCAACTATAACAGACATTCATTGCAATAATTAAACAAAATGATTTTAAATTAAATTGAAATACATATATGTCAAAGTTGCATCAAAGGGTTAAATGTTACTAAATGACATTGCCATTCATTCACTCATTCATTCATTCATGCACTTGGAAATTAATTTATTTTTAACTTTCAACAATTCTATTACTACGAGTTCAAACTAGTGAAAGCAGATGATAAATCACAGTGGGGTTGTTATATAAAAATTAGGAGTAAAATCTTTAACAATATTAAGTTTTGATCAAGTGACAATAATAAATATATTAATCGCGATCTAAAGGCAAACAATATCACAATGGTTTCCGGAAATGGTTGTCGAAATTACAATTAAGAGGTTATCTTCCCTATATAGAAAAAGCTAGAAAAACTCCGACCTCACAATGCATGCGGTCTAAACAAAGTACACCTGTAGTATATCGTCATTTTTTATTTCGTGTGATTGATAGGAACCACGTGGAATACAAATTTTATCGAAACAAGCTGTTCGAATGATATTCACAATAACACATATTGTTTTTTAAGAGATTTTTAGGAAATCATTACTACTGTGCATTAGTACGTTACGATTTCATTCATCGTTTGAACATTAGACCGTCTTTCAAAACGAAAAATTTGTTTATAATGATTTTTTTTAATATTAAATTAATTGGTTAATTGCAACTAATGAGATAATATGGGAGTTATAGACCAATTCCAATAAAATTTGGTTCTGTGATTTCTGCTTGTATGTGGTAAATTCTGATGTTTTCTGTTGATTTTCAAAAATTTTTCTATAGAAAATAAGTGGATAAGTTCGTCTAACTGAATCGATCATATGGTCATAGGTGAAATAGAAATGAGTGTTAACATAATTCTCGTTTTTCATTTCGCTTAACTACTGGCATCTAACAGTTGGTGACACAGTGTGCTGATGAAGTCCGTAGCGGGACAGAAAATGCAGCATTCCACGCTGCTAAGTGTCACATAGTTTTTTCAGTATTTCTAAAATTTATTCATCTAATTTAAAAATCATAAATTAAAAAAAATAATTTATGACATGAACCTAAACCCGACTTGAACTCACGACCATCAACGAAAATTTTTGTATCAAACATTTTTCTATAGAAAATTTTGTTATCAAAAATTTTTCTATAGAAAATTTGTCTATAGAAAAATATTTGTATCGAAAATTTTTCTATAGAAAAATATTTTTATCGAAAATTTTCAAAAATGAACCTATCGAAAAGATTTTTACACGTTCGAAAACTACTTAAGAAAGGAAGATATGCTTACGGCTGCAGCAAGAATGTGGGAAGTGAAGGATTTCGATGGTTGATTAGGCCATCTCTTCAGGAGGATTATCCCAAATTTAGACAGATCGAAAACCATGCATTATTACTTATTTTACAAACAAAACCTGTAAGAATTATGTTCATAACCCATAAGTAAAAGCGTAAATCATCGACTGAAAAAAACGCTGAAAAAAAACGACTGAAAAAAACGATGAAAACTGAAATTTTTTTGCGTTTTTTTCAGTCGATGATTTACGCTTTTACTTATGGTTTATGAACATAATTCTTACAGGTTTTGTTTGTAAAATAAGTAATAATGGTTTTCGATCTGTCTAAATTTGGGATAATCCTCCTGAAGAGATGGCCTAATCAACCATCGAAACGCGTCGAGGAATTTTGGTTTCTCCGCAAACAATTTTTGGCTTTTTATCAATAAATTGGTCTATTACATTAATAAATAAATGTAGCAGATTTGGGATCCAATGCGAATACTCATCTTTTTTAAGTTCTACGCTATCTCTAACAGTTTAAGAGATATTTAACGGAATGTCGTTTACGATTATTTAAATCTAAGGGTTCGATAAAATGTAAAGCAAAAAGTTTAATTTCGTTGACTAGTATAATTGCCAAACATCATTTGATCAACTATTGGCAGCTTGGAGCTTACACAAAGGTTAAGTCCAAAACATAACCGACTCCCATCCCCTCGCGTTATTATTTTAACCCCGATCATAAATATTTTTTTCGTAAAATTTAAAGAACAACTGGGGCCATATATACTAGCGACACATTCACGGTCACTCGTGATTAGAACTGAATTTTGAAAAAATCATGTCCACAATACTCTACTAAAAACTATTATTTTTCAATTTATTTGGAAAATTTTGAAACCGATTAATTTAAATTTTTAATTATGATCCTAAAACAAAATTTGTATTTTAGAGACGGTCTAATGTATGTTTCTGTGTAAATAGTATCTATAAATAAGTAAATGTACAAGTACAATTTTTAATTAACATATTACTCTGTTAATTTAATATTTAAATTGTTGTTTAGCAAAAATTAGCGATATTTTCTTTTACTTAATTATAGCAGCGGCAGCCTCATAATCGTCCATCGTCTTAATCATCTCCATGATGGAGATGATAGAGACGACACGCATTATTGAATTAATCAATTAAATTAATTTAGACAAAAATGTACTGATGTTTGATCTGATGAGTAAATTAAAAAAAATCTTCAATATTTTTAAATTTTTTTTAAATACGAAAAATATATATTTACTTAATTCTTGTGTACGACTATAATTGAGTACAAGCTTAAAAGTACGTGGTATCGATTGTGTGAATTAATATTTGTTTATTAAATTTTTCCTGTTTTTAAGGAATGGTCGTCGTCGGTCCATCGATGGTATCTTGGCTCTTCACTTAAATTTTGTTATGACTGCTTTTAACTTGATTTAAAATATTTTTTTTATATGACAACTTTTTCAGTTTTGTTTTATTTCTTTTCGGAGAAATGTTTAACACTTTAATGCTAATTGAATATTGAATATCGGTACAGAAAGTTAATCATGACTTTGACTTAAAAAGATTTCATTTACTATACAAATGAACATATAATTTGTTGAAATTTCTTGATATTTTAATATTTAAAATTATTTATTTAACATTCATTTTAAGCAAAAATGTCTATGGTAAATTTTCAAAAGTCCAATAGTAAATTTTTTATTTATTTATTTTTTTTTAAGAGAAATATTTAATTTTTAATTAACAACTGTTGACAAATAAATTGTGTCTATTGTAAATATGGCAATGGAAATTTGTTTTAATATTTTTTTTTTATAACATTCACATAATAATAATTTTTATGCATATGAATATATTAACAATAAATTAACGGTTATTTAGTGGAGAGCCATGGAAAAACTTTTCATGGTCATGATAAAATATGAGTTGCAAAAAATTTGAATGCTAATAAAATATAGAGAAATTTTAATAGAACTTAAAAATCACTAGTCAACAGCCAAAATTATATTTTAGTTAAACTATTTTTTTGTTATAGTGCTCTGAACACAAAAACACCCGATTTTTTTTTTTTTTCAAAAATTTTGGATTTTTGCAGAAGTTGTCCAAGTTATACTACTATATGTGACCCAGTCTATGAAAAGGGAAACGGTATATGAAATTTCGAAAAATTTCGAAAAATTAGCTAATTTTTCTAAATTTTGTCTTTGAGTCATAAGCCACCTTTTCATAGACCGAGTCACATATATTGAAAACGACTTATCCAATTTTATTGAAAAATACATCAATGGCTTAAGAATAAAATTGCCCTTGAATCGTGGTAATACAAGTGTTTTTAATGACCAACAGTTTTCAAGTTATTTACATCGTAATATAAAGAAAAACTTTTTTTCAAAATCGAAATTTTCTATACAAAAATTTTAAAAGAATAATTTTCGATATAAGAATTTTAAAGCTAATTATTTGATATAATAATTTTATAGAAAATATTTCGATACAAAAATTTTTATAGAAAATATTTCGATACAAAAATTTTTATAGAAAATTTTTCGATATAAAAATTCCCAAAGAAAACTTTTTAGGTATAAATATTTTTATAGAAAATTTTTTTGATATAAAAATTTTTATAGAAAATTTTTCGATACAAAAATTTTTATAGAAAATTTTTCGAAATAAAAATTTTATAGAAAATTTTACAATATAAAAATTTTATAGAAAATTTTTCGATATAAAAATTTTAATAGAAACATTTTGAATACAAAATTTTAATAGAAACATTTTCGATGTAATAAAATTTTGACATCGAAAATGTAATGCAAATTTTTTTATATAATAATTTTATAGAAAATTTTTTATAGAAAAATTTTTTTTTTGATAGAAAAATTTTATTAGAAAAATTTTCACACAAAAATTTTAATAGAAACTTTTTCGATATAAAAATTTTAAATCTAATTTTTTGATACAATAATTTTCTAGAAAATTTTTCGGTACAAACATTTTCTATAAAATTTTTCGATATAAAAATTTTTATAAAAAATTTTTTCGGTATAAAAATTTTAATAGAAAAATTTCCGATACAAAAATTTTTCGCCGATAAAAATTGTTATACAAATTTTTATGGAAAATTTTTTCGATATAAATATTTTTATAGAAAGTTTTTTAGATATACAAATTTTTATAGAAAATTTGTCAATATAAAAATTTTTATAGAAAATTTTTTTCGATATAAAAATTTTTGCAGAAAATTTTTTCGATATAAAAATTTTTTAGAAAATTTTTTTCGATATAAAAATTTTAACGAAAATAGTAATTTATAATTTTTATAGACTTCTAAAGGTCCCTGATGATGATATCCAAAGGATATCGAAATATTGGACAAGAATAATAAATAAAACTATAAAACAAAGACCTCGAACTCGTAATTCATAAAAAATTTAACAATGAAAAGGTCGAATAAATAAAATCATAAAAATTAATTGAAAATTTTTTAATATTAAAATTTTATAGAAAATTGTTCGGTATAAAATTTTATAGAACATTTTTCGGCAAAAAAAAATTTTATAGAAAATTTTTCGGTATAAAAATTTTATAGAAAATTTTTGGGCATTAAAATTGTATTGAAAATTTTTCGTATAAAAATTTTATAGAAAATTTTTCGATATAGAAATTTTTTCGAACTAAAAATTTTATAGAAAATTTATCGATATAAAAATTTTATTGAAAATTTTTCGATATAAAAATTTTATAGAAATTTTTTAGATATAAAACTTTTTTTTATAGAAAGTTTTTAGATATAGAATTTTTATAGAACATTTTTTGATATACAAATTTTTATAGAAAATTTTTCGATATAAAAATTTTATAGAAAATTTTTCGGTATACAAATTTTATAGAAATTTTTTCAGTATAAAAATTTTATAGAAAATTTTTAGGTATAAAAATTTTATAGAAAATTTTTCGGTATAAAAATTTTATAGAAAATTTTTCGGTATAAAAATTTTATAGAAAATTTTTCGGTATAAAAATTTTACAGAAAATTTTTTGGTATAAAAATTTTATAGAAAATTTTTCGCATAAAAATTTTATAGAAAATTTTTCGGCATAAAAATTTTATCGAAAATTTTTCGGCATAAAAATTTTATCGAAAATTTTTCGTATAAAAATTTTATCGAAAATTTTTCTTATAAACATTTTTCGACATAAAAATTTTTATAAAATTTTTTTTGATATTAAAATTTTTATAGAAAATTTTTCGATATAAAAATTATTTTTATAAATAAAATTTGAAATGTTAAATATTTTGACGATAACTGGATCAGAATTTTCAAAAATGAAAATGACTGTTTTTATAATCGTTATGACCAGGAATGAATAAAAAATATATAGTGATGATCAAATGTAACACAAAAAGTTGTATTTTGTTACTTAGTGTAACCAATATCCATATCCTTTTTAAAGTGTATTAAAAAAATAGCGAACAAATCAAATTTAATCGAAACAGGAAATTACACTATTATATTACACATTAAATTATCCTTGACAAAAAACTTAATATCTACTTAAATTTTTGTTATTGTTCTGTATAGATCCTATAATATATATTTTTCCTTTTTGTGAAATAAAAAGCGAAGTAGAAATATATTTTAAGATTTTTGTTGTTGGTTATTTGTAGTAATTTGGTATGAAATTTCCCTGAGGTAATTGAAACTTTATTAACCCCCACTAACTAATTAAGAAACATAAAGTACATAAACTTAAGGAATAGTTACTTGGAAGTAACTGAGATTATTTTGCACATATTTGCAAATATTGTATGTCTGTATGGTTTGTATATTTATTCACATACTAACATATTCGTAAGTGCTTATATACTTAATTTAGTGTCTTCGTGTATAAAGATTTTGTGGTAAAATTTTGCATACCCGCAGCCATTTCCTTGTAAAAGATATAAGATTTCAAAATTCTCAAAGAGTTAGAGTTACAGAAGTTGCGAGAAAGACTAATGATATCAGGGACATGTGCTTCCTTCCCCTTTGTCGTTGTCGTAAATGTAATTTAGTAATAATTATATTTGTTTCTTTTTTTTTTTTTGTTTTTTGCAAATGTCTTTATTATAATGACAAGACAACGTGGTTTAATAATATTAAATATTTATTATTAAAACAAAAATTCAAGTGACATTGAATCGAGGGAAATAGCGAAATAAAAGGATGTCTTACAGATATTTTAAGAGTAATAATTTATCAAGCATTTTTGGATATTTCTATTGTTGAAAATAAATGTGTTTTTGGATATCAATTAACATGTATTATTTGTGTGAAAAAATATTTAAGGGAGTTTTCTTGTGGTTTCCTTTTTCCTTTTCGATATCTTAGTGATATTTTAGATCAAAGGTGAAGTTAAAGATCGTATGTTTTCCTTAAATTATGATATGCTATAAAACAATTAAGGGCTTTTTATTTTTATAGCCAATTTTATTTATTTTACATCGACGGCGTGATAATGCTTTAGGTCTGGCTTACCGCTAAAAGTGATATTTATAATTGCATATTTTTAGGGCTGGTCGCCAAAAGAGATATTAATAATTACATATTTGCCGAGTCTGGGGCTCGAACCCAGGCAGAATATATTATGTTTAGTTGTTCACAGGACAATCAAATATGTATTTATGAATGTTTGATTTTGACATGATACAAACATTTTATTAAGACTTTAAGTCATTTCGGTCATAATACTAGTAAATAAATCTGCTGTCTGAGTAATAAATAATAGTTCAAATGCGGCAGATGTTTTGGTACATTTGTATTGTATCATTTTAGTTAAATGTCTGGCATTTTAATGAGTTTTTATTTTAAAAACAAATTTAAAATAAAAAATACATATTTATTAACCACATACTCATTAAATTATTTTATTTATTTCATTAAACAAAACAATACGCAAATAAAATGTCTTAGATAGAAATGAAGTTTTCAAATACTTTGAATTGTTTAAAGACAACATTTTGCACTTAAATATTTAACAAAAAAATTTAGTTTCTTATATTAAACGGGTTAATCGATCTGATTTTATTATGACCCAGTTATATACGTGTGTATGTCTACTAGAGTAAGGGTAGTGAGTTCGATTCCAGGCAGTTACTAGAATTTTATGCTACGACGAGCATATGTTTTTCGGCATCGTAAATGGTATTGTACTAATGTCATCATTAAATGATTTTTTAAAGAATCATATAAATCAATGAAAATATAATTTTCGGGAGCCATGGACCATTTGCAACTTGTTCAAAAATATTTTTTTTAATATATCACGATGAAAAATCTATAAATATATTTTTATTGTGTTATCATCGTTACTGGCCTATTAACAAGTTTATTAATTTTCTTTTACGAAAAGACAATAATTCAATTTTAAGGTTACAAACCAAATAAAAACTGTTATGACAGCTGCTGTCAATTAATAAACAATTCATAGATGCAATAAATTTATATGAATGACGCACAGTGGCTTACAAAAATTATATACAAAATTTTATATATGGAAGATTCATAAAAAAAGATTTATTTTAAAAAAATTTTTTATAAAAATTTTTGTATCTTTTTTTTTTCTATAAATATTTTGTATATCAAACAATTTTCTATAGAAATATATCGCAATATTTTCTATAAACATTTTTATTTAAAAAAATTTTCTATAAAAATTTGTATATCAAAAAATTGTCTATAAAAATTTGTATATCAAAAAAAAAATTTCTATCAAAATTTTTGTTTAAAAAAATTTTCTATAAAAATGTTTATATCGAAAAATTTTATATAAAATTTTTATATCGAAAAATTTTATATAAAATTTTTATATCGAAAAATTTTATATAAAATTTTTATATCGAAAAATTTTATATAAAATTTTTATATCGAAAAATTTTATATAAAATTTTTATATCGAAAAATTTTATATAAAATTTTTATATCGAAAAATTTTATATAAAATTTTTATATCGAAAAATTTTATATAAAATTTTTATATCGAAAAATTTTATATAAAATTTTTATATCGAAAAATTTTATATAAAATTTTTATATCGAAAAATTTTCTATAAAAATTTTTATATCAAAAAATTTTCTATAAAAATATTTTTTTATTGAAAAATTTGATATAAAATTTTTTATCGAAAAAATTTTCTATAAAATTTGTATACTTAAAAATTTTCTATAAAATTTTTGTACTTAAAACTTTTCTATAAAATTTTTATATCGCAAAATTTTTTATAAAAATTTTTAAATCAAAACATTTTTATAAAATTTTTATATCGAAAAATATTCTATAAAATTTTTATATCGAAAAATTTTCTATAAAATATTTATATTGAAACAATTTTTGTAAAATTTTTATACCGAAAAATTGTATATAAAATGTTTATATCAAAAAATGTTCTATAAAATTTTTATACCAAAAAATTTTCTACAAAATTTTTACAGCGAAAAAATTTTTGTATCAAAAAATATTCGATAAAAATTTTTATATCGAAAAATTGAAAAATTTGTTGTATCAAAAATTTTGATATCGAAAAAATTTTTATAAAATTTTTATGAGATGTTTTATATAAAACGTTTATAAAGAAAAATTTTATATAAAATAATTATACCGAAAAATTTATATAAAAATTTGTTTTTATATCAAAAAGATTTTTTTAAATTTTTATATAAAATGTTTATACCGAAAAATTTTATACAAAATTTTTATACCTAAAATTTTCTATAAAATTTTTATACCGATAAATTTTTTATACAATTTTTAAATCGAAAAATTTTCTATAAAAATTTTATTTCGAAAAGTTTTCTATAAAATTTTTATACCAAAAAATTTTCTATAAATTTTTATACCGAAAAATTTTCTACAAAATTTTTATAGCGAAAAAATTTTTATAAAATTTTTATACCGATAAATTTTTTATACAATTTTTAAATCGAAAAATTTTCTATAAAAATTTTATTTCTATAAATTACTATAAAATTTTTATACCAAAAAATTTTCTATAAAATTTTAATGCCGATAAGTTTTTTTTTATAAAATTATGAAATCGAAAAATTTTCTATAAAATTTGTGTATCAAAAAGTTTTTCATAAATATTTTTATATCGGAAAATTTAAAAAAAATATATATCGAATAGTTTGTTCTATCAAAAATTTGTATATCAAAAACTTTTCTATAAAATTTTTATTTAGAAAAATTTTCTATAAAAATTTTTATTTAGAAAAATTTTCTATAAAAAATTTGTTGTATTAAAAATTTTTATATCGAAAAATTTTCTATAAAATATATCGAAAAATGTTCCATAAAATTTTTATACCGAAAAATTTTCTATAAAATTTTATATCAACAAAAATTTCTTTAAAAATTTGATATAAAATTTTTTTTATAAAATTTTTATATCGAAAAATATTGTTTAAAAATATTTATATCGACAAAATTTTCTATAAATTTTTTTTAAACTTTTTTATCGAAAAATTTTTATACCAAAAAATTTTCTATAAATTTTTTATACCGAAAAATTTTCTATAAAATTTTTATATCTAAAAATTTTATATAGAAATTTTATATCAAAAAATTTTCTTTAACATTTTTATACCAAAAGAATTTCTTTAAAATGTTTGGACGGAATAATTTTTTATAAAATTTTTATACTATAAAATTTGTATAACAAAAAATATTCGATAACATTTTTTTATCGAAAAATATTATTTAAAAATGTTTATATCGACAAATTTGTTATATTAAAAATTTTCTATAACATTTTTTTTTAAATTTTGAAATCGAAAAATTTTCTATAAAATTTTTATATCAAAAGTTTTCTATAAAATTTTTTTATCGAAAAATTTTTCTATAAAATTTTTATACCAACAAATTTTCTATAAATTTTTTATACCGAAAAATTTTATATACAATTTTTATATCTAAAAATTTTATCTAGAAAAATTTTCTAGATAAAATTTTTATACCAAAAAAATGTCTATAAAATCTTTAGACGGAATAATTTTTTATAAAAGTTTTATACTATAAAATTTGTATATCAAAAAATTTTCGATAAAATTTTTATATCGAAAAATTTTATATAAAAATTTTATAAAAATTTTATATAAAAATTTTATAAAAATTTTCTATAAAATTTTTATACTTTTCTATAAAATTTTTATACTTAAAAATTTTCTATAAAGTTTTTATTCTTAAAATTTTCTATAACATTTTTATATTGCAAATATTTCTATAAAAATTTTTATATCGAAAAATTTTATATAAAAATTTTTAATCGAAAAGTTGATAAAAAATTTTTATATCGAAAAATTTGGTACAAAACTTTTTTATCGAAAAATTTTCTTTAAAAATTTTTATATCCAAAAATTTTGTATAAAAGTTTTTATATTCAAAAATTTTCTGTAAAAATTTTTATGTCGATAAATTTGATATAAAATTTTTATATCGAAAAATTTTATATAAAAATTTTTAATCGAAAAGTTGATAAAAAAATTTTATATCGAAAAATTTGGTACAAAACTTTTTTATCGAAAAATTTTCTTTAAAAATTTTTATATCCAAAAATTTTGTATAAAAGTTTTTATATTCAAAAATTTTCTGTAAAAATTTTTATGTCTATAAATTTGATATAAAATTTTTATATCGAAAAATTTTCTGCAAAATTTTTATAAGGAAAAATTTTATAGAAAATTTGTATACCGCAAAATTTTCTATGAAATTTTATAGATTAAAAAAAATTGATTTTTAAAAAAGTATTTCAGGTGTTTTGGTTCAACTAAAATGTAATTTCGGCTGTTGACCAGTGTAATTTAAAATTTGAGAAAATAATAATTACTCAGAAAATAAAAAGATTTTCTTAATTACTTAAAAAATCCCAACAATTGTTAGAATGTAGTTGAAATTTTGTATATTTTTTTTTTGTAAAAATTATATATTAATATGTATATGAAAAAAATAATTTGTTTCGCACAACATCTGAAACTAGAATAATAAAGCAATAAAATTAGAATATTTTTTTCCACTACTATAATTAAACAATACTAAACGCCTCTAAATGTTTTAGAAACTGCACGATATTTCGGAGGAGGTGGAATTATTTAACATTTTTTATCAATTGATGATAGAATGATACAAAAAATAAAGGGTATGCGAAATGTTTAAATATAAAGATATATAATTGTGCTTCATAATTAAATGTTTAACAAATTGGGGCCGTTAACCTTTAGTTAATAAAGTTTAGATTTTGTTATTTACTGAAGTACCACAAAACTGTTAATTGGTACAGAAATAAGTTTTTAAGCAAAAATTTAAAATTTTTTATATACATCAATTTCAGATTTTTTGAAATTTTCCCAAATTATTTAAAACTCGTATAAATTGTTCTAATGTAGCTAATAACATTGGTCAACAGAAAATCGTTAAATATTTGACAATGGCTGCCATATAAGACCTAATGACCTTATGTAAAATTTAATGTTTTCACTTAATTTACTTTGTTAATAAAATGTTTATTTATTCATGGATTTTCAGGAATTATTTGAAATATTCACAGTTTTAAGATGATATAAGAAAAATGGTATAACATCTTCGATTTTTTATAAAGTTTTAATAATTTTTATAAAGTCATAATCTGAAGACCAAAAATATAGCGGTGATAAAATGTAACGTACATAAATAGTTTAATTTTGTGAAGTAGTGTAATTTGAAATACTTCATCGGTATATAATATTTCTTTAATTTTTATTGGTCTATCTTATCCTTGAAAATTTCATTTGAACTCATATCAAAATTTTATTTTCCAGTAGTACTTATTTACAAGCAAATCAACATGATATTTTCAGTTAGTTCATAAACAATATTTTATTATATAATCAATAAAAAAAAAACTAAAAATATGAAGAGATTTGATTCACACTTCACTATTCCATTATTAAACAGTGGGTAATTTTTCAAAATATTTTGTAAAAAAGAAATTAATAAGAACAACCACTATATTTTAAGTACTGTTCAAAATTTGTTGAAAGTCACAAATAGAAATAGAATCGCAAATTAAATTATCTATAATAAAAAAGTTTTACTATAGTGTATTGCACTAAAATCACAATTTATTACAATTATTTATTTTTGTTTAATTACACTCTGATACAGTGAAAATACACTCGGAACAAAACCAAGCTCAACCAGTAGAACTCGGTTAGAAGATCATTTTACCATTTTTAAAATTTTCGATATACCCTCAAAATCGAAAGTTATCGATAAAAAACGATTTTTTGGACTTAGCGGAGAAAAGAAGGCTTAACTGAGTCATTTTTACATCGATTTTAAATTTGTTTCGAAAGAAAACAAAATAGGCTTTCACTTCGTAAAGACCTTTTTTTAATATGACCAATTTATCATAAAAATATTTTCCGCTGAAGTTAAAATTTTATTTTTGTTTTTTCGATTTTTTCAACTTCGGAAGCTTTTTTTTCGTAAAATTTATCAGAAGACCTAATATATTTTGACTAAAGATAATTATATTTAGTCGCTTTAAAACAGTCTTTCAAGAAAAAAAGTTTTTATAAAAAACATAAAATTTTTCTAATATATGTATAAGAATACGAAAATGACAAAAACCTACTATTTTTACTACAAAATCTTAAAACTGTAAGTATTCCAAACAAAATAAGATTTTCTTGAAAATCCAAGAATAAATAATGATTTTATTAACAATAAAGTAAACAAAGTAAAAATGTCCAATTTTGTATTTGAGCCACTTCCATCATTGGGTTCAAATGTGGAACGATTTTCTTGATTACAGTTCATAAAAAACAAATAAACACAAAATTGTCAATTTCTTCAGATTTAGAAGCGTTTTTGTGAAATAAGTGGCGAAATAAGTGGCGAAAGCCACTTATTTCGTCAAAAGGTGCATGGGTGCTATGGTTAATATGAACTGATTTTAACAAAATTTGATGCAGTGATTTTATATTATATTTATTTTGGCAATATTTCTTCTTATGGTCAAAATCTCAATCCCGCTCCACGTGTTTACAGGCCTTGTATATTTGTTTGTAACGGCTCTGGATCGGTGTGCTGCCATAGATCTTGGTTTGAAATTGTACCGATTGACAAATGCTTGTAGTCTGATCTTCTCTCGACTCGAAGTGTGTCTATAGACAATTTTTTATCAAACATTTTTCTATAGAACATTTTTTTATCAAAAATTTTTCTATAGAAAATTGTTTTATCAAAATTTTTATTAAAAATTTTTTTATAGAAATTTTTTTGATAAAAAATTTTTGTATAGAAAATTTTTTGATAAAAGATTTTTCTATATAAATTTTTTTTATCAAAATTTTTTCTATAGAAAATTTTTTTATTTAAAATTTTTCTACAGAAAATTTTTTATCAAAAATTTTTGTATAAAAAATTTTTTTTATCAAAAATTTTTCAATAGAAAATTTTTTTATCAAATATTTTTCTATAGCAAATTTTTTTATCAAAAATTTTTCTATAAAAATTTTTTTTATCAAACATTTTTGTATAGAAAATTTTTTATCAAAAATTTTTCTATAGAAATTTTTTTTATCAAAAAATTTTTCTGTAGAAAATTTTTTTATCAAAAATTTTATTTCTGTTTTGAAAAATATTCCCAATGTTTATAAAAATAATAGTGTCGTGGCAACAATGTTCGAGATTATATTTCTTTGTTCTCTCGAACCATGTATTATTATTTGTTTTTTTGCCTATTTTATTTTTGTCTTTTCTTTAACAAAGCGGCACCAACCAACTCTGTTCACATTCAAATTCCAAATGAATGATTTTAAAACTCATTTTCACGAGTTTTATTAATGATCGTGGTATTTACGAAAATTAAAAATTCATCGGCTTCTGGTGGTATGAGCTGCCTACTCCTGCTCACAACCATATAAGAGCTAGGATTTAACATATGTAGATGTTAAAGCTTTGAGCTTGGTGATAGTCGAGATATTTTGAGATATCCAAAACTCATTGCGACTTGTATGGGAGATATGGTCAAATATGGGCCGATTCCATTATTTATGCCAAATATTGTAAAAATTTGTTGCTCTTAAGGGGCAGACACGAAATAGTAATCCGATTTTACCTAAAAAGTATTGGGATCATCCTTGGACCTCATTAAATTATCTTCAAAGTTACGACATGTACTTTGATAACAAGCTTGAAAATCAGACCAGCCAGCGACTCAAGGAGTGTTTCTAATTCGATTGGTATACTATAAGGTGGGTCTCTGACCGATATTTTTATGCGTTAAAAACATCAGCAAAAACTCAATATGCCCTTTTCACCTGTGGCGGCGAATGGTATTAAAAATGTGCAAACTTAAACGTTAAAGCAGTTCAACGAAATTAAACGTTTCATAAATAGCTACTAATAACAATAAATCCATTTCAAAATTTATTTTATTTTAAATAAATAATTTTCTAATTAATTTAAAAAGCCAAAATATACAAATATTAGCTTTAGTCAAACTGTCCATTTCTCTCATATTTCTTCCATCATTCATAATTTATAACAGATGTTTGACTTTTAAGCGCAAAACTAAAATATTGTATAAAAAACTGAAACATTTAATTTAAAAGAATTCGCCAAAATGTTTGACATCAACGAAATAATGAATGTATGTATGTTTGTATGAATGTACTTATATATTTGTGTTCATATTCGTACATACCAAATTTAGGCGCCGTTAGAATAAAACGTTATATATTTTTTGCACTTCCTCTTCTGCTGCTGGTTTTACTTCACGTTTTGTTTTTTTTTTCGTTTTTAAAATTTTGTATTTTTATTTTTTACGCTAAAGAAAGTGATGCTTAAAACAACACATTCGTACTTATTCTCCTCCTCTACTCATTTAAATCAAAAAGACATCAACACTTCAAAAATCTTATTACGTATATGATATGATTACCGGTGGCCTGACTTAACGACCGAGCGACCAAAAGGCAAATATAACAGATAGATGGATGACCGAGTGACAGACTCTCATCTATCGTGGAGGGACCGGCTAAAGACATGCAATTTAAACAAACACGTGTGGAGAGAAAAATAGGTACATATGTATTGTATATAAAATTTAATATTTTGTGAATTTTGTCGCATGGTCAAATGTGTATCGATTTCAACAAAATTTGGTAGTGTTTTTTATATAAGCCATATTTCTTATAAATTTCATTAAAATATACAAACATACATTTTGGGACAAATTCTTAATTCCTGGGACCTGTGGAAGGTGCTCAAAATGATAGACCGGTTTTGGCCAATTTCAATGTCAAATGTCTGTGCAAAATTTCATAAAGGTAAAAAAATTGTGGCTTTGAGGAATGTAAAACTATGCTCCATAAATTTATAACCATTTTGTTTCTTTTTACTTGGATTATTCGAGAACGATACATCGAACGCAATTTCCTTTAGATTGATATATAATAATACTATATTTTTTATAATAACACTATATTTTTTATAACACTATATTTTTTATAACACTATATTTTCGCCATTTTTAGGGCGCCAAAATAAAGGGTTATCCATTCCGTGGTTTCAAAAGTATAGGACTGGAATTCGACATCTGTCAAACCAAGTTGTTAAACCAATTTTTTTCTTTTCAGTTGAAAATCTGACATTGACGAAAATTAATCGCTTAAGTATCACACAACGCATACAAATTATCAAAACATACTACAAAAATGGTGATTCTGCAACAGACACATATCGTGCTTTAAGAGGAGATTATGGTTTACATAATCGTCCAACTACGCAAGCAATTGGCAAAATTGTAAAGAAATTTAAAGAGACTGGAGCGGTTACAAATATCGTTTCGCTGAAAATATCGGTGCTGTAACTGAAAGTGTTGCCGAAGACCCGAATGTGTCGATTCCTCATCGTTCTCAGGAATTAGGACTGTCTTACGGCACTTTATGGCGTATTTTGAATTTAGATCTACACCTACATCCATATAAAGTCCAGCTGAAGCTAGCTGACCATTCACAATATCGTAGATACGTGGAATGGATGCTTAAACAACAGGCGGTGGACGGCGATTTTTCGAACAAAATTTTCTTCAGAGATGAAGCACATTTCTCACTCGCTGGGTACGTTAATATACAAAATTGTCGTATTTGGGGTTCTGAGAATCCTCAAGTAATTAAAGAAATCACTGTTTGTTTTGCTCTTTGGTCCGAAGGTGTGATTGGATTTACTTCTTCGAAAACGACAATGGAACGACTGTCATCGTAAATTCGGAGCGTTATGGTCATATGATAACCGATTTTTTTTTCAAATTATTTTATATGTGTTTTATTTACGTTCACTTTTGGAACCGCAAAATGGATAACCCATAAACATTTTTTTACAGCACGCGTGCGTTCGGAGGAATTATAGATCAAAATTGAAATTTCTGTGAACAAAAGGTCTAATTCGAGAGACTCTGGTTCTAACACCGAATAAACAAGAAGTTATTTTTTAACTCAATTATTAACTTTGTGAAGTTTTCTTTTAGAAAATTATAAATATGTTATATATTTCTTAAGAAATTTTTTAAATAACTAAAAAAAACACTAAAAAAAACATTTTACTAAAAACACGGGGATTTGTTTTTTATTATTTACTCTAAGCACTTATAATTATTTACATAGTAAAGTATTTCTTGGTTGTAAACTATTTAAAATTTTGTTCTTTTTTCAGAAAACTTTAAATTAAGAAAATTGTGCCGCCCCAGTAAAATCTAGGCTTTCCAGCTTTAAAACTTAAGCTCCTCAACATTTCTGCTATATCCACATAAAACGGTTAAGTAGTTATGGACATATTTCCATTCTATTTTTCCACTATCCCACTGTGCAATGGTAGAGTAGAATAAAAAAAATTTCAAAAATGTAGGCACTTACTTATACGATTTCCGCGATCGATGAAATTTTGTTAAGTTCCGAAAAAAAATAAATTTCGCTTCGGTTTAGATTTTATGGCTGCCCAATTTTAAAAAAAGTTATAGTCATACAAAATGGGTTTGTTTTGAAAAAATCTTGTGAACCAAAGCGAAATTAAAAACTTTGAAGAATTTTAAAAACTATATGAGTTAGAAGAATGTGTGTATATAGGTACATACTAATTTCATTAAAATCGGAAATGGAGGGGATCAAAATTCTTATTTTTCGCACGAAAAATTTTGATTCCACCCTTTCTTAAATATCGACATTTTCATGTTTTTAACAAAAATATGCAAATTTTAGAGAATTTTAATTTTTATTAAAAATTTTATAATAAAATTTTTTTTTTGTAAAAGTTCAAATTTTAATAAAATTAGGTCATTTAAATTCGAATATTTTTTAATGAAAATGTTAAAAAAATAAAATAAATTATAAGTGACCCGGTCTATTAAAAGGTGGCTTATGACTCAAAAACAAAATTTCGAAAAATTAGCTTATTTTTCGAAATTTTTAGCTAATTTTTCGAAATTTTGTTTTTGAGTCATTACCTTTTACCTGGAACAAATCTAGTACAACTGAACTGCACCGATTTGACAGGGTTTTTAAATTAAAAGTTTATTATGGGCCATAAAAATTACTGAAATCGGTGCAGTTCAGTTAAACTAGACTTTGGAACTGAAAGATAAAAAAAAAATCAACTTTAACCCTCGATATCTCTGTCATCTTTATGACTATTGGTTTCAAATTGAAAGGTTGGATACTAACGTATATATACCATTGGTTTACGTCATATTGATTAGTTTTCGAGATATGGGCATTTTTGTACAAAAACCTAGGGTAAAATTTAACATTTTTGTTAATAATTCCTTAATGGGTTAATAAAAAGCCGACTGAGATATCTCATCTAAAGATATTTCGGATGATATACATATTGCAACTATCGATGCAAACATAAGAGAGATATATTTCGGAATTTTAAATCTCCTAAACCAAAACATTCCAACAAAAAATGTTTACACTATTGTTCTTAAAATTAAAAGTTCTTTATGGACTATACAAATTTTTAAGATCGGTGCAGTTCAGCTGAACTAGACTTAAGCCTTTTCAATTTTCACATATTCTATTTTTTACTTAACATTTAAAACCTTTTCAGTTTAAAATTCGAAAACAAAAACTTTTGTTTTTGAAAATAGTAGTACATAGATAAGAAAACTTGTGAATATCCTACATGTATGCTTTGCAAATTATAAAAGCATAAAACTATGAATTTGAATTTTCCACTTTTATGTTTAATACTTTTACACCTATTTTATTGTCCACTTATGTATTTTACACTAAATAAATATTTAAGCGGACCTCGAATGGAAAAGAATCGCAACAACAACAACAACCAACCGTTGCGTTTACACAGCAAGTAGTAAAATGGTAATTGAATCAACAACAAACAACATCAAATCATCACACAACAACGATAACAACAACGATACAACATCAGCAGCAAAAAATGTAAACAAATAATTAACAGCGGTAGTCGCAGCAGTAGCACACCACATCCTTCAAATCAATTTATCCATTTTAAATAATAGAATAAATGAATCTATTTTTATATGAATTTATCTTTTTAAATCTTTTTCTAGTGTCCAAAGAAGATAAAATTTCGCAAAATTCACATAAATATTATTTTCTGTTTTATTTTTTTTTTGTTTTCACTCACGATTCTACTTATCCAACGATAAGTATATGGATGAGATATAAGTATTTACTTTGTTGGACTCGCGTGCGAAAACGTTTAATCACTTTATTTTAATCGTATTCTAGTGCCAAACTTAGATTCAAAATTACACTACACTCATACCAACACAACCATCAAAACACTGTGCAAAATCTAAATTAAAACAAAAACAAAAAAAGCGCCAGTAAATATAATTTTCTTCTGTGATGATGCTACTCGTTTATTTTATTTCAACAGATTTATTCATCTACAAACCGAAAACGTACTTTTCAATTCAAAGGCCGGCAAGCAACTAAAAGTTTGGTGTTGTGAAAATTTTTATTTAGTAAAATTGTTGTTGTTCAAGCTCCAGACAACTTACTTGTTGTGTGTGTCTGTCTGGTTTGATAGGACCCCAAACACATTGACATTGTCTGTGAAAGACAGTGTGACCAGATACGTTTCAACTCATCTCTCCTAAATGTGCAATCAAAAAAATTTTATTTCTAGGTAGTCTATTTTAAGCTATACCTTTAGAATTTTAAAGGCTAGACCTTAAGCAGAGACCCTATAATATACAAATATAGCACTCCAACATTTTTTTTTTTATAAAAAAGTGACATTTTAGTGGATAAAGAACACTAAAAAATACATAAACGCACAAACAAACATACATTTCATGAGCACGTGTGTGTGCCTTTTGATAATTATCTCCATTATTAGTTTCCGAATTAGATTAAAAGCGGTATACTTTTAGTTTGAGCTTTTCAAATAAACTATACGGCAAATAAAGGTTTATACATTTCGTGGTTTCAAAAGTATACGAATTCGTCAAACTACATCTGTCAAACTAAGTTGTTAAGCCAATTTTTTTCTTTTCAGTTGAAAGTCTGACATTGACGAAAATAAATCGCTTAAGTATCTCACAACGCATACAAATTATCAAAACATACTACAAAATGGTGACAGGCACATATCGCGCTTTAAGAGGAGATTATGGTTTACATAATCGTCCAACTACGCAAGCAATTGGCAAAATTGTGAAGAAATTTGAAGAGAACGGAGCGGTTACAAATATTGTAAGATTGTACATCATCGTTTCGCTCGTTCCGCTGAAAATATCGTTGCTGTAAGTGAAAGTGTTGCCAAAGACCCGAATGTGTCGATTCCGTGAATTCGGAGCGTTATGGTCATATGATAACTGAATTTTTTTCGCCTGCCGTTGAAGAATACGACTTGGAAAATATGTGGTTTCAAGAAGACGGTGCCACATGCCACACAACTCGAGCGAATATGTCTTTGTTGCAAGAGACATTTTTTTGCCCCCTAATTTCTCGTCGGGGCGATATCAACTGGCCACCAAGATCATGCGATTTGACTTTTTGTGGGGCTACGCGAAAGACCGTGATTATGCAGATAAACCTTTAACTCTTGAGCACTCAAAAACTAACATTCGCTAAGTTATAGTTAAAATACCGTCCAATATCTTTCAAAAAGTGGTCGAAAATTAACCTCAAAAGAATCAATGCTTACAACATTTCGCGTGGTGGTCAATTAAATGATGTAGTATTTTGCGCATAATGTCAACATTCAAATTTTATAATAAAAAAAGATATGACGAAAAAAAATATTTTATATGTGTTATATTGTTTCACTTTTCAAACCGCAAAATGGATAACCCGATATAAACACTTATTAGTAGATATCCGACTTAATAAGACTACGAAGTTCTTGAGAGTCAATAAATAATTTTTCAAACGAAAAATACGATTTTTGAACCTCACCAACTTCGATTTCTATAAAATTTAAACCCCTAATTCATAAACAAATTTTAAAATTATTAAATTCTTATAATTAGAAATTTGTATGGAAAATTTGAATTATAAGCTTACTATAGCTTTATTTTTTGATTACGAATTAGGGGGTTAAATTTTAAATGCATTTTTGAGACTTATAAAACTTTTAAAGTTTTTCAAAGATTCCATGTTGGCTTTTTATAGATTTTGTTTAAATATTTCCATTTATTAAGACTCATATTAAAGCGTGTGTTCTGTAGTTTTATGTTCTTTTGATTTAATCATTTATGACAAGGAAGCCCTATAATATACTTCACTCAAAAAGCCTATATTAATTTTATTTTTTTACCTAACATCAAAAAGATTTGGGTGCACACTAAGATTGTCATTCCGCTTATAATTCCCTGAACGGAAAGAGCTAGGTCAACAAAATATTCCACATTTCTTGGAAAATATTGTTATTGAAATTGAGCGAAATCGGTTCAGAATTGACTATAGCACTTACATAAACAACTTACGGAAACTTGAAAACTTCTAAAAAGAAAAGGGGTTTTCTGCCTGAGATTGTTGAAAGTCTTCTTCTGTTATCCTTGACAATCAGTGGAGTATAGGGCCTTAATTGTTGAAAGTACGAAACCTAAACGATATGAGGTAGAGCAACAAAATTCGACAACAGTATTTCAGATTTCATGAAAATATTTGGTATAAAAATTGGGCGAAATCGGTTCACATTTGACCATAGCTTCCATATAAATCTACCCTCGAAAACCAGTTAAATGCTAATAAATATCAAATTATAGTGATGTGTTACTGGAATTTGGTATAGATTATTTTTTTTTATAACTGTCAGGCAGCGTATAAAATTATTTGAGAATCGGTTCACATTTGACTATAGCTCCCATACAAATCCTTCTTCGGAAACCGGTAAAATGCTAATAAATTTCAAGTTATGGTAGCTAGGATGCTAGAATTAAGTACTGATCAGTTTTGTATGGCTATCAGGTAGTTTGTTAAATTTTTATATTTAACCATTGCTTTCATATAAATAAAACCCTCTTCCGAAAACCACTAAAGTAAAACAAAAGCCATTTAAACGCTAATACTCGTAAATTATATTCTATGACAGCTACGGCCAAAAAGAAACTTTACACAAATACCACTCAGTATATTAAATTTTTAGACATGTTACTAACACAATATGATGGTGGGTGTATAAGATTCGGATCTGCCGAATATAATTTGTTTACTTGTTTTTTTTTTCTAAGAATAGATTGGGGGATCCTAAAAAATAGAATTTTTGTACGAGATCGAAAAATGTTGTTTTGACTCCATAATATTACTACGGAAGCTAGCAAAAACCATATTACTGACATTCCTCATTAAACCACTCGGATCGGTATGAAAAACTATTAAGTCGGCCAATACCTACGACAGCCAGATCGCACAGCTGCATGCTATCTCACACAGTAATGGCCAGAGGCATACGAACAAATTCTAGTATCTCTAATTTGTGAGGTAATCCAGGGCTGATTTTGAGTACAAAAATAAAAGATTTGTTTATCAGAACTAGATTTCAGGTTGAAGTTGAACATTATTGGATTAAGAACAAAATTGGCCTAATGTTGTGCTAACATAAATTGTTAGTGTAATCAACAGTTTTGGAATTACTGACCCGATGAATAATGCTAACGTCTTAACTGAACTATTTGCAGAGGATTTCAGTGGTCCTTGGCTAAATGGTAATGCTCTTCGGGCATTGTGTTTTCACTCAACCCGTTATATGGCAGCTGTTCAAACTTTTATATTCATAGAATCTATGACATGGATAAACACATGGAAACCAATGTTCGAAACAAAGAATCTGTAACTCTTTGATCGAACTTCAAACCTACATAAATATGTGCGATACAAATAATAAAAATATAAAAAAATGTTCTATAAAAATTTTAAAAATTAAAAAATTTTTCCTACAAATTTTTGTTTTAAAAAATTTTCTAAATTTTTTTTTAAATTTTCTTCAAAATTTTTTTGTTTACAAATTTTTTGTTGAAATTATACATATTATTGTATGTATGTTTTTTTCTATATTATTTTTTTTTAAGTATTATATTAAACTTATTTTTGTCATTTTAAAAAATTTCTTTATCGAAAAATTTTTATAAAAAACATTTTTTTAAACAAAAATTTGTAAAAAGAAAATTTTTCATACAAATTTTTGTTAAAATAATTTTCTATATTTTTTTAAACTTTCTCCTAATTTTTTGTATACAAATTATACATATAATATTTATGTATATTACAAAATTTAAATTGAAAAATTTTATACCAACATTTTGATATTTTGTTTTTAGTGCGTTTTGACAGAAGAGTTTGTATGGGAGCTATGTTCAAATATGGACCGATTTCAACGATATTTGGTATAGTGATTTAGGTTTACATGAGCAGTTTTTGTTTTAAATTTCATGAACAAATATTGATATTTGTGGCCAATATATCAATTCCGGGAAGTGGGAACTATGGGGGTACCATAAATAATGGCATGATTTTGATGAATAAAAATGATCTGTGCCAAAATTCATTAAATTATCTTTAGAATTGCGACCTGTACTTTGTTTAAATGGTTTACATGGGGGTCCAGCCAGCCAGACTAACTAACATCTATAAATCGACTCAGAAAGTGATTCTAAGCCTTTACAAATATTTCTTTGCGTTACATACATCAGCACAAACTTATAATACTCTTTTCCCCTATGGTGGTGAAGGGTATAAAAATTTTAGAAAAATTCTTATCAAAAAATTTTTTATTTAGATAAAAATTTTTTATTCAATTTTTTAATTAGATAAAAACATTTTCTATGAACCATTTATATAATACAATTTTCTACAAAAAATGTTTTTATCAAACAATTTTATTATGAAAAATGTGTTTATCAAATAATTTTCTATGAAAAATATTATTACAAAATAATTTTCTGTGAACATTTTTTACATCAAACATTTTTCCATAAAAGTTTTTATGTATACCAAAAAAAAATTAAATAAGTTTTATATGGATAATTTTATGTAAAAATGTTTATACCATTTTAGTTTCTTATGTTTACAATAATTTTGAATTATCGACATAAAAAATTACCGGTCACGAGTTTACAGTGAAGTAGCAACCGGATTTAGAGCGTTACCACATCTGTTTTAATCAGATATTATCTTACAACAGGCTGACACACATAATTTTTGTTCATATCAATGAAACAGGAAATTAATTTTTTCCTTTATGTGTGTACAGGGTGGTTCAGAACAACCCTGAGTATCTGTATGTTGAGAACTCAGTTTAATGAGTTTCTCAATAATGACTACTAATACTACTTAAAGTTGCAACTGTGTTACAAACAGAATAACTCTACGTATAACAGCTGATTTTTTTCCACTTTTGTTATTCTTTTTTGCCGGCTTTTGATTGTAAATTGTTTTATTTTTTCGAGTTTTGTAAAAAAAACTTAAATTATGACATCCTTAGAACCCTTTGTCTTAAGAATTAAGCCGGCCATGGATGCATTTCTAAGAAATGCCTCAAAAGAAAATTTAAAAAAATTGGAGAAAGAATTGGCCCAATTCAACTGGATTAACATGAGTATATTTAACATACAAATCCTTGTGCCGCTGGTTTTAAAATTGGATGAACTTATCAAGTTAGGCCATAACAGTAAATAATAATATATTTTGTTCAAAATCTTAAAATAAATTACTTTTAGTGACAATCAGGATTTACGCACCGGTTGTCTACAATGCATCACTCTGGTCACATCCAAGGTTTATTTGAAAGAATTATCTGCCTTGCGAACAATGCTATTTGTGGTTCTCAAGCAAGTGCGTGAATGCGATAAAGCTTTGACGAGACCCAATTTGAGTGAGGAAATTAAATTGGCCACCGTACAGTGTATAACCGAGTGCTTTAGACGATCAACATCAGACGTATTGGAACAATTTTATATCAAGGAGTCTGCCATGATTTTAGGGCAAATTTTATTAACCCTCATTGAATTCATTGAAAAAGAGAGATACAAAAAACTAATGTAAGTTTTTAATTTTAGAGAAAGAAATTAATTCATCTTAAACAAGTAATATTGTATTTAAGGAAAATTTTCTTATTACGACAACAATTTTTGGAGATTTAAGTTTATTTATGTTATATACGACAGCTAGGGTCAAATATGGACGAAAATTCACTTTTCGATTTTCAAATTTAAATTCTTTAGTCTAATTTTCAAATTTTAAAAATATACAATATCTACTTTAGCCTATCATCACTTGAATGCTTAATGATAGTATTCTATGTACATGATGAAGTTGATCGTACCGATGTCGTTTTACGCAACCAAGTGGCAAACACATTATTCATTTTTCTACCAAAAATTGTCACAGTTCTATGCCAAATTTCAACCACTGATGATACAGTTGGTGAAAGTATAAAAATTGTAAGTATGTAAAAAGACTTTGTCGTCGAACTATTCACACTATTTTATATTATTTTCACAGTCCTCTATTAAAGCCTTAGGTCGTATATTGTGTGTTATTTATGAGGAGACCACAGAAAATCTTATACAAGCTAAATATGATGCAGGGGCTTTTAAAAAACTTCTAAGTGAAAGTATTAGACAATCTGTTGATAGTAATGATAGCGATATATTGTCACTTAAGCACAATCGGGAACATTTGGAACAACGCATGAAACAATTACAGGGAGATGGACGTACACAAGAGTGGATTCAAGCAACGTCGAAAAAATTACGAGTCATTTTTAGACAAACAAGCAAATTGCGTTCGCATACATCCAACAAAATACGCAAGGAATATGCTGAAATGTGTTGTCTTCTTATGGAAACATGTTCTCATAATCTTAAAGAGAATTTCGTTTTTATGTTAGAGTCTGTTTTAGCTTTAACCGAAGATGAAGATTTACACATACGTAATATTTGCTGTAAAAACATTGACCAATTACAAAATAATCACTCCAATGAAGGAATATTTGACGAAAATTCAGAATTATTACTAGAAGAGCATCTTACAAAACTACCAAGAATTATAGCACGCTGTGACGATACTGAACAATATACTGAATTAATGTTTCTTAAAGGATTCCTTAAGTCTTTGAGTGCCAGTAAATTACAGTTTCTACTGTCTATTCCACATAATTTGGAAATGTTTTGCATGTGTTTATTATCAGCGTTGGATCTAAAAACCTCAACAGATCTACTAGCAGAAGAGTATTCATTGCGTGAAATGAATGTGGAAGTTGACTATTTGGAGTGTAGTAAATTACCTTGGCGCAATTTTAAACATTTGAATTCAGAACGCAGTATTTTGTGTTTAAAGGAAATATGTTGCATTTTGGGTAAAACACCCATTTTGAATTGTCATATTCTTGATTATCTATTGGAGATGTTGCAAAAGGAAAATGAGGCAATAAATGAAATTTGCTTAATATTAATGTGGTTGGTAACAGCTAAAGAAATGAACAGTCAATATCAATGTAAAGATTTAAATTTAGTCAAGCAACTTCTGGATGAGTTGTTAGACGAAAAACATTGGCACTTGGCTTTAGGACCGGATAAAGTCACACAACTTAAAATTAATAGGGTAAGAAAAAAAATTAATGTATATAAAAATCACTTTCTTGTGAAATTGAAATGGAACAAACTTTCAAAGTCCAATTATTTCTATAGATCAAACTCATTATGCAGATATATGATCTGATTTATTATGGAAAAGGAATATCAAAACACTAAATAATAAAGGCTTTGGATGAAAGTTTTCTAATTTTAGAAATAAATATTTATGTTATTAAAATTTTACATGAAAGTGATCTTCAAACCATGCCTATATACCTATACCACCACTTGCTTTAATCTTTTAATTTTATTATTTTTGAACTCAACATTTCTAGCATACTGATTGGTTTGTCGAGCGTACTCCGGGACTTTACGAATCCGCAGTAGAAATTAGAACGCAAGATTGTGATTCAGATGATGAAACAGAAGGTATATAATAAGATAAAAATGTTAATTTAATTTAAGCTTAAATCATCAATTTTGAAAACATAATAAATGTAAATGACGTCAAAAGTGGAATTTATTTCAATTGTTATTTGGTTAACATCAAAACAAATACATTTGTCTTCAATTATTTATTTAACAGATTTAATTCAAAAACAAAATAAAGTTTCTATAACTGACGCTGAATTTAATGTATTACATACTTGCATTGTGCTGGATTGTTTGGGACACTGTGCTTTATATGTGGGAGAAAGATTTGATGGGTATATATTCCAAACATTGCATAAAGTTTTACTCAAGCTTGGTAAGTCTTACTACTATAACTATTGAATATATGAAAAAAACTATTACACTATTTAAAGCCCACAGCAATTCAATGGTTTACAAAGCCTCCAATTTTGCCTTAGTTTCAATACAAAAATCTCTAAGATTTAAGGATGTAAAGGATTTAATTGAAAGTCATATTGACTACATAACCTACCACTTAAACATGTTATTAAAGAAGGTTTGTCATTTTCATTTTCTTGTTTGCACGCTTTTCAATTGTATTTCAGAATTATATCTTCTATATTTTAGAATTTTTCGACTTCAGAGATTAATTATTTTTCAGAATTTTCTTATTTTATTATAAAATGTTCTACTTTGAAGTAAAATTAATTTGAAATTATTTCAATTCGAATGTACATCCCGTTTCACACGAATCAGGTTTACTTGATCACGTTCACACACGAACATTTTCTTCATGAGTTTTTACTTTATTTTCCTTAATAGCTCATTCACATTAAGCTCGAAAACTCGTTTAAGTAGTTTTCGAACGAAATCAATTTGAAAACTCATTTCAAAACTCTTTAAATTCGAATACAAACCTGAGTTGTGCACTTTTTTGCAGCAATGAGAATGGAAAATTAAAAGAAATACAAAATATGACAAATTAAAATATTTAAAAATTTGGAATATTATTCTAAAATGCTCAAAAAAAGTAAAAAAAAAGTTTTATGTAGAACTTGGATAAGCATTGAAAAAATAGTGATTATTGTTTTTGGAAGAAGTGTTACTGAAAGACATTAGGACGAAAACGTCTTAAAAGTCAAAAAATCCGAATGTGAACGGGTAAGTTTTCATGTTAGTTTTCATGCTCGAAAACTTTAAAAATTGTTCAATGTGAGTGGGCTATAAATTTCATTCAAATTTTCAAAATTTTCGTAAACTTAATAGTACGGTCAGATTTGTATAAATTTTTACTCTGTCAGTTTTTTTCATACAAATTCGAGACTTGATAAGCCAAACCTGACTAATGTAAAAGTAGACTACGTTTCATTTTTATTCACATTTATCGAAAAAGAAGTATTTTAAAAGTACGTAAGGTGAAAAAGTAAGTAAGGTGAAACCAAATCATTTTTTTTTATTTTCAAAGTTCATTTCAAATGAAAAATAGACATCAAACCACTACTTTTGTAAAACATCAAAAACAAAAAGGCTACTTTTTAAAACTTCATTTTACTTTTAATCCACTACTTTTCTGGAACATGCCTGATAAACTCTTTTGCAGAATTTTCTAATTCTTTACAGATTTTTCTTATTATTTTAATTATTTTCTATAAAAAATTTATCCAGATTAAAATTTTTTTTATAGAAAATTTTTCAATAGAAAATTTATCCATGTAAAAATGTTTCTATAGAAAATTTTTAATATAAAAATATTTCCATATAAAAAATATTTCAATAACAAAATTTTTGTATCTAAAAGACATTTTTAATACTAACGAATTCTGAGTCTATGAAATTTTATATAATTTAACAATTTGTTCCAATTGTTTTTATAATTTTTAATCCAATTTTTTCTTTTTAAAAATTAATTTTATTTACATATTGTCTATTATTACCATAATGTCCTAATTCCATAATTTTAAAACTTCTAGAAAAACTTAGCCACATGGTTTTCGGATGCACTTTTTAGAATATTTTTTCCCACTGAAAAAGTTTTTCAGAGACCGAAACGAATGATAAATTATTTGATTATATTTTTCTATATATTTAGAAATTTGAAATATAATTGAAAAGTTAAGAAATATAATTGAAAATGGTGTAATAATAACTCATACTATTTATATACTTTTAATAATTTATTTAAAGACGCCAGAAAGTAAATCGGCGGTGGACATACTTACAGTTGTTTTACAGTTTTCCACACGCAATAATTTGGCACATTTGGAAGTTATATTTGAGACGATCCACAATGAATGTTCGAAACAATATGAAACTCATAATGCTATTTCCTATATGAAAGTTTTTAATGCATTTGTAAAACATATAACCGCCTGGTTGTTAACATGTAATTTAAAAATCAAAGAAAACGAAACTCTGCACATTTTAGAAACAAATGAAAATAATTTATTAACTTCCTGGTTGAATATTTTAAACGCTGATACAACACTAACAAACTTCGAAGAAGATGTCACTATGAAATTCTCTACAAATTCAACGACAACACACAACAATAGCCCAAATGCGGATGTGGATCCCGATGATAACCCTCAGTTACCACGGCATATTGTTATGATTAAATCTATATTGCAACAAGTTATCAAATTCTTATCCTCTTCCGAAGTGCAATTACAAATATTATCATTAGAATGCTTGACATGCGCCATACCACTACTGCATGATTATGAAAATGAGTTATTGCCCTTAATACATTCTAGCTGGTTACCGTTAGTGGAAAAGTTTCGCCAAAAAAATGCTTTAGTTTTAAATCGCTGCTTTACGTTACTAGAAACCTTAGCCGTTAATTCTAAAGACTTTATAACAAAGCGAAGTTTAGAGTGAGTTGTCTAATTTGAAAATAATACTATTTAAATTTGTTAAACTATTATTTTTGTTACAGTGATGTTATACCATTTCTCAAAAATTTTTTAAAGCAAGCTGCCACGCATTCAGTGAGGGAAACAATTACTGCGTAAGTATAACATAGATTATTAAACATTACATATTGCACTAACATTTTAAGGCAGGAGAAATTTAGTCCGAAAAAGATATTGGATTTTTCGAGTTGCGTCTAGTTTTCTTGATATAGTTCTTTCCTTTCCAAAAATCACCTGTACATATTTTCAGATGCAATGTGCGTTATCTATTAAAATATAAGTAGTACAATACATTATAGGAAAAACAATTTAAATCTGACGTACAGAACACCCTACCCCCTCTTTCTTTCCAACCATTTCCTTACTTCTTAAGTCTTACATAGTGCGTCGCATTTATATTCTCTCAGTATTGGTAAACTTGAAAGAAAAACAAATATTTTTTTTTCTTTTCAGACAAACCCAAGAATACAAATTGCAATTAAAACTATTGCAAGATTTTTTTAATATTATTGAGTGTTTGAACTTGGATGGTAAGCACTTAAATGAAATTTCTGAAATAGTAGCTATATATTTATCAAAAGAACAACCTCAAGATTTGCAAAATCAAGCCATTGGATACTTTACGAAACTAAGTCATTACAATGGTCCTTTAACTTATTTAATAGTTACTAAGAAATCGTATTTAAAAATGTACGAAGATAATGTTCAAACTATATTGAAATTATTTTATATTAAGGATAAATAAAAAAATAATAACAAAATATCCGTTTTAAACATTTATTTATGTATTTATTAATTATTAATAATTGTATTATTATATAAGTTTTAATAAACTATTGTTTTTTTATCACAGTTAATTTATATAAAAACAAAATTTCTTAATTAGTACGTGCTGTTTTTTCTATTGCTTCAAAGTCATCCATAAAATCATCATAGTCGACCGGCAATTCCTCATCAACTTGAGGCACTTTAATCCTCACATGGTTTTTAATGACATAGACATAATGACTGCATATTCTAGCTTTATGTTGTGATTAAAAAAGTTCTTGCTGTAACGTTCCTATTCTTATAACGATACCAAAATGACATTATATTTCATTTTATTTTTCAAGGGCTTGGGAAATGTTTTAATCTAGTTCTGCCCCTTCAGACTCTGCCAATTAAATCTCTATATTCGTCGTATCTACAATTACCACTAGCGATATCAAAATTACTTTAAATTTAATTTGAAGGTTTTTATTATCTTCTTGGTCTGGTTGAAATGTTTGGTGGAAGATTGGTTTTAAATCTGGTTGTAATGTTTGTTGGAAGATTGGTTTTTGATGTAGATGTAACGTTTGTTGGAAGACATGTTTTAGGTCTGGTTGTAAAGTTAGTTGGCTGACAGACTTTAGGTCTAGTTGTAACGTTTGTTGGAAGATTAAATTTAGGTCTGGTTGTTATATTTGATGGAGGACAGTTTTTAGATCTGGCTATAATGTTCGTTGGAGGACAGATTCTTGATGTGTCTAATATGCTTGTTGAGGGACAGAGTTTTGATCTGGTTGCAATGTTTGTTGGAGGACGGAGTTTTGATCTGGTTGTAATATTAGTTGGAGGACAGATTTTCGGTGATACTGCTGCTGATGACGTTTCAAACATTTGTCTTTCTAACATTTCTAATCGATGAGCAATATTATATTGATCTACAGCAGCTGTTTTAACTTCAGGGGAATCAGAGAGACCTTGTTCTAACATTTCTATTCTTCGAGCGATATCAAAATTATTTTCCATTTCACTGGCTTCGTCTGTTGCTAGAGCATCAATGTTAATGTTTCTGTCAAATTCTGCTGCTTCAGCTTCTGCCATTTGAAACTCCATATCGTCCACATCTTCAGCTGTAGGGAAAAGTCTCTGTTGTAACATTTCTATTTTTCTAGCGATGTCAAAATTATTTTGCATATCATATATTTTACTGCCATCGGCTGTGGCTAGGGCATCAATGTTAATGTTTCTATCAAGTTCTGCCGCTTCAGCTTCTGCAATTTGAAACTCAATATCCTCTGCATCTTCAGCTGTAGGGGAAAGTAGTCCCTGTTGTAACATTTCTATTCTTCTAACGATATCAAAATTATTTTCCATTTCACATATTTCACCTGCTTGGGCAGTTGCTATGGCATCAATGTTATTGTTTCTATCAAGTTCTGCCGCTTCAGCTTCCGCCATCTGAAACTCAATATCCTCCGCATCTTCAGCTGTAGGGTAAAGTCCCTGTTGTAAGATTTCTATTCTTCTAGCGATATCCAAATTATTTTCCAGTTCACATGTTTCACTGGCTTGTAAGGTTGCTAGGGCTTCAATGTTTCTATCAAGGTCTGCTGCTTCAGCTTCTGCCATTTCAAACTCAATATCCTCCTCCATATCTTCAACTATAGGGCGAAGATCCTTATTTAACAGTTCTTTTTTTCTGCGAAAATCTTGAACCTTAGGACAAATTTCTTGAACTCTAGGGGAAAGTTCCTGTTCTAGCATTCGTATTCTGCTTTCGATATCAAAATTTCTTTCCATTTTATTTATTTCAGGGCAATGAGCAGTTTCCAGTGCATCAACATTAATGTCATCATCAAGTTCTGCAGCTTGAGCTTCTGCCATTTGAAACTCCATATCATCCACATCTGCTGCAACCAAGTCCATATCAGACTTATCTAAATCTTCAAATGGCATCGATGTATCTCCAATGTCAGGAATACATACATTGTCTAAGAACATGTAGGGTGGAGTAGGAGGCAACACAAGCGCCTGGTATTGCGGTAATTCAGTAATATCTGGAGTTTTTACTGGACTGTAGGGGTACTGAGAAGATATAGGTGTTTCACTAATAATTCTAGATTTAATGGCTTGGAAACGTTCTTGTGTTGGCAGAGGTGTTTTTGTTATCTGGGGTTCGTTTGGTCTTTCGATACCCTGCCTTCGTAGCCGTATTAACTCCTGCATTTGTCGTCTTCCTTGTTGTCGTTTTAAACGATTCATTAACATTTTTCTTTTTATTAACAATTCTTTTGCAGAAGGAGCCTGTTTCTTCTTTGCCTCTTTCAATGCTGCAGCTTTTTCCATTAGTGCGGCAAAATTGACTGGTTCTCTGGTCGCTATCTGTGGTGGTGTACCCTTTGCTGCTCTCAGTGCTGCAGCTCTTTCCATTACTGTGGCATAATCGGTTGCTTCTCTGGGAGGCGTACCTTTTGCTGCTTTCAATGCTGCAGCTAATTCCATTATAATGGCGTAATCGGATTGTTGAGGTGTAGCCTCTAACTTAGCCTTTTCTCTGGCCAATACTTTTTGAGGTGTAGCTTCAAACTTTAGTTTTTCTTTGGCCAATACTTGTTGATTAAAAAGAGCTGTTTTATTTTTAAGCCCTGCTAACTGACGAGCTCGGGCAACTTCGGCGACATAATCCGCCGGAAGTTCTGGTGGTTTTTTTGGAATGTCTCTAGGAGAAATAGTAGCTGCAGTTTTCGCTTTTGTATCAGGTACTTTTTTCTTAGTAAGTATCAATTTGCGAATTACTCCTTTAGTAGGTAATCCTTTAACAGGAGCTTTTCTGGAAATTGGTACTCTTGCTTTAGCAGCGGCTTTTGCTGCTGCTGCCGCTTTTTCTTTTTCAGCCGCTTCTTTAGCCTGTAATTTTTGTATATACTGTGCTCGTCTAATCATGGCAGCCACATCAGTGGGATCTTTGGGATGGGGTGGAATAACTATAGGCCCCTCTGGTGTTTTTACTTTAATTCCAGGGCAAACACCCAAAAGTTCAGGGCTTTTGGCTTCCTCTAAAATATTTGACACAGGTGTTTTAGTTCTACTAGATGTAATAGATTTTGGTGTCAAAGCTCGAACAGGTGATGGAGGAGGTGTTGTTTCAAAGTAACGTGGTAGTGAAATGTTTGGCGACCTCACAGGTGTTTCCAATCTAATGGGTGATTTGGCAAAAGATGGTGCACTAAGTTCAAATAGTTCTTCTTCTGGTAAGTCTTCAGGGAATTCAAGAGCTACAGGTGTTGAAATTTGACTTTCTCTTTGGATAGCAGCCTGCTGTTGTTCATATTCTCTACGTATTCTACTTATTATGGCTGAAGGAGCAGGGGGCGGACTTCGAGGTGGTGTTATTGGAGTGTACTGACCTTCAGTTAAGGGACCACTACTAACGTTAATTAGGCCAGGTTCCTCAAATTCACCAAGTTCTTCAAGTTCATCCAGGTTTTCAAAAGCGGCAACATTAAATTGGTAATCCTCACTTGGATAAACAAAATCTTGGTCATCAATGCGTGGACTCATGATACGTACAGGTGTGTAAGGTATATCATCACGCGAGGGAGTTCTTATTGGACTATCTTCTATAACAGGTGGTGCAATCGCCCTTTCTGTCATTATTTTCTGCAATCTTGTTTTTGGAGATACTTCTTCCACAGGATGTTGCAAAACTTGCATTGCACCTTTTAAAGCATTTAGATATGCCACAGATGCAATAGATGGTTCACCTCGGCGGACAGCACCTTTTTCTTTTAATTCCTTCATTCTTGATAAAGCTTTGGCATAATCTGTTATTGGCGAAGGGGGTGGAGCATTTAGTATTGCCATTCTAGCAGCTTCAGCCTCCTGAACTTTTCTTAGGGCCTCTGATCTTGCTGCTGCTTTGGCTGCCTCTCTGGCTGCCACTTTGGGATTTAAAACCGCTGTCCTATTTTTAAGGCCGGCTAATTTTCTTGCTAATGCTACTTCTACTGCAAAATGTTCTGGCAGTGGTGGAGGTTCTGCAGGACATTCTCTATCTTCTTCTTCTTCCACTTGAGGGGGCTTACCAGGTGTTTTAGTATGCTTACCTGGTGTTTTGGCAGCCGCAGGATCAACACTCTTTTTCATTACCAATTTTTTCTTTGTATCTTCTTTTTTGGGTGGTGGTGCTTTCCACCGGGAAATTGGTACTCTTTCCTTTTTCTTCGGTTTAGCTGCCTCAGCCGCTGCAGCTGCAGCCATTGCTTCTTGCATTTCTACGGTGGCACGTTCTTCGTCTTCTTTTTGTTTCATTAGCTCTTGAATTTTCCTAGCTCTCCTGACCATAGCTTGAAAATCGGCGGGATCTTTGGGATGGTCTGGTATAACAATTGGACCTTCAGGAGAATGTACACGATGTCTAAGCGGTGATACCGGAGGAAGAGGGGGTGTAGGCGGTGGTGGAGTAGATGCAAAAAGGTGAGGAATCGAAATATCAGGAGTTTTAATTGGTGATCTTATAGATGAGTGGACTGGCGCTCGTGTAGGTGGAGTTCTTTCAAATGACGGAGCACTATAATTTAGTAAGTCTTCTTCGGGAATATTTTCAGGTAAAGGCAACATGGGTGGTGGGGTTCTTAGCTCAACAAGAGTTCCAGTTGGACATACAGGGACATAGGCTTCTTTTACCTGTCTGCTTATTCTATCTATAATATCTCTAGGTCTCGGCCGCTCAATTGGAGTTACTGGTGTGGTATCTAAGAAACTTGGTTCTTGAATTTCTCCTATATCCTCTTGTAGTTCATCTGGTAGATCACGCGCTGATATACGTTTAGTCTCGTTTATTTGACAAGTAACTTCACCTTGAGGATCAGTTGTTGTAGTTATATGGGTTGTTAATTTCTGCAATTCCCCATTGACAATTTCGGATGTCTCAACAACTTGTTCTTCAATAGTGTTATTGCCACTTCTTGTTATTTGAGTTGTAGTTGTTTCAGCTCGTTTTCTGGATTCATCTCTGAAGGGACTTGAAGATAAAGTAAGGGGACTATAGCGAATTTCTGGTGTTTTCACAGGACTCACAACTGGAGTTTTAGGAGTTTTTCTTTGTGCTAACAATTGCTTGAACTTTTCTCTAGGGTCTACTCTTGGTGGTGTTACTAACTGCTGCTGTTGCAAATCTGATATTATTTGGTTCATATCTAAAGCGTCTCGTTCTTCAACTAGACCATGACCATGATCAACTGGTGCTTCTACTGCTTCTAAAGCTTCAAATTCTGCTAACGATATATCACCCATTTGTGGGACATCATTATCAATGTGTGTATCAAGTTCTGCCGCTTCAGCTTCTGACATTTCAAACTCAATATCCTCCTCCACATCTTCAACTATAGGGCAAAGATCCTTCTTTAACATTTCCTTTCTTCTGCGGTCAAGTCCCTTATGCAACTTTTTATATATAGACCACATATCAAGCTCAGTCATTTCTTGAACTTTAGGTGAAAATTCCTGTTCTAGTTTTTGTATTCTGCTATCGATATCAAAATTACTTCTCATTTTATTCACTTGAAGTCCATGTTGTAAAGCAAAACGATTTTCTAAAGAATGGTCATCTGGAAGAAGAGAAGAACGAGGGCATACTGGTGGTACTGACTCTAACTGCTTCAAAGCTTCAAATTCTGATAACTCCCGTAAATCACCTATTCGGCTCAAATCTTTCTGAGGCGTTAATGGTATTCGCTGAGGTGTTGGAGATTTGGTTGCTCGAGGTGTTAAAGATAATTTTGGGGGTGTGGATGGAATATCCTTATAATCTCCTATCTGCTTTAAAGCTTCCACATATGCAATTTGTTCCATTGTAGCTTTAACACCTCGTCGCTGATGTTTCTTTCGTAAGCGTTCCATACGTATTCTGATCTTTTCATTTTCGGGTAGGGCATCATAAGCTGCTTGTGCTGCTTCTTCAGCGGCTTTTTTGGCTGCAACCTTAGCGGCTATTTTCGGATTTAAAGCTGCTGTTTTATTTTTTAAACCATGTAGTAATCTGGCTCTGGCGACAGCATCTCTATAATCTTGTGATAGCTCTGGGGGTTCTACCGGACATTCTTCTTCTTCTCCTGGAACTCGTGGAACTAATTTTTGCAATTCTTCTAGAGGCTTTTCTGATTTTTTTCTTAAGACAAGTTTTTTTCTTGGTTTTTTGGTTTCTTTTTTAGGCGGAGGTCCTAGCCATCTTGAAAGGGGAACCCGGCCTTTTTTTGCTGCTGGTGGCGGTGGTGCCTTTGCGGCTTCTTGAGCTTCTTGCTGTTTTTTAAGTTTGTAAATAGCTTGTGCTCTTTTTACCATAGCTGCATAATCCTTGGGATCCTCTGGATGAGGTGGTATTACTATTGGACTATCTGGCGATGAAAGCTTCTCTTCAATTTCTTCTACTACTGGTGTTGGTATTCGAGGCGGTGTTATTGTACGAAGTGGTGGAGTTGGAGGAGTAACAGGGGTTTCTGGCCGAACTTCTCCCCAAGCCATTGGAAGAGATATCCGGGGTGATTTGTGTTTTGGTGATGGTGTTCTGGGTGGTGTTCTTGCAAAAGATGGGGCACTCATCTCAAATAGTTCTTCATCCGGCAGATCTTCAGGCATTTCCAAAATTTTTGGAGTCATTTGCTTTGCAAGTATAGCCTGTTCTTGTAATTCCTGTTTGACCTTACCTCTTATTCTTCTAATTATATCCGATGGTTTGGGAGGAGGAGTCATTGGTTTTTCTAGAGAAATATCTGCAAAACTAGGTTGAATTTCATATTCAAGTTCATCAAAGGGCATGTCTTCAAGGTCCTGAAATCTTCTTGCACCAATTTGTCCTTTCCCTTTTAAGTCTACAAGCAATTCGTTTTCTGAAAAAGTTGTAGGGCTTATCCGATTGCGTTCCCTCTCAGCAATACACGGCGCATCACTGGGACTGAAAAGTGTAATAGGACTGAAAGCAATGGTTTCTGGGGCATCATCGATTTGTTGATTATACTGTGGTTGAATTGTAGGCTTTTCGTGAGCTCTTTTAAGCCTTTCCAATCTTTCTTGTATGTTTTTGGGTGGCGTTTCAGGCATTAATTGCGACGTTTCTAACTCAATATTTTCTACTGGTACTTGAAAATCTTGCATGGGATCATAGAATATAGTACCAGGAAAAGCTCCAGCCATAGGTGAAATTTTTGGTCGTTCGATTGGTTTCATAACTTCAGCTTCTACTTCATCCCACCATAATTGATCATAAAATCCGGTTTCCACTAGCTGTCGCATTGAAGGAGCTGTTACAAAAGGAACTGGCGAGGTTTCAGGTTGCGGTAAGCATGCAGGAGACGGGGCTTTTCGTTTACGTAGTATATCCGGTACATCTGGCTCATCATGACTTGGTATAGGAAACTCATGAGCTATTGTTCTGCCAAAATGGCGTTCAGCTCTTGTTGGTGTTTCATAATCGTATAAATTTACAGCTTCTGCTTCCAATGCTTCAAATTCATCTAAAGACGTATCCTGGGCGGGTTTTTCTTCCGCTTCTATTTCAGCTTCTAGCTTTTCAAAGTCTTTTAGCGATATATCAGCTCCAAATTCTTCAAGCTCTCCTAGTGAGAGTTCTATTGCGTTGAATTGTTTAGGTGTTCGGGGAGGTGATGAAATTCGAGTAGATAAAGGTAAAGGCATTCGGGCAGGTGATGGCAATCGAGTAAATAAAGGTGATAACACTCTATCAGGTGATGGCATTCGAGCAGATGAAGGTGATGGCGTTCGGGGGCGAGTAGCGGATGTAGGCTTTGTTTGTTCGGGTGATACATAGGGCCGTAGGCACGATATATCTGGAAGCTGCAATGACTCATCGTCAATAACTTCTTCATTTACATCGATAATTTCGTCTACATCAATAACTTTTTCAACTGGAACACATACTTCTGGAGTCTCAGGCATAGCTTCCATATACTGTTCCATGAACTCGAACTCGTCGAGGGATACATCTACAGTTGGTGAAGGACTTGCAGATCGAGACTTAACTCGTTTTGGAGCTTCAAGTATATGTCGAGGAGACAATGTACTCGATGGAGTTCGATATAACATGGATTCAACAGAAACTTCCTCTAAAATTGGAGACCTTTGCGGCGATGGCTGCTTTAACACTTCTTCTATTGGGGGCATATTACCTCGAATTGCTGCAATAGTCCCAAGAATTTCAGCTGAAGGGTCAATGCGGCGCTTTTTCGGTGGAATTTTCCTAACCTCTTCCATTCGTCTTTTAATTTTTTCGTTTTCTGGCAGAGCGTCATAAGCAGCTTTTGCGGCTTCCTCTGCAGCTTTTTTCGCAGCTAATTTTGCTGCAACTATGGGATTGAGAGCAGCCGTTTTATTCTTTAGACCGTGTATTAATCTTGCTCGAGCTACAGCTTCCCTATATGCATCTGGCAGCGGTGGAGGTTCGGTTGGACACTCTCTCTCCCCTTCTTCCTCCTCTTCAGGAGAAGGCTCCACCACTTTGGGTTCAACCTTAGGAACTTTTTTCTTAAGGACCATTCTTTTTCTAGGTGGTTTCTTTGAGTCCTTTGGAGGTGGTGCTACCCAACGTGATATTGGAACTCTTCCCTTCTCTTTTTCAGTCGGTGGAAGAGCAGTTGCAGCTTCTAAAGCCTCTTGTTGCTTTTTTAGCTTATAAATAGCTTGGGCACGTTTTACCATGGCCACATAGTCTTTCGGATACTCAGGGTGTGGAGGTATGCAAATAACTTCAGGGGACTTTGATTTTTGTAATAGACTGATTTGCTTTACCGGTTCAGGAGAAACTTTTGGTGTTGGTATTCGTAGTGGTGGTGTAGGCATTCGGGGAGGCGGCGTTGGTGGTGGAACTTCACCCCAAGCGTACATCCTTTCATCCTTTTCAATAGGAGAAAATATTTTTGCCTGTGGAGATGCTCTTGGTGGTGTTCGCTCAAATTCCGGAACTTCAATTTCAAATAAATCTTCATCTGTCACATCTTGTGGAAGTTCGATTATACCTGGAGATGCAGGTGAAGGACTTGGAGGCTCAGTTATATCCGGCAAAGCTCTTGTGAGCTTCTGTTGAACGTTCGCACGAATTCTTTCGATTATTTCCGAGGGTGTTGGAATAGAGGGATCTCTAGGAGGTGGTATATAGGACGTATCCATAAAATCTGGGGGTTCAATATCGGATAAATTTTGTGGACTGGCTTCTTCTTCCCCAGATAAACCTTTACCTTCTTGAATATGAGTTGTTACGTTTCCATATTCATCAGTTTTGGTTGTAACTTGTCTAGTAGATGTATGAACTTCACCATTTTGAATCATAGATGTTTCCGTAATTTCCTCTCTTATTGTCTCCTCACCTCCATTTGGTCCTATTTTTGTGATAAGTTTTTTTCGAGTAGTTTCCTCCTTTCTTGGGCTACTTGGACTATGGAACTGAATTGGACTAAATTGAGCAGCTGCCATTGGAGAGGTTTCCGAAATCCGGCCAGGACTTTTAAAACGTTGACGAGGAGTAGTTTCTAATGAAACTGCTTCTTGAGCTTCCTTTGCATTTTTAACCATTTCTGCAACACGTCTAGCTGTTTGTTCTTTTAAATATTGGAGTCGCATGTGACCTTCATGTGGTTTTAATGGTGAGAATTCCATAAAATCATCATTTCGCTTTGGTCCTGGCTCTTCCGTAATAGGGGACATAACATCAATTTCTCTCCAACCTTTCTTTTTTTGTGTTTTCTTGGTAGGAATTAACACGCGACCAAAATCCGAGGTAAATATTCTTTCCTCAGGTCTTACTCTATAATCAGCTCTTAATCTTCCAGCTGGTCTCCATTTAGGGACTGGTGGTTTAGGAATTGGAAGACTACATCGAATGGCTTCCAAAGTAGCTAAAGATTCGAGAGATGGCTTAGGTAATCCAGAGCCAACTCTTTTTCGCATACCCTCCATTTTTTTCCTCATTCGTTCTACAGGTGGTAAGGCTTCTATAGCGGCCAATTCCGCTTCTCGGGCAGCTTGGCGTGCTGCAATTCTAGCTGCTCGTTCTGGATTTAACAATGCTGATAAATTTTTATAACCTGCTATAGATCTGGCTCTTGCAACGGCCCTTGCATCAGATGGTGAGTATTCACCAGGAGGATATACTTTTGCTGGTATTTCTTCTTTCTTATTTTTTACTTGCTCTTTCTTTTTTGAGGGTGGTGCTCTCTTTGGTATAGACGATTTTACTTCTGGTTTTTGTTTTTTTCCTTTACGTTCTTTTACATCTGGAGGAGGTGGTTCTAATACTTCCTCTTGGGCCCTCTTCCTTTGAATGGCTTGAGCTCTTTTTACCATAGCCATATAGTCCTTAGGATCTTTGGGGTGTGGTGGTATTACAATTGGCTTGTCAGGAGATGGTGGTTTGGCTACAACTGATTCTGCTGGTTCAGGTTCTTTAGGTGGTGGAGTTTCTGGCTTTGGAAGAGGTGTTATCTCAAACATGTTTGGTAATGATGTATCTAAGTCCAGCTCATTTTCATCTTCATGTACAATTTGTACATTATCGGATTTTGTAGGCGTAAACATATTTCTAAATCTTCCTACTACTGCATTAACCATTGATGTCAAAAAACCTGGTTCATCTGGTTTTTCGGCAGCTTCACCATCCTCCTCTTCTGATGTTATTTCTAGAGGATAGTCTGGTTCCAAAGCCATACTCTCGTCGGAAATTAACAAATCACACAATTCTGGAGAAGTTACATCCTCTAAACCAAGCTCATCTAAAGAAATATCTCCTCCAAAAGATGGCATCGAAACTTCATCTAAAGATGTTTCATTATCAATTACAAAGCCAGCATCCATCAATACCTCGGCAGAAAATGCAAATTCTGGAATTTCGTTAACATCAAAGTCTGGTACAGTTAAATTATTCAAGTATGCTTCATCGAATTGTGGTGGGCACACCGGCGATGTGGCTTTAGGAGGTCGGAAACGTGCTGGTGTGCGTACTAGAGTTTCAAGTCGGGTACATTGTGGTGAAATTGTTGAAATTTCTGGTTGGGGACATGGTCGTGTCATCTTTGGGGTGGCTCTTGGTCGGGGACGTGGAATGATTGTTGGGGTTCCTGGACGTGCAATTGTTGGGACTGCTCGGCGGGGACTTGGTGGTGTGACTACTATTTCTGGTAGAGAACTTGATTGAGGTCTTATTAGTGTTCCTGATCGGGAACATGCTTCTGTGGCTAATGGTGTTCTAGATATCGAAGCTTCAGATTCAGGATGTGATTCTATTTGCAACCTCTGAATTAAGCCAGGTTGGGCGGCAGCTGCCGCCATCGCTTCGCGACTTTGTAATAAATCTTGGTACCGTAGTATTGAAGGTATTTCATAAATAGGTCTTGGCTCACTAGTACCTCTTAGCTCAGGAGATTGTAAAAGCTTTTGGTGCAATGCATTAATGCGATCTTGTAAGTCATTTGCAAAATCTTCATTTGACACATCGTGTGCATATGGGTCAGCTCCATACAACTCTTCTAAAGCTTCGAAATCCTCAATGTCTTCTTCTTTTATTGGAGTTCTTGGAGTTGCTGGAGTCCTTGGAGACCTAGGACTTGAATCAAGACGCGGTGGAGATGTAAAAAGTTGTCTTTGAAGAGCAACTATGCGATTTTGCAAATCATTTGTACTTTGCTCTAAAACTGGACTTTGGTCAGATAATTTAGCATCGTAAAGTAGTTCTAAGGCTTCAAATTCATCTAAATCGTTTAATTTAATTTCTGGACTAGGTATTCTTTGACCTGTGGATGCTCTTGCTGCCTCAGTCTTTAATCTAATAGCAGCTATTCTTTGCATTATATTATCATATGTAGGAGGAGGAGGTGGAGTAGGTTGTTTTTGTAAAGGTGATGCGTAGACTTGAGGTAAGGGCGTTTTTGGAGGCAATGGTGTTATGGTTTTGGCTAACAATTTTGGATTTGTTGTTTTGAGACCAGCAAGTTTCCTTGTGCGTAATATAGCAGCAGCCCAGTCCTCTGGAACGTAATCTGGAGGGTGCTGTGGAGTTGGCGGACATTCAGCCGGCTTTTTAACGGGTGGTCCGGTTTTTCGAGGTATAGCTGCTTTTAACAATTTAGCTCTAGCCGCTATTGCAGCTGCAGCTTTTGTTCCTACTTTTGATGGAGCTTTTGCTACAGCTTTTGGTGCTGCTCTTGGAGTAGGTTTGGCAATAGAACTAACTGGTCTTTTACCACCTCTGCCCGGTTTTTCTTGAGGTTTTCTTGGTGTCTTTGCCTCTTCGATTGCTTTAAGTCTGGCTATAGCTTGAGCTCTTCTAATTATAGCCACAATATCCGTGGGATCTTTAGGAGGAGGGGGAATCGCATAAGGATCTTCTGGTAGTGGAGGTATTTTATTGGGACATAATACAGCTTCCGCAGGAGCTTCATCAAGGATGGTAGCCATGCGCTTACGAACATCATCAATTTGTACTATGTCTGTGCTTTGCTCCTCACTAGGCTTTCCAATATGTTCAGCCATTCGCCTACGCACATCATCAACTTGAACTATATCCGCAATTTGTGATCTAAAATCATCCAATGCTTCTGATGCTTTTGGAGCTGGTGGTGGTGTTGCCATTGTACACATAACCTCACGAAAGGATGAATCTGCTGGATCATCATAAAATGAGGGTGCCTCGAATTGCTCCAAAAATTCACCGGGTAAGTCTTCCAGTTGTTCAAAACCTCTTTGCATAAAAACATCAGATTGAATACTTTCAAACACTTGCTTCTTTCTATTTTCATCATCCACAGAAACACTAACTATTCTCGGACTATCGCCGCCATAATTACGATGATATAATTCCGGCGAACTGGGTACATGCTTAGGATCATCATAAGTACGTGATCCTAATGCTGTTCTATAAGGTGATCTTTCTGGAACATAAGTCCCTTCAGGAAATAAATTTTCTCGCTGCTGTTGTTTACGTTGCGATCGATCCAAAGAATGACTTCTTTCACGACTATAATAGTACAAATGTTAAACAAATATGTATAGGGTAATTTTTTCATGTTACAACCTCATTCTTTACTACGAAAAGTTAGGAATTTGTAGATTTCATTAAGTCAACAGTTTTTACTGGACCAATTTATTAGCAACTTTTCAAAAAGGCCTTATTAAAATTTAAACTTAAAAATAAAAACTTTCACTGCGAATTTTGTTAATAAAAACGAAATTTAAATTTAGAAAATAATTTAGAAATATATATTTTTTTACAATTTTTTATTTGAACTGATTTAATTTTGATTAAAATCTGAAAGAATATTGAGATTTGAATTTTTTTTTTTATAGAATTTTGGAAACAGAGTGTACCGTAATCATTTTTTTGAGCTTCAATTAAAGCTATTCCAAATTAGAGATATCATTTAGGAAAGAACTCAATTTTATCGAAATTAAAGTTTTTAATAATATTTTAGAAATATTTTCTGTATAAAATATTTCGATCAAAATTTTAAAATCTTTGATCAAAATCTCCATATTAAATCTTATAAAAATTGTAATATGCAAAAACATAGACCAACATTTTTCTTTTATCAAAAATTTTATAAGAGTTTTACGATCAAATAATTTATATGCAGAAATTTTGATTAAAATCTATATATATATTATAAATGTGTTTGTAAGTTTATTTGTTTGTTTGAAAGAGGTTGACTCCTAAACGGTTTGACCGATTTTTATGAAATTTTGAAATTAGATAGAATATTCCCTTAAGGTGGTTTAAGGATATGTTTTGTTTCAAAACTTGGTCTAGAAAGGGCTCAAATAGGGTATATAGTGGACCAAATGGTGCAAAATTTAATATTTATCATTGAATTTGATAAACCATAAAAGTTAGAAACTTCAAACTTATCAAAAGTAAATTCATTACCAATGGCCGTACTTCAGAAAAAAATTAAAAGGATCGGAGCAGGGGATGGCGCCTTCCCAGTTACAAAAACAATACCTATAACTGGGTAAATTGATTTTGATGATTTTTGAAATGTAGATAAAGTTATACTAACTTTCCTGAAATTTTTACAGTGAGGTATGGTGTGACCGGTGGTTAAAATAGGCTAGGTTTTTTTTTAAATCTGAAGTGGGCGTGACCCCTCCCATATAACTCATATGTTAAAAATGACAAATTGAGGTGACAGAGAGGCCCGATTTTCTGAAATTTCGACAGTATGTTAGGGTGTGACCGATGGTTAAAATACGCCAGATTTTTTTTGTTAATCTCAAGTGGGCGTGACCCCTCCCATATAAGTCAAATATTGAAAATGACAAATATGGATGACCGAGCTGCCCGATTTTTCTGAAATTTTCACATATGGTAAGGTGTAACCGGTGGTTAAAATAGTCTAGGTTCTTTTTTTAAATGTCAAGTGGGCGTGGCCCCTCCCATATAACTCATATATGAAAATCACAAATACAGATGACCGAGAGACCCGATTTTTCTGAAATTTTGACAGTATATTATGGTGTGACCGATGGATAAAATAGGCCAAATTTTTTTTGAAGTCTCAAGTGGGCGTGCCCCTCCCATATAAGTCAAATATTAATAATGACAAATATGGATGACCCTACACACCGATTTTTCTAAAATTTTGACCCTCCCATATAAGTCAAGTATGAAAATTACAAATATGGATGATAAGATCAAAACAATTTAAACGAATTAATTAAAGTTTTAAATGTGAATTTTTTCATATTATAGGATAGTTTACCTGGGAATCGAAAAATGGGGATAAAATTCTATTTTTCTTTAAAACTACATCACTTCATAACGGCTAGACCGATCACGACATTTTTTTCTACGTGTTTTTAGTCCAAGTTAGGATTCTATATAAGGAAATATTTACAATGCTACATAAAGAAAAATTACAATCGGAAAACGGCGGCACGGATATTGGAAATATGATTGATGTTTGATAATGACGATGTTTCACTGATGATTGTTTAAAGATTTTTCATGAGTATTTGATGGTTGTTTGACTGTTTGAAGATTTGTAATAATTGTTTGATAATTGTTTCTCGATTAACTGGCGATTTTATGGCGGTAGTTTGATGATTTTCTGTCGATTGTTTGAAGGTTAATTGATGATTGATTGACGACTGTTCAATGATTTTTTATGATTGTTCGATAATTGTTTCACGATTAACTGACGGTTTATTTATTGTTTTTTTGTTATTTAGGACCAGCACTCAGGGGATGACCCCTACTTATGCTATGCATTGTGTTGGACCTAGGAAAATAGGTTGTGGGAAGGAGGAAAGAGGGAGTAGTGTTCGTGGACATTAGGTTTGAATTTTCCTATATTGCAACTGTCAGGAAAAACTACTGCAGGAAGTGAGTTACACATACATACTGTACGGCTAAAGAACGAATTTTCTCTATAGTGTGTTGCTCGGTCCACTGGACAATCAACCACAAATGCATTGACGTGTGTTGCGTAAGAATCTTCGGGTTTCGGGAAGGAGGTCTCTGATATCGTTAGAACACATTCCAAAGTAGTACCGATATAACAGTGTTATACAACCCACATTGCGGCGGTGCTTCAGTGAGTCAGTAGAGTTGGATACCCTACTGTCACCGATAAGCACTTTCGCCCTCCCTGTACGCGGTCGACAAGCTCCAAAATAGACTTACAAGCACCGGCCCATACATGAGAATTGTATTCCATTTCTGGTCGGACATAGGTGGTATAAATCACACTAATGTGGGGTACTGCCAATCACTAAAGTCAAATAAATACATATGCAAATACATTATTAAAGGATTCAGTTCAAAAATTTATAAAACAAATATTTCATAATTGTTAATTGTTAAAGAAATGGTTAACACAGCAGTAAGTAAAAATATTTTACTGTTAACCCGGGCAACGCCGGGTACATGCAGCTAGTTTAATATATAAAAATTAGATCATCTTTGACGTAAGCTCATACATTAGCGAATCTTTTTTCACGTTATACCATGCCGGTAAATTTCCAATGTGTTGAAAGGTTGCTAATGTGAGTCACACTTTTATCCTGGTCATCGACAACGTAGTGCACTCTGCTCTGTATAGTAGACGCGGTATCCAATTTACACCCTTTAAACAACTCAATATTTCCAAGGCGGGTTTGCGCCGTTGTATAGCAGGTTTACCATCCACCTAGCATACCAGAGGTCCCAAATTCGTTCCCCGGCCAGACCCGCTTGAAAAATAAATTTTCAAAAAAAAGCGGTTCACCTCATAACACAGCTAGCCATTGCTTATTGAGTATTAGGCTATGCAAAACTTCTCTAGCTAATGCATTTTCCGTTCGGAGCCGGAGTTAAAATGTAAGTCCCTTTCAATGAGTCTAAAAATAGAATCAGATGCAGCTCATTATCTGAGAAAAGTACCCCTTGTTCCAATTGGAATGTCGTGGGAATTATGTGTGTATGTATGTTTGCGCCATAGCGCCACACATCGCTCAATTCAACAAGAGCTCTGATTTCTTTGTAGTCGACTGGTCAGTGGATCACAAGAAAACTTCATGCGTATGCGTAATATTTCATTAAATTGTATTAAATTTAAAAAAAAAATCACTCATACGCCTAGGTGTTCAAAAAATCGTCTGTATTTCTAGGAAGGCATCATCCTAGTTAAGTTTGGACATCAATTTCGGATTAAGCTTGTGGCATTTTTGACCAAAATTTTCATATAGAAAAATTTTGACCAAAATTTTCATATAGAAAAATTTTGATCAAAATTTTAATATAGAAAATTTTTGATCAAAATTTTCATATAGAAAAATTTTGATCAAAATTTTCATATAGAAAAATTTTGATCAAAATTTTCATATAGAAAAATTTTTATCAAAATTTTCATATAGAAAAATTTTTATCAAAATTTTCATATAGAAAAATTTTGATCAAAATTTTCATATAGAAAAATTTTGATCAAAATTTTCATATAGAAAAATTTTGATCAAAATTTTCATATAGAAAAATTTTGATCAAAATTTTCATATAGAAAAATTTTGATCAAAATTTTCATATAGAAAAATTTTGATCAAAATTTTCATATAGAAAAATTTTGATCAAAATTTTCATATAGAAAAATTTTGATCAAAATTTTCATATAGAAAAATTTTGATCAAAATTTTCATATAGAAAAATTTTGATCAAAATTTTCATATAGAAAAATTTTGATCAAAATTTTCATATAGAAAAATTTTGATCAAAATTTTCATATAGAAAAATTTTGATCAAAATTTTCATATAGAAAAATTTTGATCAAAATTTTCATATAGAAAAATTTTGATCAAAATTTTCATATAGAAAAATTTTGATCAAAATTTTCATATAGAAAAATTTTGATCAAAATTTTCATATAGAAAAATTTTGATCAAAATTTTCATATAGAAAAATTTTGATCAAAATTTTCATATAGAAAAATTTTGATCAAAATTTTCATATAGAAAAATTTTGATCAAAATTTTCATATAGAAAAATTTTGATCAAAATTTTCATATAGAAAAATTTTGATCAAAATTTTCATATAGAAAAATTTTGATCAAAATTTTCATATAGAAAAATTTTGATCAAAATTTTCATATAGAAAAATTTTGATCAAAATTTTCATATAGAAAAATTTTGATCAAAATTTTCATATAGAAAAATTTTGATCAAAATTTTCATATAGAAAAATTTTGATCAAAATTTTCATATAGAAAAATTTTGATCAAAATTTTCATATAGAAAAATTTTGATCAAAATTTTCATATAGAAAAATTTTGATCAAAATTTTCATATAGAAAAATTTTGATCAAAATTTTCATATAGACAAATTTTGATCAAAATTTTCATATAGAAAAATTTTGATCAAAATTTTCATATAGAAAAATTTTGATCAAAATTTTCATATAGAAAAATTTTGATCAAAATTTTCATATAGAAAAATTTTGATCAAAATTTTCATATAGAAAAATTTTGATCAAAATTTTCATTTAGAAAAATTTTGATCAAAATTTTCATATAGAAAAATTTTGATCAAAATTTTCATATAGAAAAATTTTGATCAAAATTTTCATATAGAAAAATTTTGATCAAAATTTTCATATAGAAAAATTTTGATCAAAATTTTCATATAGAAAAATTTTGATCAAAATTTTCATATAGAAAAATTTTGATCAAAATTTTCATATAGAAAAATTTTGATCAAAATTTTCATATAGAAAAATTTTGATCAAAATTTTCATATAGAAAAATTTTGATCAAAATTTTCATATAGAAAAATTTTGATCAAAATTTTCATATAGAAAAATTTTGATCAAAATTTTCATATAGAAAAATTTTGATCAAAATTTTCATATAGAAAAATTTTGATCAAAATTTTCATATAGAAAAATTTTGATCAAAATTTTCATATAGAAAAATTTTGATCAAAATTTTCATATAGAAAAATTTTGATCAAAATTTTCATATAGAAAAATTTTGATCAAAATTTTCATATAGAAAAATTTTGATCAAAATTTTCATATAGAAAAATTTTGATCAAAATTTTCATATAGAAAAATTTTGATCAAAATTTTCATATAGAAAAATTTTGATCAAAATTTTCATATAGAAAAATTTTGATCAAAATTTTCATATAGAAAAATTTTGATCAAAATTTTCATATAGAAAAATTTTGATCAAAATTTTCATATAGAAAAATTTTGATCAAAATTTTCATATAGAAAAATTTTGATCAAAATTTTCATATAGAAAAATTTTGATCAAAATTTTCATATAGAAAAATTTTGATCAAAATTTTCATATAGAAAAATTTTGATCAAAATTTTCATATAGAAAAATTTTGATCAAAATTTTCATATAGAAAAATTTTGATCAAAATTTTCATATAGAAAAATTTTGATCAAAATTTTCATATAGAAAAATTTTGATCAAAATTTTCATATAGAAAAATTTTGATCAAAATTTTCATATAGAAAAATTTTGATCAAAATTTTCATATAGAAAAATTTTGATCAAAATTTTCATATGGAAAAATTTTGATCAAAATTTTCATATAGAAAAATTTTGATCAAAATTTTCATATAGAAAAATTTTGATCAAAATTTTCATATAGAAAAATTTTGATCAAAATTTTCATATAGAAAAATTTTGATCAAAATTTTCATATAGAAAAATTTTGATCAAAATTTTCATATAGAAAAATTTTGATCAAAATTTTCATATAGAAAAATTTTGATCAAAATTTTCATATAGAAAAATTTTGATCAAAATTTTCATATAAAGAAATTTTGATCAAGATTTTCATATAAAGAAATTTTGGTCAAAATTTTCATATAAAGAAATTTTAATCAAAATTTTCATATAAAGAAATTTTGATCAAAATTTTCATATAGAAAAATTTTGATCTAAAATTTCATGTAAAAACATTTTGATCCAAATTTTCAAAATATAATTTTGTAGAAATTTTGATTAAAATTTTCATATGAAAAAAATTTTAATCACAATTTCTTTATAGTTAAATTTTAACTAAAATATCCATATAGAGAAATTATTATTAAAATTAGTATATATGTATGTATATAAACGTAGTAATGTCATAAGGAGGAAAAAGTAAAAAAAGTAAATATTTCATAAAAATCTTTTTATTAAACTTGTTGATTCATTCATACGTTCTTTTTTCATATATGTTTTTTTTTTTATATTTTTGTTACATTTAGTAATTGCTCTATGTTTACTGGTATTTTTTTAATTATTTTTGTTTACATAATAAAATATATTTTAAATTTTTTGAATTTTACTTACTAAAAAGTTTGTTTTTCTCACTTATAAATGTCTTTTGTTTTCGGTTTTATTTAATATGATAAAATAAGATATATATTCTTTTGTATTGTTCATTTAATACCTTTTGGTAATTACTTAAATGTTCAGAATGAATTAGAATGGCAGAAGTGAAATTTTAATAACAAAATTAAAAATGTATGCGATCAAAAAATTGGTTTAAAAACAAGTAAATAGCATTTTTATTAGAGGAAAATAATTTTATAAAATAAATTTTAAATAAAACAATAAAAATGGCAATAAATGTTGCTTGAGTTTAAAAACAAAACAAATAAATAGTTTAGATAAAATTATTTGAAATTTTAAACAATTCTTTTTGCTTCCATAAAAAAGAAAAATGTAAATAAAAAGGCATTTGCAATGCAACTTTCTAAGTTAATAATTTTTAATTAAAAGACCAGGAAGTGAAATGACTTTGTAAAGGTTCAATTTTCTTTTGTTTTTTTTTTTTTTCACTACAGTACAAAGCTTGCTTTGTAAGGTTTTGAAAAAGATTTTAAATTGATTACATTTTTTAAACTCTTTGTTTTACAAGTAGAGTAGGATGTTGCATCCTTGTAATTATTTGTTTGCAGCTGTTTAGTGTTTTTTTAATGTATATTTTTTGTGTAAAAAGAATTTAGCGTAGATTTTTTGCTTAAAAAATTGTTTTGAAAACATTAGAGCCATAAGAAATATCAAGAAAGTGACTACGTCAATAAGCTCATAAGTCTGTTTGCATAAGCCATTGGTTTCACATCGGGATGTGGCTGAAAAGAAAAAATAAAAAAGAAATTATTTTAGAAAGGGCAGAACTATACCAAAAATTAAAATGAGGAAACGATTGTTAAATTCGTTTGTAAGTTTATTAAAACAATTGTATTATAATATAATATTATAAGAATTTTATAGTATAAAACAATTTTTAACAAACTAAAAAAAATGTGTACGAAATACTGACATTTTTTAAATGCCCCTGATAACACTAGGAAAAATTACATTTTGACTATTTTTTAATGTGTTACGTGTAAAACACCCTAAATTGTATTCCTCATCGGTTATTTATACCAAAAAAAAATATCACAAAAAAAACTTTACTTTTAAAAAATTAAAAAAAAAATCGAAAAATTTATATACATACATATGTATGTATGTATGTACATATATTCTAATAAATAAAGGACAAATACATACATATGTAATTAAATTTTGCTTACCACTGATTGAAATGACTCGAAATTAGGTTTCAAATCGTTGCCTTTGATTGTTATAAATGCACCCAGATTACCCATGGTATCGCTGCAAATAAAAATATAATATATTTATATTAATATGATATTCTATGCATCCTAGGAAGTCATACAAAAGCAAAACATACCAATAGTTGGGTGCAGAAAACACCGTTATACACTTTCCATCGTGTGATACATCATAACCCATATCTTTAACCTCATGCGAACGTACAATATAATCCAAGTTATTATGCTTACAAAAGTTATCTGTCACATCGGGACCGAATTGTATGCCAACACCTCGTTTCGAGGGACCACGACCATAACTGAGTTGAGGATCCGACCACAACAGCTCACACATAAGACCATCTTCGGGTGGTTGGCAGTTACGTTCAATGCGTCTTAAATCATCTAAAGTAACATTATCGCTGGAGAAAAGACCTCCATGCATAACCAAAATTTTCTTATTAATACAATGACACAATGGCAACCAGTTAAAAACTTGAGTAAACATGTCGGCCATAGTGCTGGTGTATTTTGCAGTAACTTCACCGGTGAAACCATACATTTGATTCATATTTATACTCTCATGATTACCTACGAAAGAGATAAAGTAATTATTTTCGAAACACTAAGTCATTAATTTTGTTGTGTTGTTAAATATTTACCTCTAGATAAATAGAAATGATTGGGATATAATAGTTTAAAACTGAATAATGTAAATATGCATTCCACAGAAAATGAGCCTCTGTCCACAAAATCACCATTAAACAAATATGGATTCGTTGGTGAGGGTAGACCGTTGATTTCAAAGATATTCATAAGATCATAAAACTGACCATGAATATCACCACAAATAGTGAATTTACTTTCATCGGGCACACTTATATCCACCATTGAAGGTTGAGTGCGCATATAGGTATCAATATCGCAAAGAATCTACAAAAAAAGATTTTGTATAATTTAGTTTGCATTTGCAAGACTTCGCTCTGAAAACATTTACTTTGTAGGCATATTTGCGATGTAATTTCTTTTGTTGTTTGTAATGTTCCATGAGTTCTAACATAAACTTCAAAGTAACTTTACCATCTTCTAAGGCAGGTCCCTTATAATCATCTTCAATAGCTGGAAAATATTAAAAAAATTTAATAGTATCTTATATAAAAAATCATTTTTTTTAATAACCTACCAATATTTTCCAAATCTCTAAACATTTCTGATAAGGTTTTTTCTGGCTTATCCACTGCAATAGCCCTTTCGAATGCTCTCATCTTAACAATTTTATTACACTCGGTATATTTCAATTTGGCATCTTTATCATTAGGACGGCATTTTGATACCTAAAATTGCATAAATTTATAAAGGGTTTTCAAAACTTTACATCTTTAGTTACTTACATATTCGTAATCTGAAAGAGCCTGCTTAAATTTACCCAATGACATGTGAGCCGCTGCTCTACGGTAGTATCCTTTAAGATAGCTTGGATCTGCTTTAACGGCAGCTATGCCATCCTGTAGAGCAAAACCAAAACTTTCTTGCCTTAGGTGAGCCAATGAGCGATTGGCTAAGAAAATAGCATTAGTTGGTATTAATTCTATAGCTTTGGTGTACATTTCAATTGCTTTAGAGAAATCTTTAGCTAAAAATAAATAAAAAGGAAACAAAAATTTTATACACACGTTTTGAAATTTTTTGTTATCACGGTGTTTTAAATTATATTAACTCCAAAGGTGGAGGATATATTGGACTAATGTCTATCATAAAAAAAATTTATTAAAAATTTAATATGGATTATTTTTGATCAAAATTTTCCTAAAGAAAATTTTTATTAAAATTTTTTATAAAGATCAAAATTTTCACAACGAAAAATGTTGATAAAAATTTTCATATATAGCAATTTTTATAAAATTTGTTTGTATAGAGAAATTTAAATCAAAATTTCCATATAGAAAAGTTTTGATCAAAATTTTTATATAAAGAAATATTCATCAAAATTTTTATATGGAGAATATTTTATCAAAATTTTCATATGAAGAAAATTTGATCAAAATTTTCATAAAAAGAAATTTTGATCAAATTTTTTGTATAGAGAAATTTTTATCAAATTTTTTGTATAGAGAAATGTTGATGAAAAGTTTCATAGAGAAATTTTGATCAAAATTTTCATAGAGAAATTTTGATCAACATAGTTTTCATAGAAAAATTTTGATCAGCATTTTCATATAGAAAAATTTTGATTAAAATTATCATTTGGAGAAAATTTAATAAAAATTTTCACATAGAGAAATTTATTAAAATTTTCATATAGAAAGAAGTTTTGATCAAATGATTCATATTGAAAAATTTTGATTAAATAATTCATATTGATAATTTTTGATCAAAATTTTTTTATTGAGCAATGTTTATATAGGTACCTAGTGTACTTTTGAACAAAATTTTTTATATAAAAATTATGTATGAAATTTCTTATATAAAAACAATTTGATCAACATTTTGTATAGTCAAATTTTGATTAAAAATGTATAAACATATAGAAATATTTAATAAAATTATAATAACACAGAAATATTTTAATCAAAATTTTTTAACAGAGAAAATTTAATAAAAATTTGAAAATTTTACTATAAGAAGTTTTTGTCTACATTTTCATATAGACCCATTTTTGATAAAAATTTTCATATGCAGAAAATTTGAAAAAAAAAGTCTATCAGATAATTTTATATTGACCCAACGTGAATGCGCTTGGAGTTTTAAATTCAGCCTTATAATTGTTGTCTTATAAACCACTTAGACTACGACAGTTATTTATACTAGATTAAAGAAAAAAGAAACACAATTTCATTAATCTAGTACTTACTGTCGAAGTCGTATATTCGACAACCGTAATAAGGCTAAATATGATCGGCCTTTGACCTTTATAGGTTGTCAATTTACCCACCCTAATTTACTTTCAAGGTGGATTAAGCACGTTTGCATATAAATTTTAAAGTCATTTTATAAATTTTTCATCTACTGACTATCTTGTTATTAAATAAAGATATGTTAAAATATAAACCTAGAGTATAAATATAAACATACAAACCTTTGAGATAATCGTTTCCCTGATTCTTATATTTATCGGCCAAAATCACCTTTTCATCCTGAGCATTGGTATCATTAATAGACTCCGAGACCGCTGTTGTTGCAGCTACCGATGTCGAAATACTATTTGACTTCACAGTCGATACCGATTCGTTAACGCTACCACCGACAGCCTCAGCTCCACATGCTTTCTGTTGATCATCATTATTATTTTGTTCCATCTCAACTTGAACAGCTGACATAATGTAAAAAAAATTACTTTTTTATCGAAGAATAAATCTCACTCCTTCTACTTAAAAATTCGTTGTTATTACTAGTTTTTAATTTTTTATATCTTGATTGCTTTAAGTTCTTATTGTTGTTGTCGTTAGGACACAATCCAATCCAATAACACCGCCGTCGCCGCTATTGACTTTTTCGTTTTGGTGCAGCAAAAGAAAACACAAAAGGAAAAGAATTGCTTGCTTTTCTTTGTAAAAATGTTCGACGATAAAGTTTTTCCTTCTGCAGCTGATTGGCAATCGACTTTTCACCAAAACTGAAAGATTATTATTTTTGTAAAAATAGACAAAAATTAGTTTTACTTTTATTTACCTTAATTGATTTATAACTTGCACAGATTTTCGGAAAAAAAATTTCCGGACTTTCGTTCGGTTAAAATTTTTTTCAAAGAAAAGAATGGAGAAAAATGTTTTTGACAGCAAAAAAAACTCACATTGTCATTATGTCACAAGAGAACGAATAGATGTATTAAAGTAACAGGGTAATTCAGAGCGTTATTAATGTGTTAAATAAGCCGCTGGCCACAAAAGTTATCTTTTGTTGGTAACAAGTATTTTTGTATTGTTTTAGCTTAGGTTCGTCACCACAGTTTCAGCCTAACCGAGTGCCTTCCTATCAGACAGTATCCTGTCATAACGAACACATGTAAGGATCCATCAGATCTTGATAGTGACAGAAGTCTGTGAAAATAGTTTACAGTCCCACATCTGCCTGTAAAGAACAGATTGTCGAACAGATGACCACCTAGAAGCTTGCAAATATGGATCGATATACAGAAATCCATAGGTAAAAAGATTAAAGCTAATTTGTGGCTTTTAGGAACATACCAAAAAATAATTTAAATAAAAAATCGTTCTAGTGCGTCTTCTTATTCTGTTATCCTTGACTCCCAGTGGAGAATAGTGCGCATGATTGATTAACATTTTGGGAGTTTTCGGAATATTGTCAATAGCATTCAAACGAAAAGTGATTGCCAATTTGAATCAAATGATGAATAGGTTTGCTATGACAATTAGCTCCTACCGAAAAGACAATTTACTTTAGGAGGAAAAAGCTTCGTTGAATTTTAATTTTAAAGTGTCCTTTTGCCTTAGGTAACAAAATGCTCGTTTTGTCTTATTTTATTGATTCAAAACCTTTTCTAGTGCGTATGATTGATATTAATGTCAATTACTCGAAAACGTAAAGCGGCAGTAAATTTATATAAAAGGCAGTAATTTGGCAATCTTTCTTTCTGCGAAGAAACCTGAATAATTTCGTACAAATGACCTTTAAAGATATTAAATAACTTTTTTTGGATAAATTATGTAGGTTTCCTTTTGTGAACATAAAGCTTAAATTGGAACCATAAAATTTTATATGTAGCCATTTTTGACTTTTTCCTAGAAATATGAAAAACTATTTCGGGGCCTAGCTTTATTGGATTATATATAGTTAATATAACAGAAAGAAACTATTATCAACTCATTATATCCTTAAGATATAATGAGTTGATAATAGTTTCTTTCTTGACATCTCTCTTTATCTTCTGTATTATGCAGTTTAGTTAGATAAAATATGAATTTTTAAAAGACATTTTCTAGCTCAACATTTGCAAAAAGGAAACAAAATTTGATGTTATACATTTGCAGGCTTTCATATAAAAGTGTTATAAAAGACAGTTATAATTAAAATTTAATTCTCATTTTCATATTCTTTTTAAAAGTGTAAATAGGATTCATATTCGTAGGACTTGCAAGTAAATGAGAAAAAAAAAACTGTGAAAAGTTTTCAGGGCTCTTTTTATTAGTTATTCTAAAAAGCTTTAAAGTAAAAACTACAAGACTTTAGATATTGGAATTTTGTTCGTAAATCTCAGAGACCGGATATTGTTTTATTTTTAAAATCCATCAAGCATAAATAAAAAATAAAAACAGGGATTTATATTTGAAATATAAATATCTCTCACGTTGAAAATTGTAAGTATCTATAACGATAAATATCCAAACAGAAAAATATTTTATTAATTGTTATATTTTTGAACTTTGAAAAGTTAAAATATTTCTGAAATTTCAAAATTTTCAACAATAAATGTATGAATATGTTCTCAATTAATTGCAATGTTTTAGGACATCGAAGTTAAGCCTAATAAGAACTATTGGTGATTTCTTTGATTCGCATCGCTTGCTAGACAACCATTTGTTGGCCAAAATCATTCAATATAAAATTTTATACGATAATTGAATTTATTGTTATTTCAACGTCCTTAAGACGCTTTATATCCGGCCAAATACAGAAATAACATTTGAATTTTTTCTATCACAATTTTTTTTATCGGATGAAAAAAGATAAAAATTATTTTGAATTGTACTGATAAATACCCAAACGATTTATTATATTTTATTTTCATCGAATTGAAAAATGATAAACATTTTTTCGAACAATGCAAAACAAAACAGCAATGACTTTTTTTTATGAATTAAAAATATTTGGTTTCTGGTAAGGTTAATTAGTTAAATGTTATTTCGGCTGTTGAACAGTGTTATCTTTAAATATTTGTAAAATCTCTGGCCACACTGCTTAGGTACAAATTTCTTAACATATTCCACGTGTAGCATTAGGGTAAATAAGAATACAAATAAAAATAAACAATCAATATCAAAACAAAGCAGAATATAATAAATGCATACATAAGTACATGTATACAGAAACTAAGCATGAACTTAAAAGGTAAATAAAACTAAAGAGCCAGATTAAAGAATACCAAAAAAATCAAATACAATTCTTAAAAGTAAATTTCTAGTATTCTTAGCCATTGCATTATTTTTAAAGCTATAACAAAAGCATTAAGTTTTTCTTTTGGTCCATACAAATGTATGAATGGATTTTGTTGTTATTTCACGTCTTACCAGTTCATGTAAGTTGTAATAGTAAGACAAAAAAAAGTTGGTACCGCTCGGTGTTAGAGAGTATGCACTAGTATTATGCACCCAACAAACCCAAATTGAAGAATAATTGGGATATAAATAAATATGTTATTCTTATTGTAAGAAGTCTTTGGATTTCTTTGAGACATCGGCGATCAGGTTCTTAGTTGTTTACAAAGTTCTTATTAACCGCCTCTTATGACAAACACAGTATCAAATCTATAGTAATTTCACCGGCATTCGAAGTAACTTACAATTTAGAACTACTGGGTAGTAGAGTCTATGAGACAACTTCGACAAAAGTTGCTAATGGAAAATAGTGCATTAGAGGAGACAATAATAAACCAGAAAACTTGTAAATACCTAGTAAAAATATCCATGGAAAAAGGTGAGAAACAAACCGAATAATGCCAACGACATTAGTTTAGTTGGTGTCGTGGAGTTAAGACGTACTTTTAAGTTAAAAAATTTAAGATAATAAATAAGAAATAGGTAATTAATTGCATTAAGCAAACGGGGAAAAAATATTCTGTTGGAAAAGATTTCATTGTAAATATGTATGTACTCGAAACTGTTGTAAAACTTGTAACTAGTGAGTTAAGTAATGTGTATTAATTAATTGTGGGTTGGACTTTGATTGTTTAAAACTATTGCAGCGAGGCCAACACCACTCACATTCCATTAGGAAAATAAATAATTCTAATGTAAGGTAGTACATACAGAACTGTTGAAAAAATAGATTTACTACTATCTTTGAGATCAATAAAACATTAGAAAAACGAGATTTTCCACGCTTCTCCCGCTACTGTTCACTGTTTTGCAGGATTTTTCCTCGGAGAGCTGCTTTGAAAATTGTTTACAGATTAAAGTCTAGTAACTGTGCCAACTAGCTCAAAACCTTACCTCAAATAGGTACTTAACTTATTAAGTTAATTAAGTGCAAATAACTCAGAATCTTTTTTACATATCACATAAAAAATAAAATAATTTTATTTACTATTCTATTCTGTAACTTTATAAAATCTATGGACCAGTCTTTTAAAAAATAACAAGTTTTGTAAAAATTAATCAATTAAAAAAAAATTAACTTTCTTTATAATCAGATGATCATAACAAATAATTAAAATATAGTGGTCATAAAATGCAATGCAAAATTTTGTCGACTAGTGTTATCACCTTTAAATTTCTTTTTTCCAAATTTTTTCTTGAGATCTAAGAACAGGAAAATATCACTGGATATAGATCTGGAGAATAATTATTTTATTATTTTCACTTCTCCTTCCCTTAAATAATAATTTTCTTTTTTATTTCAATTTTTAGATTTCGTAACAAATTAGAATATTTTGTTTCGCTTAATACTCAAGAATAACAATAACAACATCATCAGCAAAATGTCAATGAATAATTTAACTATTGATGGTGAATTCCGTTACATTGTTCAGTGGTTTACCGAATGGAGCGAATTGCAACGTGATGATTTTGTACCAATACTTGTAAAATATATAACGGGCTCTCACAGTAACGAAGAAGATGATGATGATGCTCTTACAGCAGCCGCTGCAGCAACAACACCAGTTAATATGAACGGTTTGCCAAATGATCTTGAATTCAATGGACGTCCAATGTCACTGTTTCAATGCAGGGTAAGAATAAGAAGGCAAAAAAATACATAAAAAAATGAAAGTATTTGGTTTCGGTTTTAATACGAGAGTTGATCCGATCTTTGTTTAATCAAATTGGTATACATCACAAGTTTATGATCACAATGGTGAATTTCGTGTCGCTAAAATCAACACTTAGTCATCCGCCTATCATATCAGAGATCCTTAGTTCGATCCCCAGCCAGACCCACTTGAAAAAATAAATTAAAAAAAAGCGGCGGTTGACCTCCTAATTCAGCTAGGCACTGGTTATTGAGTATTAGGCTATGTAAAACTTCTCTAATTAATGCATTTGCCGTTCGGAGCCGGAATTAAAACGTAGGTCCCTTTCAATGAGTCTAAAAATAGAATCGGATGCAGCTCATTGTCTGATAGAAGTATCCCTTGTTTCTATTGGAATATAAATTAATTTTTAAGTTAGTCCTTTTATGGTACCTAAAACGCAGGTCATCAATATCTAGCGGCGCGAGATTTGTTAACCAAATCTAGATGACTTTGGTCTGCTTAATTCGAATGTGACTTTGGTTTTTCGAAATAAATTTTTCCGAAAAACAGTCTTTTTTTTGCAACTAGTATTAATATAACTCAACAACGGCTGGTTATATTGAGCCAATAAGAAAAACCGAAATTCAAGAACAACCTTATCATTAAGCCCTCCTCACATTTTTTCATAATCCGCTTATTCATAGAATTTACACCGAAAAAAGTTTCTTTCAAAAAATTTTCGTTTAAAAAAAATCATAAAAAATAGAAGAAACAACAAAATTGTAATTTTTGACTTGTTATATAGTTGGATATGTTCTTAATGAAACAAGCAATATCATACTAAAATCGACCAAGAACTTATTAAGAGCATTAGTTTATCTATTAAAAGTTTAAAGCAAAAGCTACTACCCAACAAGCCAAGAAATGATACCGTATCATCAATGATAAAGAATTATAAATGATTTCACAAAATGATAAAGTTATATTTTATATATTTTTAACAATAAAATAAAGCAAATATCGCGAAAATATCATATTGACTCTTATGTTTGATATGATTATTTGCAAAAATTATAATATTTTTAGAGTTTAAAATGATATCATTCTCGGAACTGGTTGTTATGTAAACGATATAGTTATATTATAAGTCATAAAAAATATATTTTTGATTTTTAATTCATATTTAGAAAAAATATTTCATTTTTTCGTTACTTAATTTTGAATATAATCAATAGTTCTTAACAACAAAACAATCTATAACAGCAATATCTAATAGTAGCAACATACAATATAGTACAATATCTCTGTAATTTCTAGGTACATAGATCAAAAACTTTTGTTAGTTCAACTTAATGACAATACAGTCGCAGAATTTAGATTTTTTTGGTTATTTAATAGGGCAACCGCTTTTCAGTTATATCAGCTTTAGTTGAGCAAAACCTATTTTTCGAAAAATATGTATCTCGAAGACTAGAGCCAACTTTAAAAAACTAAAATTAATTTCGGATTCAGCAGAAACAATTTATCTGTTTTTATGAATTAAAAAAAAAAAAAATATTTTTTTTTTCGATTTTAGACAAAAAAAATTTTAGACAAAAAAATGAAATTGCAAAATTTTTAGAAAATTTTTTACTTAGGGGAGACATAAAAAACTAGCTCAGTGTAATTAGAGGACCATAACGAATAAAAAATACAAATATTGTAATGAATTGTAACCGCAGAAACTTGAATTTTGTGAAGTATTGCTATAAATAAAAGTCAGAGTGAAGGTGCTTTTTAAATCTATCCTAATTTAGTTTTTTCTTGTTTTTGCAGATTAAACTTTTTAATCAATGGAATCGTAGATGGCCGTCTGAATTCAAAGAAAAGTTACAACAGAAAATTATTGAAATCGATGACAAAGTGGGTGAGAAAATTATGTCGGCCCTTAATCCAAATAACATTGAAGGTCTTACAAATGGTTATGCTTCAGTGGAAATTGAAACGATGACATCAAATGATCCCATGACAGAAGTTTTGAATAAAGAGACATCTGTTGATGACATTGAAACAAATGAAGATTTTGTTAGCAGCAATATTGAACAACCGCTAACCAATATTGTTAACACCCATAATAATGATGATGTTAGTGTGAATAATGAAGTTTGTAACAATAATATAAGACGTAATCATGCAATTAATGAAACCAGTGGAGAACCTGTTGAACAGGTTGAGCAAATGCAAAATCTGCAAATAAATGAAGAAAAAGCTGAAGTTGAAAAAGACCATGAAGATGTAACAGCAGTAGCTATGGAACAACAGCAAAAGCAACAGCAGCAGCAACATCATCAACAGCAACCATTGCCAACAATAACAGTTACAGTTAATCCAGTTGTTGTTACACAAACAATTACTACAAACTCAGAAGTTCCTTTAGTTGTTTAGAGAGATGTTCGTTGAAATCAAATCAAGTCGAGTGGAATTGAATTTATTTTTTCTTAAATAACGGCAATCAACAGCTAAGCATCATTATCATTTTAATAATCATGATTATTTCGCATACATAAATGATATGCCAATTAATTTTAAAATCATCATTACGAATCATATATAGATTTAGAAACGCACAATCGACCAACATTCCATTTTATACAAAAAATAATAACTATATATGTTAAATTATCTTATTAATTGTGGCATATATAGTAAATACACGTAATATGAGACTCAAAAGAAAACTAAAATAAAACAGTTTTAATTCAAATGGTTGCAGAATCTTGTTTTATTTTCTTTTCTCTTTAATTAATTAGTGTGCAGATTGAGACATAGTTTGAGTTGTGAATGCAGAGTTATTCACATATGCATTTTAAGTAATTAATATACAGTCCGATTCACTTATATAGACCTACCCAAAACTCCTTAATAATTTGACTATATTAAGAAATCGGCTAAAGTAAATTGGTTAATTTTTATAGAAGGAATTACGCAGATTCCACTCCATATTATTCATATGTATGTTATACAAATCTTTAAAAATGCATAGCAAAGACTCCATGATATAAAGATGTTGCACTTTAATACGTTAACTTTCAGTAAGGTTTTTTGATAAGTGACATTTGACCATATTGGACTATTATTAGTAGGACGGTAAAAATTTTCACTTTTCCCTTATTAAAAACAAACTTCGTATAAAACTGTTCTTCCAAGGTCAATATGACCTTGAAATCTTTATAATATGGGAATTAATTTACCGTGAAAAATGAGCTCACGGTGAATTGAACTACCCGGGTCAAATATTTTTTTATTATTCTCCAGTAGATTTCATGTTTTAGTCATTTTATTAAAGCGTTTTGGGTGGTTAAATAACCCACCCAAAACGCAAAGATTAAATTTTCTAAAATTTATTAAATTTCCTAAATTCTGTAATTTTTTTTTAAATATTCTAAATTTTGTAATTAGTTTTTAAATTTTTTATGATTCTAACATTTAATTGCAGTGTTATTTCCTTATCAATCACAATTGCTAATAGTCAATACGACCTTGAAATCTTTAATCATTTTAATATTTTTCAATTTAAATTCTTTGCTGATAAGGATTCTAACAAATAGCAAAAGTTTTTGTTATTTATTTTCAATTAACAGCAAATGATTTATTAATAAATTCTATGATTTTGTAATTTAATATATAAGGAGTGTTCCAAATAAAATTTGAAGTTATAATTTAAATAAATCTTTAGCCGTCTTCTATATATCTGTGGCTTGGTGCTAAAAGGGCCAATGTCAAAAAAGTTGTTTTGAGAAAATTTGATTTAATGTTTTTATTTTGGCATTCACCAAGTCACAGATATATTCTCAAATATACATAAATTTATTGAATTTTTTTAAAAATGTATGGAGAGAATTTGGTTCACTTAAGCTTAAAATTGGACACCTTTTTAAATATTATTAAGCCCTTCATATGATATATCGTCACTTAAAAGACTAAATAACCATCTACAGTTTTTAAAAGTTTACAGGAGTGGGAAAAAACGTTATAAAATTGGAACTATTTGCAGTATTTAAACTAAAATTATGTATTTAGATTAAAATGAAACCAGAAATATACATCGATTGAAAAAAATTTGTTTTTCTAAACACAGCTTTTGTTAAGTCACTTAGGTTATTTGGAATTGCAAAACTCTGAAACCAAATAACCTATCTGCAGTACTAATTAGTATGAATAAATCAAATTTTTTCATAAATATAAATATTATATAAATTAAATAATAACAGCTGTAGTTTATTTTACTGGTATAAGCAAATGAAAGTACTTAATGATTGTTTAAATTACACTATGCAACAAAATTAAATTTTTATCGCCATTTTTGATGATTAAGTTTTATTTTTTTTTTAAGTGCGTAATGGCCCTCTAGGTACAAAAACTGTAATAATTTGTTCATTTGTGATATTAGATGTTCAAAATTTTTCACAGATATACGTTATGATATAGGGAATAATTCTCCATAAAAAAACTCAATTATGAAATTTTTGCAGATAGGTTATTTGGTCTTTAAGATGACGATATGTGTTAAGTTTGAGAAAAATACCAAACCCTCAGTTTCAGAGGTTTTTGAAAATATATTTTAAATACCATTGAAATCGATTTTAAAAATGTGCTGATAATGTGGTACACCACATGTTGGTAATGTGTTAATGCAAAGACTCTATAATATAAAGATGTTGCACTTCCATACAATGATTTGCGCATGAGCCAACGAAGGTTTCTTAGTTGGTATGACCAATTTCCGACCGGTCGCGCCACTGATTAATTAATCAAAATAAATTGAATCGTAAACTATGCATTTGATCATGTGTTGTTCGGACAAAATCAATAAAATTATTGACATTTTTTTGGATATTTGTGTAATGTATTTAATTCAAACTCATTTTAGTTAGCGGAGCTCCAACGAGCGCAGGGTACCGCTAGTTAGTAAATAAGCGTGAACTGTTAATTTTCTTACAAAACGCAAATTCGAAAATTATGATGCTTATACTTTTCCTGCGTTTATGGCTCGAGATTTTCACTTTTTCCGAGTCCTTTTTGAACGAAATAAGAATTGAAAATTGATGAATTTAAACTATATATTTGGATTACTCTTGGAGTTCTAGTAAAAAATAGTAACGATTTCTGCACTATGGACTGTGATTTTGTCTGAAATGGTTATTTTATTCGGATCACTCTTAATATAATTATTAATTTTCATTGTTTGTTGTTATTGGTATGATTTATTAATTATGCTAAAATTTAATATTTATTTATTAATGATACACATACTCCAGCATATGTACAATATACATATGTATAGTATGTAAATTTGTATTATTAATAGTGCAAATAGGAAAAAAATCCACTAATGTTGTTAATAAAATCATTAATGAAATGTTTATTTTTTATTATAATTTTTTGCTATAGATATGTCTTAAATGTAGTATTTATATGTATATTTTCAAAAACTTTGTTATTAATAAAATCATTATCATTTAAAACGTGAAACGTTGCGGTGCTTTTATGGAGAACTGGCCGACGACTACGACGACTGGTTTGAATTTGAAACGCATTTCAAAAATTAAAGAAGAGATTAATTATATAAAATAATTCAAGTGTAATGTCTTAAGAGATTAAGTTTTAAAATTGAAAGAAAAGAAAAAAATGTACTAAATGCATTTTGTGACATTTTAAAAAAATTTAATAACTTTTGTGATTTAATTAAAATTAAAATGTTCAAGTTACAGATTAACTTGAATTTAAATTTGTTTATATGTTTCTTATTGGCGAATTGTGTTAGTAAAGGTAAATTAAAGATGATCAACTAAATTGTGTTTGTGTTAATAAAATAAAGAGAAAAAGAAACAAAAAAAAAAAAATTTAAATAAATTGTTTAAAAAAACAAGTATGTAGGTAATAAAATACATTTGTATATAAAATGTATTGGAAGATAAAAAAGGTGTCATATATTAAATACATGGAAATTAACTAACGTGTAGTGCTCTAAATTTACAAAATCTTCAAAGAAAATAGTAAAAAAAAAATATTAAAATTGTTACATTTAATTAAAATATCAAGTTTTTTCAATTTAACACAAAATTAAAATGTTTGAAATACGCGAAAAAACGTTCTTTGCTGTAAGCCATAGAATACATTCGATCCCAAAATTTACTTGCTTCAATTTTTGATAAAAAAAAACAAAACAATTTTTGACGATAAAGCACGATAAAAGAACAGTTTCTGCAACAGCTCTAACCTTTAACAAACGAAATGGTGTTTAATGTCAATTAATGTAAAATTCAAATATCGATTTTGTTTTTATTTTTCTTTTATCCCCAACACGGACCGATTTATTTTTAATTTACTGCAGAGGAAATAATAAAACACGAATAGTTGAATTCTCAGGAAACCATAAAACCTAACAAAGCATAAATTTAAATATTTAAGTCCGGTTTATTGATAACAAGCCAAAATACCTAAAAAGTAACACTTATCTTAAGTAGGTCAGTTCCGTTAGCAAAAACAAAAAATAGAGTTCAAATATAAAGTACTTTAACAGTAGATGTCATAATTACGTATAACATAAACTTGTAGATTTTATAAAAAACTTAATGAAAACAAATAAATAATGGCCAAAATATATTGATAAGTACGTAAGCACACTTACAGTATTAAACAGTTAAAAAAAATCTACAAACTTTTTTAATTATTCAAACATTTTCGTTAAAAAAACAGAAAAACCCCTTAACCAAACATAGACACACGAATTAATAATGTCGTCATTAATTGCCTTGATCATGAATTTGCCAGATTATACAGCCGGTAACAAATAATAGTGAATCATTTTTTTTTTTGTTTAATTAAATTACAATCATGTGGTGTAAATTTTTGAGTAGAGTTAAAAACCACAAAAAACAAAAATAACGAAGTAAGAAAAGTCAAAAGCATAGCAAAAACAAAAGACTTAAAACACAAACTTGTTTTTTTTTTCAGAGCATAAGTGAAAGAGAGCATGTGGTAGAAAGACTTAAGACATAAACATTTTATGATTTTGCATACAAAGAGAAAGACTTAAGAAACAAACTTTGAATTTGTCTTAAGTTTAAAAAGACTTAAGATACAAACTTATATTATAGAAACATTTTAATGAAATTTTTCTTTTAGAAAAATTTTAATGAAATTTTTCTTAGAAAAAAATTTTAATGAAATTTTTCTTAGAGAAAAATTTTAATGAAATTTTTCTTAGAGAACAATTTTAATGAAATTTTTCTTACAGAAATATGTTAATGAAATTTTTCTTTATAAAAAAAATTTAATAAAAATGTTTCTTATAAAAAATTTTAATGAAATTTTTCTTATAGAAAAATTTTAATGAAACTTTTCTTGTATAAAAATTTTAATGAAATCTTTCTTATAGAAAAACTTAACTTAACTCTTATTGAATTATTTTAACGAAACTTTTCTAATAGAAAAATTTTAATGAAATTTTTCTTAGAGAAAAATTTTAATGAAATTTTTCTTAGAGAAAAATTTTAATGAAATTTTTCTTAGAGAAAAATTTTAAAGAAATTTTTCTTAGAGAAAAATTTTAATGAAATTTTTCTTAGAGAAAAATTTTAATGAAATTTTTCTTGGAGAAAAATTTTAATGAAATTTTTCTTAGAGAAAAATTTTAATGAAATTTTTCTTAGAGAAAAATTTTAATGAAATTTTTCTTAGAGAAAAATTTTAATAAAATTTTTCTTAGAGAAAAATTTTAATGAAATTTTTCTTAGAGAAAAATTTTAATGAAATTTTTCTTAGAGGAAATTTTTTATGAAATTTTTCTTAGAGAAAAATTTTTATGAAATTTTTCTGAGAGAAAAATTTTTATGAAATTTTTCTTAGAGAAAAATTTTAATAAAATTTTTCTTAGAAAAAAATTTTAAATGAAATTTTTCTTATAGAAAAATTTTAATGAAATTTTTCTTTATCAATAAATTGTCTATTACATTAACAAATAAATGTAACAGATTGGGAACAAATGCAAATAATTTTCTTGTTCTCTTTTCTCTCCCCACAGTTTTCGCTTATCCTTCACAAAATTTCTCTTGCAATTGCGTTTTATTGAAATCATGTGATACTTTTAATTCCTTTATTGATAACTCATCCGACGATACAGATATAAAGAATGTAATACAAGAGGCGGTGTGCTTCTTTGATGGTAAATCCATATTCGTATGTTGTCCCGATAAGGCTAATCGTAAGCGTAATGTTAAGGAGAAACTTAAGTTGGATTATTTAGATGAACTAACAGGTCTCAATTGCCCGCCTTCGTTTGGTCATGAATATGATTATGATGAATATTTAAAAACGCATGAGACCGAACCAAAAAGTTCTGAAAAATATGATTATGCGGAGGCAAGTATGCCTGTGTTATATGGCGATTATGATAATTATGATTCGTTTGGTTATGTATCAACACAGCACTATCCCTCACATCATCACCATCATTATCATGAACATGACTACTATCACCATCATGATCGCGACCATCATCATCACGATCAGAATCACGGAGTATCATTTTTTCCAGATAACTCAAATAAGCCTTTGGAGATGACTACATCAAGTCCTAACAGAAAAATCTCTAGTAATTGCGGCTTACTGTCTACAGTTGCAGGATCAAAAGTTGACGTATTTCCCTGGATAACACGTTTGGCTTATTTGAATACAAGTAAGTAAACTAAAATATGAATTTACAAAGAATATAATTTTTTATTAAATCATTAAGAAATTGTTAAAATCACAACTGAATCTTTTTAGTATAAGTTCATGCATTATTTAAATTAATTGTGCAGTTATAACGACTCTACGACAAAATAAAGCGGTGCTGCGCAAAGTCTTCATTTGGATTCGGTTTTTTTTTATTAAATCTTGAAAGAATTTAAATCACAACTGAGTTCTTTTTACATGAATTCATAGACTACTTTTTTTAATTGTAGAGTTAGTATAACTCCAAAACAAAATAAAGCTGTGCTACGGCATATCCTCCATTTGGATTTGGTCATATGAAAGGCACAAAGGCAGTTTTTGACTGAACATTTAGCACCACTCAAATTCTTCACCACAGATTGTATAGATGAGCTAGCTCGAGATTTAAAAGTTTCTTCAACAACGGCTTTATCAGACATGGCGAAATTTAAAAATAAAAGTTCTAGGGCTGTAAAAGATTTCAGACATTATTTAATCAGAGTACATACATATTTTAAAAAGTTTAAGTTTAATTAATAATGTTTTGCTCTCAAAGTTTTTCGATTTTTATTTTAATAAAAAAAATTTTTAGAAAATTTTTCAATAAAAAAATTGTTATAGATAAATTTTAAAAGAAAATTTTTTAACCAAAAAATTTATATAGAAAATTTTTCAATAAAAAATTGTTACAGAAAAACTTTTCTATAATAAAAAAATTTTTACAAAAAATTTTTCAATTAAAATTTTTTATACAAAATTTTTCAATAAATAATTTTTTAATAAAAAATTTTTATACAAAATTTTTCAATAAAAATTTTTATAGAAAATTTTTCAACAAAAAAAACTTTCATAACAAATTTTTATAGAAAATTTTTCAATAAAAAATTTTTATTGAACATTTTTTAATAAAACATTTTTGTAATTAATAACAAAATTTTATTGAAAAATTACATAAACAATTTTTATAGAAATTTATCAATGAAAAATTTTTGCAGCAAATTTTTTCAATAAAAATTTTTAATAATATAAATAATAATAAATTTTTAATAATAATAATTTTTCAATTTAAAGTTTTCAATTTTAAAATTATCTGTAAAATTTACAATTTAAAATTGTTTATAGAAAATTTTTCAATTTAAAATTTTTTATAGAAAATTTTCCAATTCCAATTTTTTTTTTAGTAAAATTTTTTAATTAAAATTTTTTATAGAAAGTTTTTCCATTTAAAATTTTGTATAGAGATTTTTCAAAAATTTTTCTATTTGCATTTTTTTTATAGAAAATTTGTCAGTTTAAAATTTTTTATAGAAATTGTTTTTAATTTAAAAATTTGTATAGAAAATTTTTCAATTAAAATTTTTTTTTCAATTTAAATTTTTCTATAAAAACTTTTTTATTTAAAATTTTCTATTCTATTTTTCAATTTCATTAAAAAATTTTATAAAAAATTTTAATAGAAAATATTTTTCTATTAAAATATTTTAATTTTAATAGAAAATTTTTCAATTTGAAATTTAAAAAAAAACTTTTCAATAAAAATTTTTATAGAAAATTGTTCAATTTAAAATTTTTTTATAGAAAATTTTTTTATAGAAAATTTTTCAATTTAAATTTTTCAATTTAAAATTTTTAATGAAAATTTTTCAATTTTACAATTTTTTATAGAAAATTTTTCAACTTAATAGTTTAATAGTTTAAAATTTTGTATAGAAAACTTTCAATTTTGTATAGAAAAGTTTCAATTTAAAATTCTTTATCAAAAATTTTTCAATTAAAAATTTTTTGTATAAAATTTTTCAATTTAAAATTTTTTATAAAAAATATTTATAGAAAATTTTTCAATTTTAAATTTTTTAATGAACATTTTTCAATTTAAAATTTTTTATAGAAAATTTTTTCAATTTAAATTTTTTTTTTAATTTTTTAATTTAAAATTTTTTATAAAAATTTTCAATTTAAAATTTTGTATAGAAAATTTTTTATCGAAAATTTTTTATATAAAATTTTTCAATTTAAAATTTTTTTATAGAAAATTTTTGAATTTAAAATTTTTATAGAAAATTTTTTTATGAAAATTTTTCTATTTTAAAATTTTTTATAAAAAATTTTTCAATTTAAAATTTTTTAAAGAAAATTTTTTTAATTTAAAATTATGTAAAAAAAATTTTCAATTTAAAATTTTATAAAGAAAATTTTTCAATTTAAAGTAGTAAATACGGGAACACAATTGGGTGAGTTTTGGGCAACTTCGGCCTGGTTTGGGATCATTTTTAGTTTCAACAAAATGTTTCGTTTTACTTTTTCTAAAGAAGAAAAATAGGAAACTCATATTATATGAAAACTTAAATCAAAATTATTCCAATTCTAGCTAGTCGAACGATAGGATACCGTTGCATGGGAACCATAATAAGTGATCAGCACATTTTAACGGCTGCCCATTGTGTGGACAAACTGGTCAAAGATTTGAGGCTGTAAGTTAATGCGATGATATTACAGAATAATTACAAATCTAATATTTAGATCTTAAATAGAATCTATGTACGAATAGGAGACGATAGCAATTCTGATGATTATAAAATTTTGGAGACCATAGTACATCCGAATTACAATGAGCCTTTGTTCAATAATGATGTGGCAATTTTAAGATTAGCCATAACTTCACAAAATAAAGGTAAGAGCCATTATTTTTTGGTTTAAAAGAACTTTATTTAAAAATTAATTTGTATTATAGGTCCTTTAATGCGTATTTGCTTACCTCAAAATAACAGTAGTATCTTGTCAGGAGATATCGGCGTTGTAGCGGGTTGGAGCGGCAGTAGTGGTAATAAAGACAAAATTTAGATTTTTTTGTTTTAGACAATTTTTTTTGTATTCATTTTTTTTTATACATCGTTGATGACATTTTTATGATTAATTTTATTTTCATTAGGCATATCCGCACCTAAAAGCTCTACAATACGTTACATTAATTTGCCGATTATGAACAATACAGAATGTGCCATACGTTATGCGAAGTATAGTGAGAATTTTGAAACCAGTATTATTATTACCCCCACCGAATTTTGTGCCAAAGCTCAAGCCATGAATGATGTTTGTGAAGGTAAGAAATGGGTTTGCGACTGGAAACGTTTAATAATAGCATTGAGTAAATTGGAAAAATCAATGCAATTGATAAAAAATAAAGTTTAAAAAGTAAACAGTGATGAATGATTTAAACTTCCTAATCATAATCGTAAATAATGATTAAATTATTCGAAATCATTAATTGGTTCTCGCGGTTAAAAACTGTACTACATTGTTTTCACAATAAAAGAATTACATTTAAATGTTTTAATTACGATTGATTTAATTAGAACTTATTTAATCATGCTTAATTTAGTCACGCTAAATTCATCATTGAGGATTTAAATTGCATTGCTTTCATTATTAAACTTAAGAATTACGATTACATTTTTTAGTCGCGATTGATTTAATTAAGACTAATTCAACTATGATTAATTTAGTCACGCAAATCTATTAAAGTTTTTCAATAAATAACACTCTACTACTAACTAATTTCGTTTCTTCTTTTAGGTGATAGTGGTGGTCCATTTATGGAACGTTCAGCAAAAGGACGCTATACTTTATTAGGTTTTGTTGCTTTCGGTCCTAAAACTAATTGTGGCCAGTCAAATTTACCTGGCGTTTATATGAAAGTTAGTTCGTATGTTGAATGGATTACAAATAATATTATATGAAGTAGCTATTCAAATTATCATTTATGAGTTTTTTTTTTCATTTACAAGTCTTCACGTAAGTATGTATGACGGATTATAGCGGACGGACTTGATTGGATAATGCAAAAATCTTGGCAAACAAGTTAATGGACATTTTTAATCATGATTAAAAGCTGCGAAACTTAAAAAAATATTTATGAGATAAAGAAGCAACTTGCATTAATTTCATATTTTCCATCAGAAAATGTGGACATTTAAAAACAACGAATAATAATATTATCAAGGGCTTATTGCAGGAATTTTGTATGGAAAATTTGAATTACACTTTGACAAATTTGAGGGTGGTGGTCTGGTAAAAAAAAATGCCTATGCCAAATGAAAGCCTATGCCAACCATAAAAGCGTTTTTCGCTGGTAGATGGAACTTTGGAGTTATTGCCTTTTGAAAATTAGGTAAAATACAATTTTTCGAACGAAAACAAGTAAGAGAAGCTATAGTCGGTCAAGCCCGACTATATGATACCCTTCACTACTATGGTCAAATATGGACCAATAATTTAAAAAGTTGTCCTGTAGTCTTAGAGACGTACATACATATGTACATAAAGTATGTGCTATTTTTTCAAAATTTCGAGATTTAAGTAGATTTATGTCATTTCCGGCTAAGGGCCTGATATAGGAGCTACGGTCAATTGTGGATCGATTGTTACCAAATTTCGGTTATTGTTTCATATTTAAAAAATATTTTATTTTAGTAATAAAATGCACTTATCTTTAGATTTATAAGCGTTTTTGTGCTATTATGGGTATTTAAACTACTTTTGAGAATGTGTCTTGTATGGGAGGTATGGTCAAATATGGGCCGATTCATAGAAAATTTGGACCATTTTTTAAGGTTATCATATGCAATATCTGAATATTATTAAAATACAACTAAATTTGTGGCTGTAAAGGGCCAAAAATTCTATTCTGGGAAGGCATCCCGAATTAGTAATCCGATTTTGCCCAGCAAGCATCAGCACAAACCCAATATACCCTTTTCACCTATGGAGGTAAAGGGTATAAATACGAATTTTGAACCTGACCATCTCCGATTTTGATGAAATTTTGTAAAACCACTCTCCTAGCTCATACAATTTTTACAGTTCTTTAAAATTTTGAATTTCGCTTTGGTTAAGATTTTATGGCGGTCCAAGATTTTTTCAAAACATATCTATTTTATATGCCTATAACTTTTGATATGGTTATCTGATTTGTATGAAGCTAGGTTTATATTTCAGCGTATGTCCTGGGGTTCGATTCGAAAGAAAACTTTTCGAATCACAATGTGTTAGGTATACAAATATGAAAGGTTTTCCTTAGAATCGAATTACATAATAACCACCCTGCATCAATCTCCCCCTCTAATTATGATACCTAAAGGTTCAAGTCGAATATCCAAACACACTACTCCCTCTATGCATCACAATGCATATGTAGGGATCATCCCCTGAGTGTAGGTCGAATACAACAAAAAATTCTGTCCTTTAAACTGCAATTGAAGTTGTATGTAAATTAGCGATGAAATTATATAACAAACAAATTATATATTTTGATGACCTCGACAAATTGTAGTTTTTGGAAAGCATACAAAAAATTCTAGAATCGAAGGGCTAACTTAGCTTTACTTAGCCCGGCTAAGTATGTAGAACTCAAAATACTTAGTCTATTTTGAGTTCTACATACTTAACTTTTTTATATAAAAACTAGCGTTTTATAAAAAAATCCCAATTTCGGGAAATAAGACCTATGTGGACCGATTCTTGAAAATTTACTTATAAAAATATCTGGCTTTAAAAGATAATTGTATTTACTATTCTATACTGTAACTTTTAACAAAATCATACAATCTGTTCTAAAGATATGATAAAATCAATATTTTCAAAAATGTAAAATTTTATAAACAAAAAAAGTTTAAATAAACCATTTTAAAAACAAAATTTTGAACATTTTAAAAATTAGGACTTCATTACGAACAAAAGAATTATAGTGGTAATCGATTGTAAAGCAAAAAGTTTAATTTTGTGAATAAGTATTATCCAACATTAAACGACTTTACGGAAAAGTATTCGCAAATAAAAAAATACCTGTTATTTATCTAAAAGTATAGGTATGGCATCACTCAGTGCTGAAAATAAAATTAAGAACTTAAAATTCTAAATCTCATACAATACATACAAAAATATCAATATTACGACAAAAATAATAACAAAAAATTTTGCTCAACGATCAGTTGATATTAAAAGCTTAAACGGTTGAAAACAGAAAATAGACGTTGACGGTTGGTTTTAACAACAAACAGCAGCATCATATTCATTATATAGTAAAAAAGAATAAAATACAATAAATTCAAAACGTAAAAAACAACAACTAAAGAACTTAAACAAACTACAAACGGGATATTGTAAAGAATATTAATAATAGTAATAAAACAATAACAAAAAATAATTTTCGGTTTTTTCCGTACTCTTTTTTTCCTGCATAAATTATTTTTTTTAATAAAGTTTTTAATTAATAATAAAACAATACAAGCAATAGCTCATTAGCCTAAAACTAATTAAACAAATTAATGGAGAATTTTATTTAACAATTTTAATAAATATTTAATTTAAACAAATCAAAATTAATTTTAAAAAAATCTACAATGGTTAAATCATCATTAATCAAAGGATTTGTATCGTTACTTTATGTTTTATTGACTTTACAAAAATCTGTTTTTGCACGTAAGTTTTTTTCTTTTGTTATTTGTCTATATTAAAAAAAAAACAATTATTTAATTTCTTTAAACAAAAATTATATTGGTTAAGTTAAAATGATTTTTTTATAATTACACTATGGAACAAAAATTGGTTTTTGCCGCACGACACAAATTGTAAATAACTTTGATCTGAAATCGTCGAAACTAGCGAAGGGCACAATTTTGTTTTCCTATATTTGAGTTGTTGCTATTATTATTGTGTTGCCCATCACTGATCTAAACCAATATTGGTAGGAAGTGATCTTATGTTTGTAACGCTCAGATATATATGTCTAACACTCACCGTAAAACATAAGCTGAAAAGTTCCAAGGCTAACTCGATGATGACGCTGGTTTTATTCAATTCATCTCTTATCAGTTAGTACCAACTTTCAAAAGACAGCTGTTAAAATTGCATGATATTTTATTCATTAGTTTTTGAGTTATTGTGCTTTTGTTATTTTCAAAACAGTAGATCAAAAACAATTTCGTGTTTTAATTTTACACTGCAAGCAAACCAATAGCTTAAAAATGTTATGGTGACAACTTCAGACTTTGCTTAATGTTGACTAAAACCAATAACGAGATCAAAATGTTGTGCATTGGTTAGTCATGTTTAAACGCAATAATCTGTTATTTATGCCCTTCACCACCATAGGTGGAAAGGTATGATAAGTTTGTGCTGATGTATGTAACGCATAGAACTATTTGTCTTAGACCCACCTTTTAGTATACCAATAGACTTATGTGGGGTTTATATAAATCAAGCGGCTGACGATTGAGTGAAATTTACATGTGTTTTGTTATTGTAATAAAAACAAAATACATGCAAATTTCACTCAATCGTCAGCCGCTTGAGTTATATAAACTCCACATTAGAATAACTTTCTGAGTCGATTTAGCGATGTCAGTCTGTCCGTCCGTCTATAAACCATGTAATCAAAGTACAGGTCGCAATTCTAAAAATAATTTGCTGAAATTTGGCACAGATAATTTTTTGATAGTGGGACCATGGCTATTAAAATTCGTCGAAATCGGTCCATAATTAATGGTATCTCCCATAGGTCCCACTTCCCGAAATTGATATTTTGGCCACAAATATCAATATTTTTTCATGAAATTTAAAACAAATACTGCTTATGTAAACTTAAATCGTATTACCACATTTGACCATAGCTCCCATACAAACTTTTCTGTCAAAACGCGTCAAACGAGACAAAAATCACTAAAACGCTCGTAAATCTAAAGATAATGAGAATTTTGAGTTTTACAAAAATTGTGTATGTGAAAAACACAATTTGCCGAATTTCGAGATAATCGGTGCACATTTGACCCTAGCTCTCATATATAAATCTAAATTACGGATACAGCTTAAATATATTAGTTTTGAGAAAATTTTTGTATGATAGCAAAATTTAGCAAACATAGCGACTATTTGCAGTTCGCAGACCTCAAAAAAAGTCTTGTTAATTGTCGCCGCTAAGAAATTTCACACATGTGAAAGGCTTATCACTGAAACTGAGGTTAATTTTGAGAGTAGTTTAAGTAAAGTTTATTACTGGGAAGGTGGAAATTTGTTTCCCATACAACAAAAAAAGATAACAGATTTTTTAAAAAATCCCATAAAAGAATGTATGGTTGTATTTATAACATTTAAAGTTCTTCGAAAATCATCTTTGTTATGAGTAATAAATGTCAAAAAACTAAAAAAATTAGCATATCTATACAAATATTTACATGCAAAAGTAGTGGGGTTCAAATTAACTTTTTCTACACAAAGACAACATAAGCGGAACAAAATATTTTTTATTATTTTTAAGATTTTTGGTTTTAAATTTTCTCTATAAACGAGATTGTTTTACTAAACTTATCTATGTATCATTTATTTAATTTAATGTTCAAAAAACAAAGATTTGCTAAAAGTCTTGTTAATTTCCATTAACACAAAATATACAATGTATTCAAAGTTTTAATCTTTTTGACTGGTTAAGATTTGACTGATTAAGATTTCGACTGTCTGAATCTGAGATGTAATAAATCGTCTTTTTCGAAAAAAAAAATTCCGTACCACACTAATAAAGAAATATACATTGATATAACTAATATTTTAAACGTTTAATTGTTGTCTTCATAAATATTTTGTTTTATTTGTTTATTAAATACTAAAGAATTTTTTAAAACAAGTTTTTTTGGGATATGTATTTTTAAGACTGAAGTCACAGAGAGTAACCTTGTAGGCATTTATATTTTCCGTTAACGCAAAATTATTAATTTTAAGCTTTTTTTGTCATTTTAAAATATTTATATAATAAATTTCAAAATGCACAAACTGTGCAGACTAGAGTGATTTTTACAATTGATTTTTTTAATGATTATGACACAGTACGATTAAAAACAGCGATTTTAATCACTAAAAACCAAAGGTTTAAAATGTTGCTCAAAATTTGCAGTTAAGCCCTTTTGGTTTCAGAAAATATTCAGCTTGTAGTTAAGCTCTTTTGTCTTTTCGCTATTACTTAAAAATTACTCGTTTTTGTCATTTAAGTTTTCAGGAATGGCTTTGCTATTGCATTAATAACTAAATTTCAAAATTTGGAAATAATATTTTATTTAGTTTAAATATTTATTATATTCCTTCTCGATACTTGAAAAATAGCGCAATGTGCGTCCCATGATATCAAACGCGAGTAGCATGTGTTTTCTGTTGAAAATGGTTTTAGATGTATTAGCTGCAGCATCTCGAACGATTTCATTTTCTCTCGATATCGCTGCGGTTACTTACAGTATTCGCAATTCGGTTTATCAAACATTTAAAGATTCATCGAAGCAAATTATTAATGCAAGTTTTTTATGATTAATATCCAGCTAATTTTTGGGTTGTCAAGCTTTTTTTCCTTATGTCCAGCTTTTTCAGGATTTGTGTCTGGCAACCCTAAGTTAAGCCCTTTTGTTTTTACGTTTTACCATTTTAGTTTATAGAGCTTTCTTTGCTGATGGTTTGTTGACCCAATTCCAAAATTTGGATTTAATGTTCCTTGTAGTTTAAAAGTTATAACGTTTTTTGCTTCACCTGTACCTCTCTAATCATGTTTTTTCTAACTAAATACATCAGATATGCAAAATATTAAATACTGGCCCTGTATGTATATATTATTTTTATAGTTGGACCATCAATCAGGGGATAACCCTTATTTATGCATTTCATTTTTACATAGTATTTTTTACATGGTATTTTCTGCATTAAAATCTACTTTACTCGCATGACCCTAACCAGAGATGGAAATAAGCTCGAAATTTAGCGTATCATTCATGTTTTGCCTATTGGTCTAAATGTCTGATAGCATGACCAACTTTCAGCACATAGGAAATATAACACATTGGCTGAAAGTCTCGGGCCTAATAAAACAATTAAAAAAAAAAATTAACTTTAATACTACTTTTGTAAAACGAAATACGACTTTAAATTTGACCTTAATGCGATGATAAATACGCATTTTTTACCCTTTATTAAGATCCCTAACAGATTAAGAAATAAAACATGGTCTACTGCACTTTAGAGGCCAATCTTGGCGTCTTCCCGAAATTGGTAAATTTTGAATTGGATCTTTTTAGAGTAATATGAATGGTGAAGGCTTTTTTTTGTTATGTAATAATTTTTAGCTATTTTCTAGATAAAATATATTGAAACTTTCACGAAAATTTTGTTTTTTCAGAAATTATATTTCCCAACGAAGAAACTGATGTTCCAAATTTCGGCCGCTGTATAACGCCCAATCGTGAAAGGGCTTTATGTATAATACTAGAAGATTGCAAATATCTTTATAATATTTTGGTAACATCGCCCCTAAGAGATGCCGATAGGTTATATCTTAGTCGCAGTCAGTGTGGTTATCAAAATGGTAAAGTTTTGGTAAGTGATTTCTGGGAGTTAAGCTGATATTCTACGAATATAATACAAAGTTGCATGTATATTTTAGATTTGTTGTCCTGACCGTTATCGTCATGTCGCTCAGGCGTCTACGCCGCCAACACCTCCTCCAAACTATGTCAGTAATCTGTTGCCACAGCCAGGTCAATGTGGTAATGTTTTGTCCAATCGTATTTATGGTGGTAATAAAACTAAAATTGATGAATTTCCCTGGATGGCATTAATTGAGTACACAAAAGGTAATGATTTTTATGTATCGACTTTTTGTAGGGGTTTTGGAAATAATAAGAAAATCTGAAATATAATTGAAAATGTTGTAGATTACTTCAATGCTATAATAATCTCGTCTTTCATTCATTTTTCAGCCAACAATGCAAAAGGTCATCACTGTGGTGGTTCCTTGATAAACACCCGCTATGTTATCACTGCCTCCCATTGTGTTAATGGCAAGGCCATACCTACAGATTGGCGTTTGACGGGTGTACGCTTAGGTGAATGGGATACCACAACAAATCCTGATTGTGAAATTGATGTACGCGGTGAAAAAGATTGTGCACCGGAACATCTTGATATAGCCGTCGAAAGTGCCATACCTCATCCTCAATACAATCCCAGCTCTAGAAATCAAGTTAATGATATAGCCCTTTTACGCTTAACACGTAGTATATCTTATACGGATTTTGTTCGACCCATTTGTCTGCCAATAAATAATAATTTACGTACTGCTGCATTTGATGGCATAGTTATGGATGTCGCTGGATGGGGAAAAACTGAAAAAGAATCTACATCAAATCTGAAGCTTAAAGCTTCCGTGGAGGGTTACACGATTGAGGATTGTCGCTCAGTGTACATGCGTCAGAATATCATATTGGAAGACTCTCAAATATGCGCTGGCGGCAAAGAGGGTATTGACTCATGTCGGGGTGACTCAGGTGGTCCTCTTATAAGTTTAGATACTACAAATAGGTTTGTTATACTTAAATAAAAAGTAGTTTATGTTTGTAAAATAAAAACTTTATTTTTTTAGGGTACGTGCATACTATTTCTTAGCTGGAGTAGTTTCGTTTGGTCCTACACCTTGCGGTTTAGAAGGATGGCCGGGAGTTTATACGCGTGTTGGTAATTACATAGATTGGATATTACAAAATGTTCAGCCTTAATGGATTGCGGTGCATTACTATTTAATAAAGATTGTTTCATTGTAAATATTTTACTTTGAGTTGGACTTAAAATTATATTAAAAAAAAAAAATAAATTAAATGACACTTCCTTTTAATAGAGGAAATAAATATTGAATATCTTTTTAACGTTTGCTTTTTAAAGGAAGTAGTTTAAATATTTTTAATAAAATCACAAAAATATGCATTACCTGTTATAATCTTGATCCAAATGAGACTTGATTGAAGAATTAATTTAACAATTTCGAAGTTTTAAACTTTTCTTTTTATTAACAATATTTTGCAACATTACACTTTTGGCCTACTTTATGCAGAGTTCTTTGCATTACCTTCACTATCACCTACTGCTGTGGGTTTATCAATACCCATTAATGGTTCAGAGGGCATTTTCCAATGTTCGTAAACGTATGGTAAACGTTCACTTGGATCTGTGCTCCAGTGATGAATACGACATTTAAGGCGAGCCTTTTCCAGATTATTTACCGTAATCGTGCAGTAGAACTCCTTGTTTTCCTTTTTTAGATCTGGACCTTCAATGGGTTCTTTGGGAATGGTAATACATTCATCCGAACAAATGTAACCAGCTTTGCGAAGAGATGCTTTAATGTGCCAAGGTTCAATGACCCAAGGATGATCTTTGTTCATAACAACAGCGAGGTTTAGACGTTCCAGCATATTGACGGTCTAAAGAAAATGCATAAGATTATAGACAATGATAGATGAACGATGTTAGAAATTTTATTTCTTTGTGAGAGATGTTTTGAATAAAATATGCATTTAATATTTCAGGCAAAACTTATCAATGCAGCAACAACTAATTTTTTTTGATCTCGTTATATTTTAAAGGTATGGGCGATATTATTACTTTAAAGTCTTTAATATTCAACTGATATTTCGTTCAAAATGTACGTGAAAATGTAATTAATAAAAGCTAATAATAATATTATGGACTTTACTAAAACAGCACAAAATCTGAAGGTTAATTTTCCTCCTGTTTAAAAAGTTATGGGAAGCTATAGGAAAGACCTGAGCATTGAAAGAAAACATGAGTCACTATAAACACTGATATTTTTATAACGGAGTGCCTAAATCAATAGCTTTTACCGTTTCTGAGATAACATTGAGTGGCTACATATATTTGACCAGATTTGTCATAATATCACTATAAAAAATAAATAATAATAATAATACTTTTATACCACTAGAGTCTACTCCATCATACTACCAAAAAGTTCGGCCTGCGGAAAAGCATTAGGCTTTTGTAAAAAGGAAATAGAAAAATAGGGGAAAGTTGCAGCAGAAAATGTTTGATTTAAAGTGTAAAAGCCAATGGCTTTTTATATGTCTTAGTCTATGTTACAGCTTATTGAGATCTTGTTTTTACGGTTCCTTAGTTTTTAATTCTGTACTTCTTAATGTAGGGCGATGTAGGACATTTTGGAAACCAAGCAACGGTTTTGATTGGGTTTAACTTGGTAAGCCCAGACTTATCTTATTTATCCTTCATCTCAACTGTGGACATTGACCTTGTGGTTCCCACGTTCCCACGGCAGTCGGTTATTCGTACAGGAACGACCCAGAAATCTAAGGATTCCGACCAAGGACTGCCACTAACACCCGTTAATGTACTGAGCTAACATGTGCCGCGATTTCTCCCATAAGAACAATAAAAATATGGGTTGGGACGCCGGGCTAAAAAGAATCTAAAATTATAATAAAACGGCCCCCTAATGTTAGAAGATGATGTCCGAAATTTCGATAGAAAGATCAAGTAAAGGAAAATTGTCCTACGAAATTGGATATATCTAAAATAAGCTCTGTCTTTGACCTTAACAGGTTGTTAATATAGGCCATTTATGTAAGTACTGCTTAATGTACTTTATTATAACCACTTTCTTACTTACCCTTTGGGCAAATGGTGAACTATGCTCCAAGTCAACCTTTTCATTTTCCTTCTTCGCATACTTGGCCACATTCTCCTCTGTTTTGTATACAGCCAAACCCGGCAATAGCAATTTATTGTATGCAAAGTTTGGCTTAAGCGAGATCACATCACCTTTGCCACCCACTCCTTCGACAAAGGTTTTCAGCACTACTTCGATGTTCTCATGCTTTGTGGTATTTGTATCTTCAACCAGCTCATAAATGTGATGTCTTCCACGCATTTTCTTGGGTTTCTGGTTGATTTTATGTAGTGGCGGATCATATTTACGTTTCAGTATAAAAGTAGTCTAAATGTGAAGGCAGAACAGAAGACCATTAAGTTATTGTTTTGTAATACATTAATTTTATTGTTCCCACTTATTTATACTTACTCTGACTTGCTGCTGCAATGTTGCACAAGTTTTTAATAGATTTATTTGTTGAACACATAAGTTTTTCAACATTTTAATTGATATTTATAAATAATTTTCGCTTAATATAAATTTGCGGTTCTAAAATTGAATTTCTATCCAAATGTGAGAAAAAACGACAGCTGATTTTGACACTTGTTATGCAATGACATTTGTTAGCCTCATGTCTACACGAGGCATAGTTAAACTTTTCAAGACAATGCGTTGATAAAAAAGTGTTTTAGTTAAAAACTCGAGAGCATGAAAATAAAATTTTTTGCAAATATTTTAAGACAAGTTTATTTATCCCCTGATAGAGTTTTAAACAGCTTTGATTTAAAAGCACTTTTATGGGCAAGAAAAATTAAATTAATTTTAATTTAAAGTTTCATCAAAATTAGTTTATATGAAAAATTTCAGTAAAACTTTCTTATATAAAAAAATTTCACCGAAATTGTTATACATATGGGGGATTTCACGTCAAATGACCAAAATCGATGTTTTCGATTTGAATTTACACCAAGGTTAATCCTATTGGATACTTGCATAATTCCCATGACATTCCAATTGGAACAATGGGTACTTTTCTCAGACAATAAACTGCATCCGATTCTATTTTTAGACAAATGCATTAGTTTTTTACATAGCCTAATATTCAATAACCAGCTAAGTTATGAGAACCGTTTTTTTTTAATTTGTTTTAAGTGGTTCCGACCGGGGATCGAACTTGGGACCTCTGGTATGCTAGGCGGATGACTTACTTGCTATAACACGGCGGTTGACAAGTCCTATCGGTAAGTAGTTCAAAAACAAATTTTCAGCAAGATCAGTAAAAAGTTTCTGAGTTAGAGGGGGCCACAAAATTTTATATTTTCCTTCTCATCTATGTAACTTATTAGTTATTAGCGTAAGCAAAATTCGTCCCAAACAAATATCCTCCATTCTTTTAAATTGTTTTCAATTACATTTTTTTATAATCACAATTTTTACATAAAAAAAATGTTCAACAAATTTTTGCTCTTATAAAAAAACTTCATTAAAATTTGCTTTTCTAAAAAAAAAATCACATATCTGGAAAATTATGTAATAATTTGTTTATATATATGAAAAATTTCATAAAAATCGGAAATTTGTTTTTAAATTTTGTGCTAAAAAATTTTTTTTGTATCGAAAAATTTGATATAAAATATTTATAAAAAATTTTACATCAAAAAATAATTTGTAATTAATTTATATTGAAAGATTTTCTATTAAAAACACAAACAAAAGAAAAAGATACAGCTATCCGCTTTCCCTTAGCGACTTATGTTCAAATTCATAATTTGTTCAATAATGTTAATTTTCAAAATCTTCCTTAAGAACTACCCAAAAGGATATACTTTAAGTCCTTAGAAATCAATAAATCCCATAAGTAAATCTTTTGTTTTTCAGTACCAGGTAGCCAAACAAAAAATCCATTTAATTCTTGAAAAACGTTTGCACTTAAAAGACAGATGTTAAAAATTTGAAATATTATACTTTTTGTTGTATTTGATTTTATTCTATATTTTATTTTTAAGTATTTTAAGAATAAAGGTCTTATTCGCAAACAAATTTTATTTCTTTTACTTTATCAAAATAAATAAGATTTGATTATTAATAAAGCAAAAGGATAGAGTAACAGAAAATAATTTCAAAAGATAAAACAAATTCTAAAAAATTAATAAGAATGAAAAGAATTATATTTAGTAATAAGAATGAATAACAAGAGGCCAGAATGAACCAAAAGTAAACGAAAACATATGAAGTTATTTATAAAAATTAATAATAAATTGAATAAGCAGCGAACAAAATGCAGTTTAATTTGAAAAGTCTAGAACAGAATTCTTATTTTTAATTTAGGGCAAAATCTAAATTAAAATTTTTGAGTTGGAACATTTGAATAATAACTTTAGATAAACTTAAAATTATTAGATATTTTGGTAAAAGGAAATATTGTTGTTTTTTCAAGCTAATTTAAAAGTAGGACTTGGTTGTTTTTATGTAAAAAAAAAACTCACTATGGAATTACTTAGAGATAGGTTTACTAAAAATACATACTACTGTCCAATTTATGAACTTGATTTAGTTGACACCCTTGAGCTCGACTTCAAAGACCAATGTACTGTTTGGTGGAATAGCTGGGGGTGAGCCACGAGAACCATAAGCCATGTGAGGAGGACAAGTAATGCGACGTTTGCCACCAACTTTCATGCCAACAACACCAACATCCCAACCTTTAATAACTTCACCGCGACCCAAACTGAATTTGAAGCCAGCACCTGATTTCAAACTATCGAAAACTTTGTTGTTTGACAATAAACGACCTTCGTAGTAGACTTGAGTGCGTTTACCGACTTTGGCGTCAGGGCCACTGCCGACGCGTAAATCAACAATTTTAACGCCACCAGACAATACACGTTCACCGCCAGCTTTTGTTTTCTCTGGTTGTTGAGCCTTTTGCTGTTGTTGCTGCTGTTTTTCTTTCTTCAATTCCTTTTTGGATTTCTTTTCAGCTTGTGGCTGTTCCTTTTGTTTGGCAACGCCATTTTGTTGAGGTTTGTCCAATTTGGGTTGTTTAGCTTTAGGCTGTTGAACCTCCTCGTCTTCAGACTCATCTTCATCATCATCCTCTTCTTCATCATCATCGTCGTCGTCATCTTCATCCTCATCTTCTTCGCCCTCAGCATCTTCTTCCTCATCGTCATCGTCGTTTTCCATATCGAAGTCGCTATCATCTTCTTCATCATCATCCTCTTCATCATTGCCAGCCTTTGCAGTCTTAGCTACAGCTTTAGCCTTTTCAGCCTTCTTGTTATTTTTAGCTTTCTTAGCATTTAAGGCATTGCGCAAATCAAGCTCTTCAGTCTCTGACTCAACATCATCTTCCTCCTCTTCTTCATCACCATTCATGAAGTCATTAGCCATATCTTCCATCACGTAGCCGGATAAAGTAACATTGCCGCTTCCTTAAAAAAGAAACTCAAACAATTGAAGACTTGCTTCACAAATTTCTTGTGGTATAACTTACCAATGCTTTGGAAACAAATTTCATTGCCCTCGCTGAAGTTCAAGTCAAGCATCACTTGCTCACACACATCCTTGCGTAGAGTACACACCAAAAATCTTTGGTTTTCACTGCTAATGAAAATCTGTGTAGGACCTCCTTGGGATGATTCGGAGTCTAAAGCAGCCTGTGAGATGTGGAAGGACTTCTCAGTGGTTTGTGAGTATTTGCGATTTGGTTTTAAATTTAATCCTAAATGTGATAAAAATTAAATATTTTCCATTAGTAATTGGTGAAATTCCATCGTGTGCTCAACACGTGGTGGGGGTTAGAGTTGGCATCATAATTTAATTTTTTTTGTTTTACAAACAATTACTTACCCCAGAACATTTTTGCTGTTTTATTAAACTTTATTTAACACTTTTAAATTAAATTTATTAAATCTTTTATGAAATTACTTCTATTTTATAAACGTTTTTCTTTACAAGAAAAAAATGCCGGCACGTTCGCGATGGAAATCTACAACCAGAACTAAAGTACAACAATAAATGAAAAGCAAAAGAAGAATGTAGAAAAGATGAAACGCGTGCTTGACGGTTGCACGAAAATTCAATTTTGACAGCGCGCTTAAATGTATATGAGTTTGTGTGCAAAAGAAAACAATGCATTAAAACACAGGGTTGTAATCTGTAAATGTACAGTGGGACTAATGGTACTTATAGAGATTATTTATTAAACAGAATTGAGAAATTTTACCATTTTTACAAACTAAATAACATTAGACAACAAAATTCCACTTTTTGTGTTACATTTTATGATATAGTATTTTTATTTTACAAAATGGTCGAAATATTTTTTTCAATTGCTTGATTTTTAAACTTTAAATTTTTGAAAAGTATGGTCCATCGATATAATCTATATTTGAAGTGGGGACGAAGTATAATTTTTTATGAAGTGAAAGTTTTAATTAAACCAAATCAGGAGGCTAAAAAGGCTTAAACAGAAATTTTGACAGAATCTGCACTTAGCGATATAAAAATAAGACATTTTTAAAAAACTTCCTGTATAAATAAAAAACTTTTGAAAAACTAAGAATAATAAAATTTTAAAAGATTTCCTATAAAAAAAATGAAATTTTGAAAAACTTCATGTAAAAATAAAAAAATTTTGAAAAACTTCCTAAATAAGGAAATTTTGAAAAATTTCCTATAAAAATAAAAAAATTTCATATAAAAATAAGAAGTTTATGAAAATTTTCCTATAAAAATAGGACAATTTTGAAAAAGCTCCTATAAAAAAAGAAATTTTTGAAAAATTTACTATAAAAAAAAAGAAATTTTTGAAAAATTTCCTATGCAAATAAAAATTTTTGAAAAATTTCCTATAAAAATAAGAAATTTTTGAAAAATTTCCTATAAAAACAAGAAATTTTTAAAAAATTTTCTAAAAAAATAAAAATTTTTTGAAAGTTTCTTATCAAAATAAAAAACTTTTGAAAAATTTTCTATAAAAATAAGAAATTTTTAAAAAATTTCCTATAAAAATAGAAAATTTTGAATTTCTTATAAAAAAATAAGTAATTTTTGAAAAACTTTGAATAAAAGTAAGAAATTTTTGGAAAATTTCTTATAAAAATAAGAGATTTTAGACAATTTTCCTATAAAAATAGGAAATTTTTGAAAAATTTCTATAATAATAAGAAATTTTTTAAAATTGTCTATAAAAATAAGAAATTTTTTTAAAAATTCCTTTAAAAATAAGATATTTTAAAAAAATTTCCTAAAAAAATAAATAAAATGTAACATAAAAACAATATAAAAATGTTGTTCAAGTCATGTGAACAAAATTTGTTTACATGAAGTAAAAAATATTACTTACATCATGTAAGCAATATGCAAATATTGTTAACATTGCGTAAACAATATTTAATTGATGTAAATAATATAATAATATTATTTATGTTGTGTAAACAATTTATAATATATAAATAGTGGAAATATATTGTTTATTTCGTGTAAATAAACGAAGTACATTATTTACATCATGTAAACAACACAAATATTTTGTTAACGTGGTGTAAATAAAGCAGGTACATTATTTACACCGTACTGGTATTATAAACATATTATTTACATCGTGTAAATAAAGCAAGTACATTATTTACATCATGTAAAAAATACAAATATATTGTTTACGCCGTGTAAATAAAAATGATACATTATTTACATCACACAAACGCTATAAATATATTATTTACATCATGTCAATAAACGAAGTACATTATTTACATCATGTTAACAATGCAAGTATATTGTTTACGTCGTATAAATAAATCAGGTACATTATTTACACATTATTTTCATTATAAACATATTACTTACATCATGTAAATACAGCAAGTACATTATTTACATCATGTAAAGAATAAAAATATATTGTTAACGTCGTGTAAATAAAAAGGCTACATTATTTCCATCACATAAATGCTATAAATATATTATTTACATCATGTCAATAAACGAAGTACATTATTTACATAATGTAAACAATGCAAGAATATTGTTTACATTGTGTAAATAAAGCAGTTTACACCGTATTGACATTATAAACACATTATTTACATTACATAAACAATATAAATATGCTATTTGCAGCGTGTAAATAAACCTAGAACATTATTTATATTATGTAAAGAATAAATATATATTGTTTACTTCGTGTAAATAAAACGGCTACATTATTTACATCGTGTAAAGAATATAAATATATTATTTACATTGTGTAAATAAACCTAGAATGTTATTTACATCGTGTAAACAAATTAAAGTTTATCTTTTGACTATTTAGTTGGTCCTATTTTTCATTAATTGTTTGTGTTTCTATGTACTTTCATTTTCATTAGCACCACCACTGATGCATGTCCTTAATATGACAAAGCAACAGTTGTTCTTTGAATTGTGTCAATATTTGACATTACTTTCTCTTTAAGTTAAAGCTTTTTTTTTCCTAAAGCTCTAATTTTCGACAAACAAAGATAAGAAAGGACTTCTATGTCATTAATTGAGTCACACGTAGATACATTATTCTAGAGTACGGTTCACAACAAAATAATACAAAAAAAAAATTTAAAAAAAAGTAATATTCATATACACAAGTTTTTTAACATTTTTAGTTTTAATAATATTTAAAGTGATTTAGTTTTTGTTAAAAGTGTAAAAATTTTACGAAAATATAGTAAATAAAATAAAATGAGAGTAACTACAAAATAAAATAAAAATCATAACAAATGTTACGTGCACAAAATAAAAGTTTTAAACACTTAGAACCAGATTAAACAGAAATCTGTAACTATATAAATATTTATATGCCGATAATTGCACTGAAATAAATCAAAATTCATAACAAATTTATTATTAATAAGAATAATTATAAAATATTTGTATGCTTCAGCAAGGTAATAAATTTCGTCGTGTTACAAAATTAAAGTAAAAGTTTTGAAATTCATTAAAAATTCCTAATGAAAATGTGTGAAAAATCGATTTAGTGCTGCTTCATCTTCATCATTCTCATTCTTTTTACTTTCACTTTCACAATTTATGCTTTGAAGTCCTTTCACTTAAAAAAGAGCTTTCTGTTACGCATTTGTTTTTTACTTTCTAATATTTTTTGTATTGTGTGTGTGTGTGAGTGTGATGATGTTGATGTCCTTCCTCAAGTTTGTTTTGATTTTTTCTACGCCGCATTGTTTGGAAATTACATACATACAAACATATGTTCATGTATAAATGCATACATACATACCACCACATGTAATTACATGTAACAAGTAAATATTTGTTTTTGTTATATATTTTTTTTTAGTGTTGAATAAAAAGTGTTACTACGTATTAACAGGATTTAAATTACAAATTTGGAAATGATAGTTACTTCGAATGTGGAAAATTACGCTTTAAATGGTGAGTAATAAATTCGATCAACAAAATTCTATATTAAAAATAATTTCCATTTTATACCAAAAATTTTCAAAAATGTTTAAAAATTTATTTTTTACAGGAAATTTTTCAAAAATTTCTTATTTTTAAGGGAAATTTTTCAAAAATTCTTTATTTTTATAGAAAATTTTTCAAAAATTTCTTATTTTTATAGGAATTTTTTTTTTAAATTTCTTATTTTTATAAGAAATTTTTTAAAAATTTCTTATTTTCATAGGAATTTTTTTTAAAAATTTCTTATTTTTATAGGAAATTTTCAAAAAATTTCCTTGTTTTATAGGAAAATTTTCAAAAGTTTTATATTTTTATAGGAAATTTTTCAAAAGTTTTCTATTTTTATGGGAAATTTTTCAAAAGTTTTCTATTTTTATAGGAACTTTTTCAAAAATTTCCTATTTTTATAGGAAATTTTTAAAAAATTCTTATTTTTATAGGAAATTTTTCAAAAAATTCTTATTTTTAAAGGAAATTTTTCAAAAATTTACTATTTTGGTAGAAATTTTTAAAAAATTCATATTTTTATATGAAATTTTTCAAAAATTTCTTATTTTTATATAAAATTTTTCAAAAAATTTTTATTTTTATATGAATTTTTTCAATTTAAATTTTTTCAAAAATTTCTTATTCTAAAAAACTTATTATTTTTATAGAAAATTTTTCAAAAATTATCTTATTTTTATAGGAAATTCTAAAAAAATTCTTATTTTTATTATTTTTTAACTATTTTTATAAATATTTCAAAAACTTATTATTTTTATAGGAAATTTTTCAAAAATTTTGTTTATTTTTATAGGAAATTTTTCAAAAATTTCTTACAATTATAGGAAACTTTTCAAAAATTTCCTATTTTTATAGAAAATTTTTCAAAAATTTTTTATTTTTATAGGAAATTTTTCAAAAATTTTTTATTTTTATAGGAAATTTTTCAAAAATTTTTTATTTTTATAGGAAATTTTTTAAAAATTTCTTATTTTTTAGGATGTTTTTTAAAAATTTTTTATTTTTATAAGAAAATTTTCAAAAATTTCTTATTTTTACGGGAAATTTTTCAAAAATTTCTTATTTTTATAGGAAATTTTTCAAAAATTTCTTATATTTATAGCAATTTTTTCAAAAATTTATTATTTTTAAAGAAAGTTTTTCAAGATTTTTTTATGTTTTTTTTTTTTTAGAAATTTTGCAAAAATTTCTTATTTTTCAAAAATTTTTTGTTTTTAAAAAATTTCTTATTTTCAGTTCCTCATATTTTTGGTTCACCAGGGCTATCAGCACAAACTTATAATACCTTTCTTACCTTTCTTGTTTTATTTACTCCCTTTAGAAAATTGTATGAATCATAAGTAGGAAATCCCTTAATTTTTCCTTTTAAAACTTGTTAATGAAATATTTGCCAAAAAGTACAATGAAAATTTATACATCTAATATACATAGGTAATACTTACTCTAATTACAAATGCATGACAAATTTATTGGTCTGAATATTTAGTAGTAAAACGTTTCATTTTAATTAGGAAATCCCACATTTTATCATATTACTACATATCGCCAACCAAAATGCAAAATTACGTTACTAAGAAAATATTTTAGATGTTTTTTGGTTAAAAACAAAATATGAAATAAAAATTTGATTTAAATTTATTTGGCTCTGAAGCCCTTTTAATTTTAGATGACCATATGCTTGTTGGTCTAGGAATTTATTAACGCAGAAAATCGTGTATTAATATCATTATTATTTTAACCAAAGACTAAATGAACAACAATTCAACTTTTTCAATGTCAAATATTAAATCCATAACTATAATAAAAATAAAAAAGAACAAAATATGGCGCAGTAAATAAGAAACGGAAACCTAAACAAAGGGACTTTTTTGTATGTTAGTATGTATGTATGTGTGTATTTATGTGTTACATTTCAAGTTCATTAATAGTTAATGATAAATACAATTAAACCGTTACAATGTTTTGACGACGCCAAACATACAAACATTCAAGCACACATACATACATACTCGTACGTACATATAATTATTTTTATAGCTTTCTGTTTGTGTTAAATATGAGTCACGGAAAAAAGGACTAAATAATACTGGACATACATATTTTGAACTTTGTAATTAGGTGAGCGAATATTTCTTGGCTTGAGAAAGCTAAAGAGATTTTCTAATGAACTTTTGGGTTCCAAAAGAGTTTTTATAGAAAATCCTACGTTTTACATTATTTTCTATCGAAAATTATTTTCCAGAAATTTTTTTAGTAAAGTTCTAATGCTCCATAAAATTTTTTACTTTTAAAGTCTTAGGTCCAAAACATTTTCCATAGCAAATCATACATTCTACATTTCACAACATTTTCATAGAATATGTTCGGTAGAAAATCTTAGGTTCTATAACATTTTCTTTAGAAAAGCTAAGGTTCCATATTTTCTTTAGAAAACCTTATCTTCTGTCTATATATATGACAGCGCATAGAGAAAGGGACCTTAGTGTAAAAAAGGTTCTGTTTAGGAGATCCATTTTAAAGATTTGAATAGTATTTTTTACCTTACGAAATTACGAAAATTACTATATTGGTATGATCAAGTTCCGACAGGTGGGGCCACAGAAAATTGCTTAAAATTTAATTAAATCGTAAACTGTGCATTTGATGATGTTATGACCTTAAGTTTCTGAAAGACGGTGCCACTGAAAATTAATAAAAATTAATTGAATCGTAAACTATTCATTCGGTCGCGTGTTGATCGGACCAAGTCAATAAAATGATTCAAAATTAATTGGATATTTGTGTAATGTCTTCCCTTCAAATAGATAGTATTCCAAAAAATTTACATTCCACAACATTTACGGTAGAAAATCTTAAATCTCAGAACATTTTCTATAGAGATTTTATGCAAAGACTATAATAAAACAAGTAAGAAAGTGCTATAGTCGGTCAAGCCCGACCATACGATACCCTTCACCGCTAAGGTCAAAGGTGTTATTTTTCCTGTATAAACTTATATATTTAAGCTGTTTCCGTCATTTGGACTTATATGACAGCTAGGGCCAAATGTGGACCGATTATCTCGAAATTTCGCAAATTGATTACAGTTGTTACAAAACTTATGTATGCAAAAAACAAACAAATTCTAATTATCTTTAGATTTACGATTTACGATTTAAGATTTTTGTCTTATTTAGTGCGTTTTTAAAGAAGAGTTTGTATGGGAGCTATGATCAAATGTGGACCGATTTCAACGAAATTTGGTACAGTGATTTTAGTTTACATAAGCAGTTTTTGTTTTAAATTATTGATATTTGTGGCCAATATATCAATTCCGGGAAGTGGGACCTATGGGAGGTACCATAAATAATGGACCGATTTTGACCAGTTTCAATAGCCATGGTCCCATTATCAAAAAAATGATCTGTGCCAAATTTCAACAAATTATATTTAGAATTGCGACCTGCAGTTTGATTACAAGGTTTACATGGGGGTTCAGCCAGACGGACGGACGGACGGACATCGCTAAATCGACTCAGAAAGTGATTCTAAGCCTATTGGTATACTAAAAGGACAATATTTTTTATGCGTTACATACATCAGCAAAAACTTTCCACCTATTGTGGTGAAGGGTATAAAGATGTTGCTCTTAAATATATTAATTTGCCGAATTGTCGTTTTGAAAAGTCCCATTGAAAGGAGAGTATACCGCTTTTTTATGTACCTCTGTGATATAGTAGCATACCAGAGGTTCCAAGTTCGATTCCTGACCAGACCCACCTGAAAAAATATATTTACAAAAAGAGGGGTATAAGGCTATGTAAAACTTCTCTAACTAATGCATTTGCCGTTCGGAGGTCCCTTTCAATGAGTCTAAAAATAGAATCGGATGTTACTCATTGTCCAAAAGAAGTACCCCTTGTTCCAATTGGAATGTCGTGGAAATTATGTATGTATACTAGAGTGGGTCGATTTGTATGGGAGCCAAAAAACGCTACAGGCGTATAGCAAAATCGAAATCTGCACCTGATTCTAAGAAAGATTCCATAAGAAACCAGATGACTAAAATGGAAGCCCACCAGCTTTTTCTACCTGAAGTTTGATTAATATACCTTCGTTAGTTTTCAAGATATCGAATTATATCCAAAACTATTTTTTTCCTAAAATTATATTCAATGTGTAGGAAGTAAATATTTTCAGGCCTCGTGGCGCTGGCTAGGTTTTCATTTTAGACACCTGGTTTCTTAGGGAAACTTTCTTAGAATAAGGCGTAGATTTCGATTTTACAATACGCCTGTTCTCGAAAGAAAATCGACCTATCCAAATGTATACCGCTTTTACTCTAACTCGGAAACAACTAATGAAGTCGGTTATCCAATGAAAGAAAGCTAAGGCACACACAGAATAAGGCATAAAGTGCATCGATAAAAACTAGTTTTGTGAAGGTCGTCTACAATCGGTTATTGTTGCCAAAACTTACACTAGAAGGTCGTCAAGTAGTTTTTTGTGAGAATAAGGTAATCCTACTATAAGTGTAAACAGCATACGTTCAATATTAAATAAACATTTGGCATTGGACATAGTGACAGGTGACGTATCGAGGATCTATGTAAATGTACATAAAGATATACCTTTAAGGTCTAAAAATGTTTGCCCGTTTTTAAAAACTGTTCCGGGAAAGGGTCAAATAGGGCAGAATTGCACATTATATCATCGAATACTTGGTAAACTAGAACAATTAGAAACATTAGTATGAATTGATAGACAAGGTGCTATGTCCCATTTTAAAATCTGAACCGGAAACTGGTCTAAATAGAGCGTCAAATAAGACAGAGTTTAATATTTATCATCGAATATTTGATAAACTATAACTTCAAACTTAATATAGTTAAATGTTTTTGCTAATGGCCGCACTATAGACAGAAATAAAAAGGATCAGGGCAGGGGGAGGTTCCTCCCCTCGTACAAATTTAGTGCCGGACATAAAAATTGACATTGTTTTGAATGTGCTGAGAAGGGGAAAAGTATTTTGTAAATTTGTTCACACTTATACAAAAGTGTACTGATCTTCAACTGTATATTTAAAAAGCATTATAACACTTTTGTTTGCTCTAATCTTATAACATATAATACAGCCCCTCGTAATATATAGTAATTGAAAACATCTTGCTATATACATGTATCTATTTTCCTTTTCATTTAAAAGTATTTACCTATGAATATTCTCTAACTAAATTGAGATATTTTTAGTTATTTACTATATATCTAATAAGGAGTGATTCATATCTATTCTATACGTATTTACATTTTGTATTTAATTACAGATATTTAGGTATTTAGGTACTTATATTAAATTTAAAACCCTATAATTTAAATACTTCGTAATTTTTTGTTTTCAAAATGGAAAAGAAAGTCATTGACCGTTACTTTTTCTTTTCTATTTATTTTTAGGAACTGTTGAGATTACTACAGTACTGTCGGCTCTATTTGGTGTGATAGCGTTAATGCTATTATTTTTTCTATATGTAAATCGTAAATGGTGCTTTCATACACGACGAGGACTTCACTGTTGTGATGAGAAACATTTGGCCTCAAAATGCGTACAGAAATTGTGTAAGTAGTCGCAAGAATCTTTTTTAGATATGTCTATATTGTATTCTTAAGTTGGAGAGTCGTTTAAGCAGTTCCAATTTGAAGGATTTTAGCTTGTGATTATCATTGAAAGGTATCGATGGATAATATTAAGACAACCGTGAAACCATTTAAAGACAAACACAAGTTATTTTAGTGTGGAAGTCTACTAATAAGATTATGAAGTTCATTGTGTTACCACGGAAGCATATCGCTAGTTTCCCTCCGTAAATCATCCGGATCGTTTTAAAAATCTCTAAGGCCGGCCAATGTTTACGTCAGGCTTAACGCCCAATTCTCCAATGAAATATGTGCCCAAAAAATTACGGACAGAAAGCTCTGCTACTGAAAAAAGATTATTTCGCCTTGGAAGTCCATTCATATTTAGGCAGACATGCCAAATTTTGGTTTTGAGAGTTCTTTGGTGGCCGTAACTACAGTACGATCAAATGCGTAGCTGCAGGCTCTTCGGTGCAGTTATAAGAGGAAAATTTAAAAAAAATACATGAAATGGTGTTGCCTGACCGAAAAGTGAAGGTGCGCGAGATAGCAGATACCAAAAAGATTAGTACTGAGTCCAAACTCCATATATTAGGCAATATTCTGCAGATAAGAAGTTATCCTGCCATTGGGAACTTTAGAGCGCTTCGAAATATTGTTTGAACTTGCTGACGCGAAATCGGGCAGACTTTTGGCGTCATAGAAACCTGGATTTACTATTATACACCAGAGAACAGAATAAGTGCTCGCCAATAGACTTAAGTCGGTACGAGTGCTTGGAAGTGGTCAAGGAAGGCTCAATGGGTCGGAAAGATTATAGCGTCGGTTTTCAGGGATTGTCATGGCAAACTCTTTGTGGACTACCTCAAAAAGCAAACACGATCAGCAGCGAGTATTACTGTGTATTATTGGTTCGATTGAAGGTCGAAATAGCTGCAAAATGGCCTCACATAAAACAAAAAATCAATGACTTACGCCTCCAATTACTTTCGCATCCACCGTATTTGCCCGATTTGACTTCCTCCTACCAAATCTCAAAAGATGCCTCATTAATAAAAAATCAGGTACGCGAGGAAATTATCGACGTCGCGGAGGAGTATTTTGCAAATTTTCCGAAAAATTACTTTTCGGACGAGATCAAGGAGTCGGAAAATCGCTGAAATAGGTATATCGAGCTACTTTTAACTCCACTTAGTAGCTACCTTTCACTCCACTTGGTTTTTATATTCAAATGTAAGGATATATCAGGTCGTTCCCACAGCAGTCGGTTCTTCGTACCGCAACGACTCGGAAATCTTAGGATTCCGACCAAGGACTGCCACTTCTCCAATATTGCCAATAATATCACAGTTACAACAACAACAACATACATCAGGTCTTTAATGTTATCTAAGAGCACGTAATTAATACATCTTCGGACAGCTGCCCACCCAATATTTGTTGAATTAGCCAAAACGGCCAGTTCTCCAATTTAGTCCTCAATATTTTATGGTATCCTTCTTCACAGCTTCTGCAAAAGTCTCTCGTAGCAGTCTAATCACTTGCCTTCCAATTAGATAGTCAGGTCTTAATGGTATCAGTTATCTGAGAGAATGTTTCCTATCCAAACAAGGCCACATCTTTCAGCAATGAACCTTCGGAAAGAAGCCCGCATTAACAAGTGTTTAGAAGCACTCTGGAATTTGTAAGGAAACCTTAAGTGTTGCCAACTCTCCTACCAATCTCTGTTATATACTTGGCAAATCGTTCTTCATTTCCCCCATATTGGATGTGGTCCTTTGGAACCGACTAAGTGTGTTACTCTAAGAATAGACTCCCAATTTATTTATATTTTTAATTAATATAACTTTATCAATATTTTATTTTAGCTCGAAAACGACGTTACGATAATACAAGTTCAGATTCGGAAGAGGATATTTTAAGAAGATTGCGATTGCAGCAAGCCCGTAATGCCTCAAATAACGGCAATGGCAACTACACAAACTATGGCATTAACCAATTGAATCCATTGTCACAGAATTTTAACTATTTCAATAGTGACCTGCAAAGAGTAACAGTGGCACCACGAGATTCCTCAAGGGACCCTTTGGCAATTGCAGAGCGAGGCAAGGTAGGAATACCTTCGTCGCATAGTGAATGCAGTTCGAACGATTCGGTAGAAGCTTCAATTGATAGTCATACTGGTATATTAACAGGTGAAAAGAAAGGTAATTTTAATTACTTAAATCTTAAGAGTTTATATTAAGAAACTTTTTCTTTCAGAACGACATTCTTCTATTAGTAAAACTTCCGATATTTCAAATAGTACTTCAATTAAAGAATCTCGTATAGAGGTGAATTCTGAAAACTCAAAAACTACTAAATATCAAAAAGTTATTAACCCCTCCACTACAACTATAATCCTTACTCCGCCACGTCAGGATAGTCTAGAAGATGTGCCCAATGTTCAGTGCAATAATAATAATAATGAAGATGTAAGAAACACTTTTAGCTGTTTCTCTATATATTAATACATATATAAATCTTTTTAGGAACCTTTGTTTGATACCAGCGATTTAAGATCCATCAAATCCGATGATATTTCTATGCAAACCCAATGCTACGGCAAGTCCGGAAGCGTTGAAATATCTCTTCTCTACGATGCTCCCATGCGCAAGATGACAGTTCATGTGCTGCAAGCACGAGGCCTACCCACTTTTGGTAACAGCCAACAGACTCATACCCAAGTACGTCTTCTAATGCTTCCGAATAAGAAGCAGAAACACAAGACAAAAATACGCTCGGGCGAGAGTCCCCAGTATATGGAGAGTTTTCTGCTGCATCGTGTTACGCCCGAGGAGGTTAACAATATGGGTTTACGTGTGCGACTGTATGGTTGCGAACGTTTACGCAAAGAACGACTGATTGGCGAAGCTTATGTTAGCTTTGCTACCATAGATTTAGAATTGGAAACAAATCTGTGGCTGCCATTGGAGCCAAGAAATACATCATCGGTAAGTTGGAAAAGATTACAAAGATATACATTAAGAGTGTCCCAAAAAATTTAAAGTCATTTTATAGAAAGATTTACCCCCAAAATTTTTGCGTTTGACCCCAGTAATCCAAATACAAAGTTTAGATCAGATATCGGGAAAGCGTGCCGACTAGAAGCCAAAGTTTGAACATGCCAGTTATATGGAAAAAATAATGGGTTTCTTTAAATGCTTGAAAAAAATTTCCACATTACTTTGACTTTTTTACTTTTTTAAAGTCTCAAGATATTTAAATGTCAATTTTTGATGCAATGGGCTAACGTTAAGTCACTTTTGCATAATACGAAAAAGTATTTTTTTCATACCGGAAAAAATATAATGGGTTTCTTTCAATGCTTGAAAAAAATTACACATAGAATAAGTGTTCAAAAAAGCGTTTAACAGAATGGTACTGAGAATGACCTTTCTAACGAGATATATTACTTTAAAATCGGTTGAAAACTTTCCTAGTTATTGGGGGTTTGTAAAATATTTAACATCCTTGTAGACTCTCCTGAGCATATGCAATAAAAAATTATTATTTTTAAAAATTCTAATAAGTTTGACTTTTTTCAATTTTTTGAGACCTCAAGACATAAACCAGAACAAGTACATTTAAGAGACGTCAAAAGTACATTTAAAAGACGTCATCTTCATATAAGAAATATCATTATAAATTTTTTTGCTATTTTTTATATTTTTTTGTGCTTAGTAAAACATATGATCGCACTCTATGCGGTACTCTTTGCCTCAAGATATCAATTTTTGTTACAATGGGCTAACGTTAAGTCTCTTTTGCATAGGATGAAAAAAAATACTTTTTTTTTCATACCATTTTCAAAACTCCTTTTTTGTTTTTTTTCAACAGTTTGTTAAACGAATTCGAAAAAAAGTAGAAAATGGTTCCCGTGTTAGTAAGAACATCCTGCCAACTAAAACAAAGAAAAAATTAGAACGATATCTCTGAAGGCTTAGCCGTATCTGCAACTTAAAATCAAAGGATTTCGACAAAAACCCAGTCAGTTTTTATAAGAAGAACTAAAATTATTATTGCTTCAATGGGTTGAAATATATATTGGAATTTTGGTTGAAATTACATGTCATTAACCCTTTTTTACCAGGGTCAAAAGTAAAATTTTGAAAATGTAATTTTTTTTTATAAAAAGTACTAGAATTAATATAATTTCCACGACAACATTCCAATTGGAACAAGTGGTACCTTTCTCAGACAATGAACTCCATCCGATTATATTTTTAGACTCATCGGAGTTAAAACGTAGGTCCCTTACGTTTTAACTCCGGTTTCGAACGGCAAATGCAGTTTAGCCTAATAAGTTTTACATAGCCTAATACCCAATTACCAGTGGCTAGCTGAGTTATGAGGTGAACCGCCGCTTTTTGTGAAAATTAATTTTTGTTTCAAGTGGGTCTGTCCAGGGTTCGATCTTGGGACCTCTGGTATGCTAGGCGTATGACTAATCTGCTACACCACGGCGGTTTACTAGAAATTACATGCTTTTATTGTCCACTATTTTAATATGGACCTATTTAAATGAAAATTATAAAAATCAATCAAAGACACCTTTAATTACATTTTTACACAAATTAACACTTGCGTACCCATGGACTCTTAATAGTTGCTTAGCCCATGGGCACGCAAGGGTTAATTTGTGTAAAAATATAATTAAAGGCGTCTTTGATTTGATTGATTTTTATAATTTTCAAGGAAAAAGGTCCATATTTAAAAAACATTGGTCTAGGTATTATATAATCGGGCTTGGCCGACTTAAGTATGTACTTTCTTTCTTAAGAAATCAATTAAACTAGAAATTTGAAATAAAATCTTTTTCGTTTCTTACAGATATTGGGATCATCAAGTGATCTGTTAAGTTTAGCTCGTTCCGATAGTGCCGGCTCGACCACTTCAATGCAACATGGAGGTGTACCCGAGCTACTTTTAGGTTTAGGTTATAATGGTACCACAGGACGTTTAACAGTGGAAATTGTTAAAGGCAGTCATTTTCGTAGTTTAAATTTAAACAAGGCACCGGATACATATGTTAAGTTATGTTTAGTTAGTAGTATAGGACAAGAGATCTCGAGAGCAAAAACCTCAACGAGACGCGGTCAACCAAATCCTCTGTTTAAAGAGACATTTGTATTTCAGGTAATTCAAAATAAATTTCAATCTATTCTACAATTCTTATGATCGAACTTTACAGGTGGCCTTGTTTCAACTTAACGATGTTACGTTAATGGTTTCGGTTTACGCTAAGCGTAATATGAAGAAAAATGAAATGGTCGGTTGGTTTAGTCTGGGGCTAAACTCATCCGGACCAGAAGAAGTGGCGCATTGGGTGGATATGCGTGACATGGCTAAAGGTGAACTTTTGGCACGATGGCATGTTTTGGTGGATTCCTGATTCGAACAGTTGGGCCAATCTTCTCGTCGTGGCAGCGGCCTAGGCCTTTTGGTCTCCTTTGCCTCCACGAAAGATAAGTCCAAACTGAAAAAATCTAAAGACGATGATATGGAGGAGGAAGAAAATGCTACAGCCACAACTAAGCCTGATGTGGTTGCTGTCGATATAGAGACTGGTCTTGAATTGGATTTTGTGTAAATGCATAAATTAATTTCACAAAATTCCAATTCAAAAATATTTTCTAATACATATAAAATAAATATAATTTTAAATTTTTTTTTGGTCAAAAACAACAAATTTATTGTTAACAAAAAAATTAAATTAACAAGAAAAAAAACTTTGGAAAGTGCAAATAATTTGTACAACAATTTGTAATTTTTAGAAAAAATCTTAAAAAAATAAATAAAAAAAATTTGTAAAATTCCCTGAGGAAGAGGGAATTAAAACTATTTATGGGGAAAAAATAACTCAAGGTGGGTTTGGCCCTCATCCTTTTTTAGATTCTAAGAAATTCGACTTACTTATTTTGTGAAATATTTACTTAGTATAAAAGTTGGTTTCTTAACTTGATCGGTTTGCGAAATATGACGACTTAAAACTTTTAACTTTTGATTTTTTGTATTTGCGATATAATTAGTAATATCACAGAAGTGGCATTCCTTGTTTGGAATCTTAAAATTTGGGAGTCGTTCCTGAATATCGCGTAAACGAACTTTACATTTACGCTGCATAATTTTTCACAAAAAACTCTTTAATATCGTATTTACTAAGAGAACAGTGATGGACAGCACAACAACAAATTATATGTGCGACAACAACAACTCCTATCACAGGTTATAGGGAAACAGAAATGATGCCCATCGCAGATTTTGAAGTTAAAAAAATCGTATCAGTATTTTGTTTTACATTTTAAGACACTATATTTTGCCAACCCCTTAATTTCGGAATTCATTTTTAATGCAATTTTGAAAAGATGAGGGTCAAATCCACCTTGATTTAAGATATTTTCTTCAACATACAAAACTGAACAGAGTTTTGTATATAATAGAAATAATATCATACGGTTTGTGAGTTATTTGGATAGAATACTAATTTATATCTTGAGAATTGAACTTTTCTATAGAAAACTATAGCGTTAGTCAACTTTCCGAAATAAATTCCAAGAGTAGTTGGTCCTATGTGTTATGTTTTAAAATGTTCCTCTTAAAGTACTATTTAGCGAAATTATTGATCCAAAAAGTACACTTCATTATAATTTGAAAAATTAAAGAATATTAGAAGCTGGAGTTATATACATAGGAATATATACCGAGAACAACCAAATATAGTAGCAGCAATTTTTGTCTCAACTAAAACGAAAAGTTTTTATAAATAAACGAGGCGAGATTTTTTACAAATTGAATAGATGGGTCATTTAAGTGTTATTTATGTATATATACTGCTTCTAAGAGTGCCAACCAACAATATGTGATTTTTTTTTAAAGAAATCTGTTTCACGCCAACCCTCGGATTGGTCCGAAATGCTAAAAAAATAGTCCCTTAAAAATTTTAAAAATTCAAATTTTGACATTTCACCCTCGTAAATCAAAGACATTCCAGAATTAATTTTCCACTGATTGAGTTATATATTTATTATTTATTTTTATTAAAATTTAACAAAAGTAAGATTAAAATTATGACCGAAAATTTACATTTTCGCGTAATTCTACGATTTTAAATCGCTGGTATATCGAAACGGTTTAAGGCAACAACCTCAATTTTTTTGAATTCTATTCTTCCATTTGTTTATTTTATGACACTGAAGAGAAAATTTTTAATTTGTAATATTTGCTGAACAAAATTTTCGAAAAACCCATGGCACAATACAGTTTTCATTGTACTATGGAAAAACCAAAACATAATTTTTGACACCAGGAAAAAGTATAATTTTCCAAAATAAAAAGAAAAAACTAAGTAAATTTCGTTGCATTTAGACAAAACTCATTTGTTTAGTACTTACAGGCCATAGAATTGTAAGTCATATCTAATTTGGAATTTTTTATTCTAAAGAATTTTTTTTTGCTTCATATCCTTTGGCATGTTGTTAAGGACAGGAATTTTGGGAAAAAAATTTGAATTACTCCAAAACTAGTTCATGAATTTTTTATTTTGATTACTTAAAATAATCCCATTATTCCCCATACAAATAATTTTACAGTCTAGTCGGGTGATGGACATGCTTTTCCCTCGTCCGATTGAGCTCAAATTTTCAAGGGACTATTTGTTTAGAAATTCAGACAAATCTGAGGGTTGGCTTGAAGCATATTGTAACTTTGAAAAATAGCTGGCATCCTACAGCTTCTCCAGCGTTCCTAGATATGATTTTTATTTGAGGCTCTGGTCTGATACACTACACTAGGTATATGGTCTTGCCATTGCGTTCGATATAATCTACATCTATAATGTTTATAAAAACTAAATTTTGTTTGTTGTTATTCGCATCACTTAAGAAGGGCTGTACCGATTACTCTAAGTCTTCTTCAGAAATTTTTGTTATACCACAACTTAGGTTTTTATAAACACAAAAATTCACCACGCCTACTTTTCGCTCACTTTTGCGGCTAAGATCATTCCCATGAAGTTCATATTTTCTACAAAATTGTTTATTAAGATCTTAGGTACATTTTTGCGATTTTTGTTGATTGTTTCCTTGAATTTTGAACGGTTTGCTGCCAATGGACCTAAACAGGGAAAAAGGACCCAGTCCTGCACAAGCTCAAAAAATCAATCGATTTGGAAATCTGCTAAAAAGCTTCTTTAGTCCACATTTAATTAATTTAAACCGATTTGGGGGATAATCGAAAGACACATTTTAACGTGTTTTAATATATTATAATCACGGATCGGCGCAAAGTGAGCAGAACAAAAAAAAATAGTCGGCAGAGTTGCCGTTTGTTATACTTTTAACTAAAATATGTGCAGTTCTAACGTTTTAAAAAAGAAAAGTTTTCTGCCTCTTTTTTTGAAATATTTTTATCAAAAATTTTTCTATAGAAAATTTTTTTTATCAAAAATTTTTCTTTAGAAAATTTTTTTAACAAAAATTTTTCTATAGAAAATTTTTTTATCAAAAATTTTTCTATAGAAAATTTTTTTAACAAAAATTTTTCTAAAGAAATTTTTTTTATTAAAATTTTTTCTATAGAAAATTTTTTTATCAAAATTTTTTTATCAAATTTTTTTTTATAGAAAATTTTTTTATCACAAATTTTTCTATAGAAAATTTTATTATCAAAAATTTTTCTATAGAAAATTTTTTTATCAAAAATTTTCTTTAGAAAACTTTTTTATCAAAAATTTTCTATAGAAAACTTTTTTATCAAAAATTTTTCTATAGAAAATTTTTTTTCAAAAATTTTTCTATAGAAAATTTTTTTAATAGAAAATTTTAAAAAACTTTTCTATAGAAAAATTTTTGATAAAAAAAATTGTCTTTGGAAAAATTTTTGATGAGAAAATTTTCTATAGAAAAATTTTCGATAAAAAAATTTTCTATGAAAAAATTTTTGATAAAAAAAACTTTTTATATAAAAATTTTTGATAAAATAATTTTCTATAGAAAAATTTTTGATAAAAAAATTGTCTATAGATAAATTTTTGATAAAAATATTTTCTATAGAAAAATTTTTGATAAAAAAATTTTCTATAGAAAAATTTTTAATAAAAAAAAATTTTGATAAAAAAAATTTCTATAGAAAAATTTTTGATAAAAAAAATTTTCTATAGAAAAATTTCTGATAAAAAAATTTTATATCAGCAGAAGTGCATTATAATTTTTTATAATGCATTCAATTAAAATTGAATTATATCTGAAATATTAAGGCCATATACAAGTCCAGGGATCAACATCTAAAAAAAAGTAAAATTCTAATTCCTATTCATCCAAATATCTCGAAAACCTTTGATATTTATTTCTTAACGAATTTGTTTAAAAGTAAACTCCGGTTTACAAACGAGATTTAAAACCCAAACCCTTACTCATAAACGAAAAATAAACTTATGACAAACTTATAAAACAAGTTTTCCATAAAAAATTCCTACAATAAGCCTTTGATAATTTTATAATTCGTTTATGAATTAGGGTTTAAAAAATTATAGAAAAGAAACAACCACAAAATTTAGCTTGTAACATTTTTTTGTCACTTTAACTTTAATAATTCTACGCGCACATATTTATTAAGTATAAAACAATTAATTAAATAAAATTTTTTTGGTAACCAAAAATTAAATATAAATAACAAACATTAACTTATATATATATATAAAAAAAAAAACTAAAAATACATTTTTTATAATTAAAACTTAAGAAAAAAATTAAAAGAAAATAAAAATAAAACTACTTAGATAAACAAATTAGTCCATACTGTTTTTATACTTTACACTTAAACTCAAATAAAAAAAAATAAATTATTAAAAATACATAATTATAAAAATTAAAAATAATTATAAAAAAAATCGTGATCATTACAATACAAAATTCAAAAGTTAATATTATGAGACGTGGAAAAAACTGAAGTAACAAATTTTATTTTAGGTACAATTTATTATAAAATTTTTTATTTGTCTATAAACATAAACTATTAATTTATCTTGTGATATTAATTAATCAAATTTAAATTGGTCCTTGATATTTCTAAGTATGCTATAAAATTATAATTAAATTATTTTTTTATTTTATTTAAATTGAACAATTTAAATACTAAACAAGGCTAAAAACCGATCTCCAGTAGAAACAGTGAAATTTTGCATTATTCCAAAAAGATATCTTAGAGGTGTTGGACTTATCAAACGTTTTATTATAATACATTATAATTGCTTTTTAAGGCTGTCTAATACATGAGTAATTTCGAAATAATGTTATAATACCAAATAATCGCATTGAAGTTTGTTTGTTTTCAATGGCATTATAATGCATTTTAATTGCATTAAAATGCATTATTATTGTATTATAATCGCATTATAATGCCTTATATTCAATGCATTACAATACATTATATTCTTATTATAATGCATTATAATATATTACAATTGCATTTTAACAAGTTATAGAATATTATTACTGCATTATATTGAATATTTGATATTATTATTGAATTATAATGCTATATAATAATTGCATTATAATGAGTTGTACTACATTACTTTCGTATTATAATACGTTATAATACACATTATAATATACAAGAAAGGGATTATAAAGCATTTCAATTGCATTATAATGCGTTACAAAATTGTATAGTATTAGTATTAGTAAGCATTATAGTGCGATTAAAAACATTGTAATTGCATTAACGTTAACGTTATAATACGAGTAATATGTTATAATCGCCTTGTAACAGCGAAGGGCATCATTTCTAATTTCCTATCACCAGTGTTAGGAGTTACTGTCATCATACATGTAATTTGTTAAAATGGTGTGCATCATGCTCTTTTATGATTTCTAATGTATTATAATTGCTTTCAAAAAAATTATAATGCGTCTTAAAAAAATTATTATAAAATTGTTATGGTCTATTTTAATTACGAAAATTATAATTTAAATTATCATTAAAATAATATTTCAATTAAAAGCTACAACTTAAAAAAGTTATAGCTAAAACCGATTTTCTAAGCCAAATTATAATGATATACCAAAAACATAGCAAAATTATACTCCAAATTAACTCCAGAAAAGAAGGGTTGGAATGTTTTCAAAAAATTAATAATTAAAGGCATATTTTAGAATGTAAGGTAATACGAAATACATAAATATATAATAAAATAGTGAAAATGTTCGATATGTTGGTTAAAATTTGAAACAAAAAAATCAAGTATTCGAATATATAGAAGGTCACAGGTTTAAAGTCTAATTTTTATTTTAGTAGGAAATTTTATTTATACGAACTATTGATGAGAGAGATTTTATACATATAAATATATAATATATATAATTCCCCGACAACATTCCAATTGGAACAAGGGGTACTTCTCTCAGACAATGAGCTGCATCCGATTTTATTTTTAGACTCATTGAAAGAGACCTACGTTTTAACGCCGGCTCCAAACGGCAAATGCATTAGTTAGAGAAGTTTTACATAGCCTAATACTCAATAACCAGTGGCTAGCTGAGTTATGAGGTGAACCGCCGCTTTTTTTGAAAATTTATTTTTTCAAGTGACTCTTGCCAGGGATCGAACTTGGGGCTCTGGTATGCTAGGCGGATGACTTACGAGCTATACCACGGCGGTACACAGAGAGAGAGAGAGAGAGAGATTTTAGGATTTTGAAATTTTTTGAAAGATGTAGAATTATTAAGTTACATACTTTTCTTTTAAATAACAATACAAATCATTATAGACGCTTTATAAAGCGATGTAATAAATTATAAACGCATTATAAATTAAAATACATTATTCCCTCATTATAATGCGTTTTGATACATTATAAAAGCATGCGTTTTAATATGTTTTAACCTTATTACAATGCGTTATAATATATTATAACCGCATTATATTACATTATAATACATTATAACCGCATTATAAAGCGTTTTAATACATTATAACCGAATTATAATGCATTATAATATATTTTTCTGTAACATAATGCGTTATAACACTTTATAACCGCATTATAATGCGTTATAACGCATTTTAAACGTAATATAATGCGTTATAACACATTATAACCGCATTGTAATACATTATAATGCTTTACAATATATTATTAAATCATTGTTATATTCAATAATAAATTACAACGGCATTGTAATGCATTATAACTGCAATATAATATGTTGTCATACATTAACCCCATTATGATGCGCTATAATACATTATAACCCCATTATAATACGTTATAATATATTATAACCATATTATAATGCTTTATAATGCGTTATAAACTCATTATTATGCTTTGTAATACATTATAACCGCATTATAATGCGGTATAGTACATTAAAACGTGGTATAATACATTAAAATCGCATTATAATGTGTTATAATATATTACAATCGAATTATAATGCCTTATAATACATTATAACCGCATTATAATGAGTTATAATACATTATAGCCGCATTATAATGCGTTATAATACATTATAACCACATTATAAAGCATTTTAATACATTTTAACCGAATTATAATGCATTATTATACATTTTGTCTGTAATATAATGTGTTATAACACGTTATAACCACATTACAATGCGTTATAACACATTATACCTGCTTTATAATACATTATATCCGAGTTATAAAGGGTTATAAGATATTATAAAACATTATAACTTCATTATAATTCGTTATAATACATTATAACCACATTGTAATGAGTTATAATATACTATAACCTTATTACAAAGCTTTACAATACATTGTAACCTCATTATAATGCATTATAATATATTATAATGCTTACAATACATTATAACCATATCATAATTCGTTATAATACAATTTTTCCGTAATATTATGCATTATAATACATTATAAACGCTTTGAATTGCGTTATAATACATTAAACCTGCATTATAATGGGTTATAATATATTATAACCGCATTGTAACGCATTATGGTACATTATAACAGCACTATAATGCGTTTTAACACAATATAAATTTAAATTTTTTTTATTGGTTATAAGTACATAGGAATGTTTTGATCCAGGGTAATCGATATTTGTGAAAAATCGGTTATAGTTATAATGAAAAATCTATTGTATATACTTAAAAAGTATTCCCACTTTTTCTTAAATCAGTTTTCTAGACAAACCTGAAAATGACCTTAATATAAGAGATACTTGATCCATAATTTAAAACTACATAAATAATATTGTTATTGGAACGTAGTACCTAAAAAAGAAAAGCAACTTCTTATACGCACAATTTATAAAAGAAAGTAAAGGAAAGATAGTTTTTGAGATAGAGTTGAAATAACAAATATAAATTACATAAAGTAAGATACATATATACTCAAAATTATTTTTTTGGAACAAATTTTACATAAAATATTAATCATACAAATACTACATACATACATACGTACATATATATTTTTATGTTAAAAATATATTTTATTAAAGATTTTTTTTTGAATATTTATATGACAGTTACCAACCAACATATTCAAAATATAATACCAAACTCCAAATTTTATATAGTCAAAATGGAACAAAACTGTTGAAATATATAATTTCGGTTAAATTTTAAAATATGTACCTACTATAACTCATTTTCCAGATCCTATTAGTGTGGTATAGAAATCTATAGAAAATTTGTTATAGCAAATGCTTAGAGAATCTAGATAACTATTTTGTTTAAATAAATAAATACAATTTTTGAGTTAATTAATTTCTAAACATAATCAAATTTTTGTTAAAATTTAAATCTATATTCAAAAAGTTTTTAATATAAAAAAATTAAAATAAACTATAAAAGAATGTAGTAGATATCCAAGTATGTAACAAGTCAGTATTTAAATGTTCAAAAGTTGAAAAACAAAATTTTGAAATTTCAAATTTCAAATTTCAATTTATAAATTTTGAAATAAAACCCAATGAAATGCTTTAATAGTCGGTTTTTTCAAAATAGTCGATAAATTATAGGAAAACATTTATGTAAGTAGAATTGATTAGTAGATGGGGAGTATAAATTCTCAATATCATATTATAGTAAAAAAAAAGATTTAAGTTTAAAAACAAAACCCTACTGAAAAACTGATTACAATTTTTGTGCCTGTCAAAACATTAGTTCTTTTTATAATTTTTGAACAAAAAATATTCTGAAATTAAATATTAAAAGAAATATACATATATGATATTGTAGAATAAGCAGTTGTAAGAAATATTTAATTATTAAACACTATTTTTGGCAAATATTTTATATTAAAATTCTAATTTTTAGCATTAACATGCGCTTTATAACACATCAAATAATAAAGCGTTATAATACACTACAATCGCTCTATAATGAGTTATAATGTAGTATAATAGCATTATAATGCGTTCCAAAACATAATAATCTCATTATAATGATTTATTGTACACTATTATAGCATTATAAAGCGTTATAATACATTATGATTGCATTAAATATAAAGCTTTATAATACATTAAAATTGCATTATAAAGCTTTATAATATATTAAAATCGTTTTATAATGATTTATAATAAGCTATAATAGCATTTTACTGGGTTCAAATACACTATAAGCTCATTATAAAACGTTATAATTGTCGCGTTATAATGAATTGTAATGCATTATAATCCCATTATAATACATAATTATAGCATTATAAAGTGTTATAATATATTATAATCGCTTTATAATGAGTTTAAATATCCTATAGTTGCATTATAATGCGTCATAATACATTATTATCGCGTTATAATGAATACTCATACACTATAATCGCATTATAAAGCTTCATACAACTTTTTAAAGAGTTATAATACGTTATAATGAGTTATAACAGCATTATAATATGTTCTAAAATATAATAATCTCATTATAATAATTTATTATGTGCTTTAATCGCATTATCATACATTATAATCACATTATAATGCGTTATTATACATTATAATTGCATTATAAGTTATAATACACTATAACAGCATTATAGAGATTTGTTATACACTAGAATAATATTATAAAGTGTTATAATACATTATAATTGCATTATAAAGCTTTAAATTACATTACAATCACGTTGTAATGACTTATAATAAACTATAATCGCATTATAATGCATTCAAATGCACTTTATTCGCATTACAAAGCGTTATAATGAATAAGTTTTGCATTATAAAGGGTTATAATATATTATAATCGCATTTTAAAGCCTTATAATACATTATTTTTGCATTTTAAAGCTTTATAATATATTATAACAGCATTATAATGAGTTTTAATATACTATAATTGCATTATAATGCGCGGTATAATGTTTTATAATAAACTATAATGCATTCAAATGCACTTTAATCGCATTATAAAGCGTTATAAAGAATTATTTTTGCATTATAAAGCGTTATAATATATTATAATAGCATTATAATGAGTTTTAATATACTATAATTGCATTATAATTCATTATAATACATTTTAATAATGTATTACAATCGCATATACTACGTTATAATATATTATAATTGCATTCTTAAACATAATAATCCCATTATTATGATTTATTTTACAATATAATGGCATTATAATGGGAATAAAGCGTTATAATACATTATTATCGCATTATAATGAGTTATAATGTGCTATAATCGCATTATAATGCATTCAAACAAAGCGCTATGAAACATTATTATAATGGCATTAATAATATATGGATTATAATCGCATTATAATTCGTTAAAATGCATCATAATTGCATTATAATGAGCTATAATAGCATTATAATGCGTATAAGACATTGTTAAACGCATTATTATACTTATCGCAATATAATGCATTGTGTGATATTATTATTAGTGAATTATAATGCTATATAATAATTGCATTATAATGAGTTGTACTACATTGCTTTCATATTATAATACGTTATAATACTTTATAAGCACATAATAATGTATAATAAAGGGATTATAAAGCATTTCAAATGCATTATGATGCTTTATAACATTGTATAGTTGTATCAGATATCAAAAATTACATTATAATCACAAAAAAAAATAGTCGGCAGAGTTGCCGTTTTTTATACTTTTAACTAAAATATGTATTTTTTTCAATGTGTAAAAGTTTAAAGTCTAAAGTTTTGAAAAGAAAAAGTTTTCTACTCCATTTTTTTTTAAATATTTTTATAAAAAATTTTTCTATAGAAAACTTTTTTATCAAAAATTTTTCTACAGAAAATTTTTTTATCAAAAATTTTTCTATGGAAAATTTTTTCATCAAAAATTTTTCTATTTTTTAACAAAATTTTTTTTATCAAAAATTTTTCTATAGAAAATATTTTTATCAAAAATTTTTCTATAGAAAATATTTTTATCAAAAATTTTTCTATAGAAAATATTTTTATCAAAAATTTTTCTATAGAAAATATTTTTATCAAAAATTTTTCTATAGAAAATTTTTTCGTCAAAAATTTTTCTATAGAAAATTTTTTCGTCAAAAATTTTTCTATAGAAAATTTTTTCGTCAAAAATTTTTCTATAGAAAATTTTTTTTATCGAAAATTTAATCAGGAGCAGGCAGCCACCAGCAGCCGATGAATTTTTTAATTTTCGTAAATATCACGATTATTAATAAAACTAGTGAAAATGAGTATTAAAATCATTCAGTTAGAATTTGGATGTAAACAGAGTTGGTTGGTGTCGCTTTGTTAAAGAAAGTATGAAAACAAAATAGACGAAAAACAAATCAAAATCCAATTTATAGCAAAAAAAAAAAATTGTTGCCAAGACACTATTATTTTTGTAAACATTGGGAATATTTAAATAAAATTTAATATTAAACAATTTTAGATTTTTATATTTTTTTTAGATATTTTCGATTCAAAAAAATTTCTATAGAAAAATTTTTGATAAAAAAATTTCATAGAAAAATTTTTCTGTAGAAAAAGTTTGATAAAGAAATTTTTTATAGAAAAATTTTTGATAAGAAAATTATAGAAAAACTTTTGATAAAAAATTTTCTTTAGAAAATTTTTTGACAAAAAAATTTTCTTTAGAAAATTTTTTGACAAAAAAATTTTCTAAAGAAAAATTTTTGATAAAAAAAATTTCTATAGAAAATTTTTTGATAAAAAAATTTTCTATAGAAAAATCTTAAATAAAAAAATTTTCTGTAAAAAAAATTTTGATAAAAAAATTTTCCATAGAAAAGTTTTTGATAAAAAAATTTTCTATAGAAGAATTTTTGATGAAAAAAATTTCCAAAGAAAATTTTTTGATAAAAAAATTGTCTATAGAAAAATTTTTGATAAAAAAATTAAAGAAAAATTTTTGATAAGAAAATTATAGAAAAATTTTTGATAAAAAAATTTTCTTTAGAAAATTTTTTGACAAAAAAATTTACTATAGAAAAATTTTCTAAAGAAAAATTTTTGATAAATTTTTTGATAAAAAAATTTTCTGTAAAAAAAATTTTGATAAAAAAATTTTCTATAGAAAAGTTTTTGATAAAAAAATTGTCTATAGAAAAATGTTTGATAAACAAATTTTCTATAGAAAAATTCTGAATAAAAAAATTTTATATTTTATATGTCCATTAAAGTAAATTTATATAGTTAATTTTAAATTTGTCATAAATAGTGTTGAATAATTATTAGGAGGATTAATAAATTTTGGGTGTTAATTTAAATTAACCAGAATCTAAAGTAATGGTTAATCTAAGAAGTATTTGCCCACCTTTTCACAATTTTCGTGTGCAATTTACATAAGTATAAATTATTTTAATAAAATATACTAGTACATTGCCCATTGGTCAGTAATTGGCCTAGTGTTTTCGAGGTGAAATATAACATCTTTCCGATCGCCAGTTTTAATCTAGTTATTTTGTTAAAAGTAGAGGGCTTAAAATTTCATACTTTATTTAATGTCGTCCAACCACGATCGTTTGCGAGGGATCATTAGGGATCCAAATGATTCTAAACTGTTTGATGCAGATAGTCTTATCGATGTTCTGGCAGCTTACATGCCGGGGTTTATTGATCATGTTCAAAATTTGACAGTCTTTTTCGGTTAAAGGCCTCTAATCATTAAATCCAAATTTTCACCTCGAAAACGTTTAATATACGCATGGTACGATCTTAAATTATCTTCGTGGTAAATGGTCGTTTCTACATGTTTTATAGTAAAAAAAGTATCGCATAATGCATTTGTTCGAAAATTTCACAAATTTTCGAACTTGTGTAACTTCTAAGCTGAACAATGCATAACAAAACTGTCAAGACAAGAAATGTAGCATCATATATTAGATTTCAAACGAGCCTAATTTTGGTAATAACTCATGAGTGGCTTCCGATGTAGGGCCACTAATAGCATCTTTTGGTAAAATTGTGCAAATACTTATTAGATTATCCAAATACTTAAAAAAAAACTTGTCATTAAAAAAGCTTTAAATTGAAACCAAAACCTTAAACTTAATAAATTGATTATTTTAAGATAAATTTGAATGCATTAATTGATGTTTAATGTTTTATTTTAAAAATAAAATAATAAAAACCAACAAAAAAAAAAAAATTAATTAAAAATTTTTATTAAAATTTTAAAATAAAGAGAATTATTTTTCTACCTTTTTAAATGAATGTATGTTTTTTTAATGTATTTTTGATTCTACTTTAAATATTTTAAGGTATAATAAATTTAAAGATAATTTTTTATTAAAAAATAAAACTATTAAATTAAATATATTCTAAATGTTTTTTGTACTAAATTGTTAAAAAAAAAGAAAACAAAAGAAAAATTTAAATTAGATTTTATTAATATAACAAAACAAAAAAATGTAATTGAATAAAAATGATGTGTTCTAGAACTCAAAAAAAAACATTAAATTTATTTTGATATCAAATAAATTTTAAATAATGGATTAGTTTTTAATTTTTCTAAAGCTTAGTTCTAAAAAAATAACAACAATTTAAAATATGATAAATTTAAATATTTTTTTAACAATAATTAATAATTATTAAACACATAATCATTTATTTTTTCTAATTGGACAAATGAAAGCGTCTGAAATTTAAACAAAAAAATATATAGTTTTTCAATTGAGACTGTCTTTAAATGTAATAAAAAAGCATAATTCTACCGAAATATAAAAATGTTAGGAATAAACAAAAAATTAAAAAAAAAATTATTTGAATTGGAATTGGCACTTATATAAAAATTAATGAAATTTATAAACATTTTTTAAAAATTTTGAAATTTTGATTTTTATAAATCTAGACAATTTGGAGGAAATTTATGTAACAATTAAATTCTGAAAATAAAATTTTTTTAACATGTTTGTTAAAAAAATTTTTTCATAATGAAAAATTTTCTATTGAAATTTTTTCATAATGAAAAATTTTCTATTGAAATTTTTCATAATGAAAAATTTTCTGTAGAAATTTTTTCATAATGAAAAATTTTCTATAGAAATTTTTTCATAATGAAAAATTTTCTATAGAAATTTTTTCATAATGAAAAATTTTCTATAGAATTTTTTTCATAATGAAAAATCTTCTATAGAAATTTTTTCACAATGAAAAATTTGCTATAGAAATTTTTTCACAATGAAAAATTTTCTATAGAAATTTTTTCATAATGAAAAATTTTCTATAGAAATTTTTTCATAATGAAAAATTTTCTATAGAAATTTTTTCAAAATGAAAAATTTTCTATAGAAATTTTTTCATAATGAAAAATTTTCTATAGAAATTTTTTTATAGAAATTTTTTCATAATGAAAAATTTTCTATTTAAATTTTTTCACAATGAAAAATTTTCTATAGAAATTTTTTCATAATGAAAAATTTTCTATTTAAATTTTTTTATAATGAAAAATTTTCTATAGAAATTTTTTTCATAATGAAAAATTTTCTATAGAAATTTTTTCATAATGAAAAATTTTCTATAGAAATTTTTTCATAATGAAAAATTTTCTATAGAAATCTTTTCATAATGAAAAATTTTCTATAGAAATTTTTTCATAATGAAAAATTTTCTATAGAAATTTTTTCATAATGAAAAATTTTCTATAGAATTTTTTTCATAATGAAAAATTTTCTATAGAAATTTTTTCACAATGAAAAATTTTCTATAGAAATTTTTTCATAATGAAAAATTTTCTATAGAAATTTTTTCATAATGAAAAATTTTCTATAGAAATTTTTTCATAATGAAAAATTTTCTATAGAAATTTTTTCATAATAAAAAATTTTCTACAGAAATTTTTTCATAATGAAAAATTTTCTATAGAAATTTTTTCAAAATGAAAAATTTTCTATAGAAATTTTTTCATAATGAAAAATTTTCTATAGATTTTTTTTCATAATGAAAAATTTTCTATAGAAATTTTTTCAAAATGAAAAAATTTCTATAGAAAATTTTTTCATAATGAAAAATTTTCTATAGAAATTTTTTCATAATGAAAAATTTTCTATAGAAATTTTTTTATAGAAATTTTTTCATAATGAAAAATTTTCTATTTAAATTTTTTCACAATGAAAAATTTTCTATAGAAATTTTTTCATAATGAAAAATTTTCTATTTAAATTTTTTTATAATGAAAAATTTTCTATAGAAATTTTTTTCATAATGAAAAATTTTCTATAGAAATTTTTTCATAATGAAAAATTTTCTATAGAAATTTTTTCATAATGAAAAATTTTCTATAGAAATTTTTTCATAATGAAAAATTTTCTATAGAAATTTTTCATTATGAAAAAATTTCTATAGAAAATTTTTCATTATGAAAAAATTTTTATAGAAAATTTTTCATTATGAAAAAATTTCTATAGAAAATTTTTCATTATGAAAAAATTTCTATAGAAAATTTTTCATTATGAAAAAATTTCTATAGAAAATTTTTCATTATGAAAAAATTTCTATAGAAAATTTTTCATTATAAACAAATTTCTATTTTCATTATGAAAAAATTTCTATAGAAATTTTTTCATAATGAAAAATTTTCTATAGAAATTTTTTCATAATGAAAAATTTTCTATAGAAATTTGTTTATAATGAAAAATTTTCTATAGAAATTTTTTGATAATGAAAAATTTTTTATAGAAATTTTTTTTCATATTAAAAAATTTTCTATAAAATTTTTTTCATATAAAAAATTAGGTATAAAAACTTTTCATATTAAAAAATTTTTTAAAGAAATTTTTTCTTATTCAAAAATTTTTATAGAAATTGTTTCATATTGAGAAATTTTTTATAGAAATTTTTTCATATTGAAAAATTTTCTATAGAAATTTTCTATTGAAATTTTTTTATATTAAAAATTTTTCTATAGAAATTTTTTATATTATATTGAAAAATTTTCTATAAAAATTTTTTTCATTTTGAACAAATTTTTGAAGGAAATTATTTTCCTTGAATATTTTTTATATAAACTTTTTCCCCAAAAATAGTATTGTCTTTGTTAAAATTTATCTGGATCAGAAAATCTGATTAAAATTAAACTTTACTTTATAAACAGTCATGTCACAGAATTAAATTTCGTTCGGAAGTGGAATGAATTCCTTATTATGTTTAAAACATTTTCAGAGTGGAATTGAACAATGTCTTTAGTTAATTAGTCTGATTTGGTAAAACAAAGATGGAGTTACTGATTTCAATTGAAAAAATTAAAATTCTTCGAAATCTATAGAACCTAAAACCATTTCGATCGGAATAGTTTCAATCCGAACGGAATTTGTGGCATGCCTGATAATTATAAATTAAAGAAAAAATCTTTACGCTTAAAAACTATTTCAGTTACTAAAAGAAAAAAATATAATCCATTAAAATAACATTTAAATTTTATAAACATCAAAAAAAACTAAATGCTAAAAATAAAAAAAAATAAATTTTTTATAATAAATTTTTTACTCTAATTTAACTTAACCTTAAACTATTTATTTGGTAAAAGAAAACAACCAAAACTCACACCAATTAATTAAAAAAGCACTGTTTTTTTATAAGTCATAAATCTAAATAATCAGTTCTTGATAATTAAAACTTAAGAAATATTTTTTTAAATAACCAAAATGAAAAGAAAAAACAATTTTTTTAATACTTGACATTTCTGTGTAATTTCACTAAGAAATTAAAATAAGAAACAAAAAACTTAATACATACTTAGTTATAATCAAATAAAGAAAATAAA